>CM041776.1:28859645-29398519 GCA_023374045.1 Limonium bicolor
ATGGGGACCGTCTCCGGGATTCCCAATTTTCGGGATCTACCGTATGACAGGTTCTCCGTACCCTAAAGGTATTTAATAACAGCCAGATCGGGTATTCCCGAGTATGAGAGTGGACTTCCATCTCTCTGGCGTTGTTTCCCAAGTTATAAAACAGGGATTGTGGAGGGTGGGATGGATATAGTAGGTTTCCAGTATTCACTGGTAGTTCCTTACTAGCGTATCTCTCACGCTATCACTCAACCCTTAACCCAAAGTACTAAATCCTAACTCGGTACTTCCTAAGCTCGGTAATTCAGTCATCAGAGCGATACTTCGCTCTGATACCACTTTTTGTAACACCCAACACCACCGTACACTTAACATCAATCTGCAGCGGAAATCTCAACTCATCACATTACTTAATTCAATGGTGTTACACGCCGTTAACCACCCACGTGGCTAACAAGGCTAATACATATACATTTGTATCGGTCTGATGGACTAGATTCCCGAGCAACTACACAATACCATCCTCATTCCATTTTCAACATTTATTATATACATACATTCCACTGTACCGAGTATTTACAAACTAATCCGATAACAATTTCGGTCTTACTACGCTTACAATGCTTACGCCATTTAAATGGCTACCCATGTATAAACATCTACCCCGTCCTACTCTCGAACGGCTTCCAGCTCCTTGTACCTGAAATAGAAAGGAGAGAAAGGGTGGCCCCCAAGGGGCTCAGCACCTTTGCTGGTATGGTAATCCCGCAGCCCACATGCTACCGGGCCACGCACAACTAATTGTCGTCTTAGCATGCAGTTGATTATATTTAAATCATGCATACGCCATAAACATACAACACATAACATTTCGCCTCAATGGGCTCAACCTATAACCAACAATCCACACTTAACCAACCATTCAATGATTCCTTAAACCCTAGAGTGGCTCTCCTCTAAAACGGAGCTACTTCCTTAACGAACGACATGTACCCATTAATCGGGTTATCCTTAACGCCTCTTGTCACAAACTGGGATTCATTTCCATGATCCACACTCCATATCCTACAACATATCTCATTCCTCACATAACAAAACATAACAAAACCTTTTTGTTTCGACGTACACATGACAACATCACAATCATTTTAAACCTGACGTATACTTATCGTAGCATAGCAAGGGAATTTGCATAGCACAAACCAATACATAACACCATAAATCGGTTCTCACAAGGAACCTTCCACCATAGTTAGTATACATAGTGAGCCTAGAGATTATTACCAATCCCATGTTAAGCTCGTTACCAACCTCGTTACCGTCCGGTTATATAGAACGGTTAACTTATACCCAAGGTGTGTCGGATATAGTAATCCCAAGCACACCGAAATAACATTCGTATGCCCCTGTGGCCCGACGTGAGTCAGTAACTAGCTTTGGATAAGCTAAGGGAAGGTAGAAACCAAATTGGAATACCACCTATACATACACCAAGAGAGCCGAACGGATATGATATCGACTCCCGTCCATCACACGCGTGGCCGGAACAACCGGACTCCTCACCCCCCATTAGTACATATACACTTATAAATAAGTAGTTAGAGATCCATTATGGAGCCTACCACATCCACACACCATACGGTATCATAACCGAGTTAAGCACACAAGGGAGGTTCACACACTTGCATACAACAACAATATCCAACTAACTCACACATAGCCGTGGTTAGCACGTTCCCAAGGTTTGGGCCGTCAACTCCGTATACCGATCACTCATGTGTTCCTAGTTTTGGTTAGCTAAGGTTTAACACATACTTGAGGTTAAATGGTATCGGAGGCCAAATTCGCCACATAAATGAATTACTATAAACTCATTACATGTTTTAATCTTACAAGGTGGCAAACACTCAAGAAAACATATTGGCATACAAGCCGGTGTAATCCGGTAGGACACAGGTTGCAAGAAAACCATACCTGTCACCGGAGTCCACTTTACCACGTCCACTTATGTTCCTCGAGCAATTCTCGAACAACTGTTAACATCACATGTGTTTTTATTAACATCGGGGTTTGCTTGATTATTTAATGTCTAATGCTTAACTTTCCCCGTTAATTAGTTACATAACTTTACATTTTTAACTTGTTTTACTTTCACATTTTTGATACAACTTTTCACCCACTTAATTGCCATCTAAAACTCACCTAATATGTCCTTAACAACCTTATAACATCATACCTATCAATCCCATCATTACATATCATTTCATAACCTTAAACCATGTTTTTGGTCCGACCGGACTTGCCGACCGGACTTACCCAAGTCCGGTCGATTCCAGAACACATTTCCGTCAAAATTTTTCTACTCCGACCGGACTTGTAAGTCCGGTCCTATGTCCGGTCCATTCCAGAAACTATTCCCACAGGGTAAACTGGGCCCGACCGAACTTGCAAGTCCGGTCGCAAGTCCGGTCTGCCCCAGATCTTTGTTTTCCTTTTTACATTCAACTCCAAACTTCACCCCATATATCCTAATATATCCTAACCTCATTTGGGCACTTCAAACACACCTTAAGATATCCTTAAACACTCACAAAAACTCTTTTTCTAATCCTTAAACCTTTACTTATATCTTCACAAAATTTCTAACACTTACAATGTTTTCTCCTAGTTTTCAAGTGGTTTTCATCCTTAATAACCTTTATACCAAAGTGTTTCCTCACCATCATAACATCATCTCCCAAGCATCTTCTCTTACTAACCAAATCTTCTCTTTCACAACTCCTTAAAGTTCCTTTCTCAAAACCTTTCTATACATGTTCCCACCTTGCACATCACATGACCTAAACCTTAAACAAACTTCTCCAAGACTTTAATACATCTCAAAAACACATATTGAATCCTAGAACTTCCAAGACAATGCCTAAATCCTTATAGCACCTAGAACACCTTAATGCATGTGTTCCTCCTAGTGAAGCATGTATCCATTCTTAACAATTCCTAGTTCACCCAAGTTCATTTAAGCACTAGAACTCCTTATACATTTTACAAATTCGCCATGGGTTCTCTTAGCACTCATCATTCCAAACTCATAGTTTTCACCATTAAACACTCAAGAACACTCAATTCCATCAAGAACACTATCACTCACAAAACTTCACCAAATTTACACTACATCACAATATAGTGCATAATTAAACTTGCTTGGCACTTAGGCCCTTAAATAACATGGCTCTTAGGCCCTTAAATTGCATAATCCTTAAACACTGAATTTCACAATACATAAGCCTTTGACCTGCATTAACACACACCAAGACATAGTTCCTTTACTAGTCTCCTTGAGAACACCTTACTAAGTCATTCACCATTTGCTCTTTAGGTAGTTTTAGCAAGCAATAAGCTCATTTCTCATAAGGCAGAAACCACTTGAGATAGCATGTTACCTCTTTTCCATCACTCAAACTTCTTTCTTGTTTCCTCTTAAAACCGGTAAGGCATTTCACTCCTTGTCAACTACTTAACAATATACAAACATCATAATGAGTTTTCAAGCTTTAAGCTCCATCTCATTGTAAACCCTAATTACATATATTGTTTTAACACATCAAGGTAATTGTTTTACCTTTGAATGGAAAGAGAGCTTGAATGAGTATCAAGAGAGGACTCCTCCTAGCCCTTGGAAGATTTAAATGAAGCTAAAACAAGACAAGAGAAGACACCATTACAAGGTGCATTTTCGGTCAACACCAAAAATGAAGGAAATGAAGTTTTCTTTGGTTTTTCCTTACCTTGAAGCAAAGGTGATCAACAAGGCATAAAAATATTAGCTCAAGCTCCTTCCATGGAAGTTCTCCTTGGCACAGAAATGGTGGTTTTGAGGATTTGAAAGGACAATGTTGTAGAGCTTGCTCCAACTAAGAGAACGGTAGTCTCGGAATTAATTTGGAGCATGGAGTCATAAGTTACAAGTGAAGAAGGATGAAGAATGGCATGGTTCTGTTGGAAACCGATGGAGAGAGGAGGAAGAAGGTGGCCATCGTGGGAAATGAAGAAAAGGAATGAGAATGAAGATAACCTTTGCTTTTTGAAGATATTTGTCCTTTTAAAGCAAATAGTACACTAATTAGTCATTCTTTCTTTTCTTAGTAAATTAACAAGGGTGGTGAGTCACCACACCTTAAAAACCGGCCCCAAATAGTACCTAGGGGTATTTTAGACTTCATTAATCAATTGTCTCACTTATAGTAACATATGTTACAAACTAGCTTATAAAAATCACTATTCACCAAAAACAAGGCACATAGAAGTGAAATTTTTGATTTCCCATTGATATAGCCACCCAAATGTGATACTATATAGTACACATGTTAATTAAAGAGTAATGATGGACATTTAGCCATTCAAAACTCATTTACAAGACAATTTTTCAAAAACGTGCTTTAAGACTCCTTAAAGCACATTTTTGTGTTTTAACTTGTTTTCAAGCTTGGTTTTCTTTGGTAATTGATTTAATATGTTCATTAACATATAAATAAGGCATAGGTATGACCATTAGGTCTTATACACATTTATCCCAAGCTTAGAGCACATTTTAGCCCATATTGACCTTAAGGTATTTATTTGTGTTTTGTTTGGTTTCATTGTCTACCAAAGTTTCCTAAGGACTTAATTAGCCTTATAAAGTCATAATTAAACATTATCAAGTCTTGGTAGGCTCTTTGGGTCCTAGCCAAGTTCACTCCAAGCTTAGAGCATGTTTTTGCTCAAACCGTGTCTTAGTGTTTTATTGTGTTTTACCATGGTTTAAATGGTTCATTTATGTTTCTAAGGCACTTTTTAGCCTTTAAATACCATAGTTTAACATTTACACAACATACCAAGGTTTGGGGTATTTCAATTTAATAAACTTACGTCTTAAATACATTTTTCATATGGTTTACAAACCTAAGGTTTCAAAGGAATAACTTATAAATTAATCTCCTTTATTATGTTTTAGGATGAACACTATATCTTAACATAAGGTAGAATTTAACTAAGAATTAAACTCTCATTCACAAGTGAAATTGTCAATACTTAATAAGATAATATGTTCTGAAAAATCCTCATCCTTATACTCAATGACACATTAATATTTTAGCGTCGTAAAGTAGATCAATATAATCTCTTATGTAACTTAGTTTTATCTAGTAAAAGGTTCAAAGGTTTGAAGTATCAAATTCCTATTTAAAACCTTTCTATAAATTCTAACTACTAAATACCTCACTTAATTGTAGACTCACATCCTAAGTATTGGTAATTAATGTTATAAATGTTTTCATATGGCTTATCTAATGCCAAGAAACTTAAGGATTTTTTAGATAAATTTCCAAATCATAGTTTAATGTAGTTTTATATCATAATCCTTTTAGTGATTTTAACTTAAAACATTAAGTTATATTTCAATACCTTAGATGTTAAGAAATGATTAAATCTAGACTTACTAATCCACCTCACATTCATATGTAAAAGTATTTTATTTACTTTATTATTGTTTATATATTAAGAACATTTAGATGTAAAAGTACTACATTTATTTATCATTAATTATAGAATAAGATCTATTTGTGTAACATTTTATGTAATCTAATCACAATTTTCCTAAGTTTTAACTTATTAATTACTTAACCCAATTATAGACTTACATTATGGTCGTTGACTAATAATACATGTATTTTAATACGGTTTATATAAATCTTAGAAATTCAAAGATAACTCCTTAAGTTTAATAATCTTAATTTAATACCGCCTCATATAGTATTCTTTTATTAGTATTATGTAGAGTTTAGTTTATCTCATTAATTCCTTCATATTATTTTTCTATAAGGCATTTTATTTCTTTATTTATGTAGTTTTTATGTGTATATATATTAGGATTTATTCAAGACATTCCTTGTGTAGTTTTATTGCACTTAATTATTTATACTAACTTTACACATAGCTACCTCCAATATATGGTTTATAAAATAAAGTATTTCCCTTAGTTTTCGTTAAACATATTAGCTTTCATATTATATATAATAAATAAAATGTAGTTTAGTTAAATTCCTTGATTTAATATAAGTTTCTATTTATTTCTCTCATATAAATATATATAAAAATATATGTAACAATTTTACTTCACTTAAAGTTAATACCCAAAATATTTATACACATACTGTATTAAATGTTAATTAGTCTTATTATATTTTCCCCAACCTATAATGTTCATTAATCAACTATACTTTAATTTTTGATTACATTAAAAACCATATATTATAAGTTATTCTTATGAAAAACTCATAAACACAATTTTTTTAAACCCATTTACAATTGTCCAAAAATCCCCAAATTAAATATATAGTAACTATAAAATTTTAGACATATTATAAAATTTTATTTCATAAAAATATCTTTTAAAATTATCCAAATAATTCCATAATACTCGTAACTTGCAAAAATCATAACTTATGTTTAAAAACTCAAAACCCAAATTAATTTACATCAAAATAAACTAGACTTTATAAGGAATCTATGGTTAAAATTTCAAGTCAAAATACATTCGGGAAGATATTTAAATAAATCTAGCAAGTTAGGACTTTATTCTGGAAAACATATTAACTTATTACAACTTAAATCCTCACGATCTAATCTCGGCCGTCCATGTTTATTAACCGCGATCGGACGGCCCAGAATCCTCGAGTTCTTCAGCGAACTCCCCTTCCGACCCGAGTACTAATCTACCGTTTTTCTCTCAATCCACAGAACCAAATCGAGTGGTTCTTGTTCCATTGAATTCGAAATCCCCAGACGCATCTATTGACACCGATTTCCCCAAATTTCATGCAGTATTACGAAAGATTCAATGGTTCAAGTGAAATACCCCAAACCTTGATATGTGGTTTAAATATCAAACTATGTTATATAAAGGCTAAAAGTGCCTTAGAAACATCAGTGGACAATTTAAAATATAGTAAAGTGCAATAAAGCACTAAGCCACAGTTTGAGCAAAAACATGCTCTAAGCTATGAGTGAACTTGGTTAGGACCCAAAGAGCCTACCAAGACTTAATAACATTTAATTATGATTTTATAAGGCTAATTAAGTCCTTAGGAAACTTTGTTAGACAATGAAACCAAACAAAACACAAATAAATACCTTAAAGTCAATAAGAGCAAAAATGTGCTCTAAGCTGGGATAAATTTGTAAAAGACCTAATGGTCATACCTATACCTTATAAATATGTTAAGGAACATATTAAATCAATTACCAAAGAAAACCAAGCTTGAAAACAAGTTAAACACAAAAAGTGCTTTAAGGAGTCTTAAAGCACGTTTTTGAAAAATTGTCTTGTAAATGAGTTTTGAATGGCTAAATGTCCATCATTACTCTTTAATTAACATGTGTACTATATAGTATCACATTGGGTGGCTATATTAATGGGAAATCAAAATTTCACTTCTATGTGCCTTAGTTTGTGAATAGTAACTTTTATAAGCTAGTTTGTAACATATAATGTTATAAGTAATTAAATTGGTCAACAAAGACTATTATACCCTTTTTACTAAATGGGGGCCGGTTTTTCAAGGAGTGAGTCACCAAGTTGTAAAAGAAATCAAATAAGTAAAGTAAAACTTAAAGTAAAGTACTATTTTGCTTTATAACATAAATATCTCCAAAAGCAAAACTCATCTTCTCATTTCCTTCTCTTCTTTCATTTCACACGGTTCTTCACCTTCTCCTTTCCTCCATTTACGATTTGCAACAGCCCCTCTCTTCTCCATCTTCATTTCCTTGCCAAATCCAACTCCATGCTCCAAATCAAATTCTAAGACCATATTTGTCTTAGTTAGGTCAAGCTCTACACTTCTACTTTTCAAATCTTCAAGAGCTCAATTTTGGTGCCATGGAGAATCACCATTGATGGAGCTTGAGCTTGTGTTTCTACACATTATACTCTCCTTTGCTTCTAGGTAAGGAATCTCAAAGAAAAATCAAGTTTCCTCTCCTTTTAGTACATGACCGAAAATTCACCTCACCATGGTGTATTTATCTTGCTTGTTTTAGCTTCATTTGAATCTTCCAAGGGCTAGGAGGAGTCTCTCTTGATACTTGTTCAAGTTCTCTTCCAATTCCAAGGTAAAACAATTACCTTAATGTGTTAAAACAATATGTGTAACTAGGGTTTACAATGAGATGAAGCATAATGCTTGAATACTCATTCTAGTATTTGTACATTGTTTAGAAGTTGACAAACAACCAAGCACCCTACCGGTTTACAAGGAAACAAGAAAGAAATTTGTGAGGAAAAGAGGTAAATATGCTATCTTATGTGGTTTAATGCCTTAGGAGAAATAAGCTTATAATGCTTGTTAAAACTACCTAAAGAGCAAATGGTGAATGACCTAGTGAAATGCTCTCAAGGAGTTTATTAAGGGCATATGTATTGTGGGGGTATGTATTTGCAGGTCAAAGGCATTACTTATGTGGGAAATTCAGTGTTTAGGTTTAGGTTTATGCAATTTAAGGGCCTAAGAGCCATGTTTATTTAAGGGCCTAAGTGCCAAGCAATTTAAGTTATGCACTATATTGTGATGTAGTGCTTAATGTGTGAAGTTTGTGTATAAAAATGTGTTCGATGGATTTTAGGTGTTTTGAATGAAATAAGGTAAAAACCTAAGTGTTTGGATGTGAGTATATACAAGAGAAGCTATGGCCAAATTTGGGAAAATGTGTGAGAAGTTCTAAGTGTTTTAAATGGTCTTGGCGAACTAGGATGTGTTAAAGGTGAATAAATGTATACTTGAGAAGAAAACATGTGTTAAGGTGATTTAGAGTGATGCAAGGATTTAGGTGTTATCTAGGAAGTTCTAGGAATTCAAGTTGTGTTTTGAGAGTGTATTGAAAAGTCTTGAAGAAGTTTGTTTAAGGTTTGGGTGATGTTGATGAATAAGGAGAATGATGTTTAAGTAAGGTTTTGAGAAAAGAATTCAAGGAGAGGTAAAAAGGAGATTTAGTTAGTAAGAAAAGGAGTTGAGAGATGATGTTAAGGTGTAGAGGGAAACACCTTGGTATAGTGGTCAATATTGGTGAAATACCACTTGGAAAATTAAGGAGGAAGTGTAAGCTTGGGAAAGGAATTATAAGAATGACATAAGGAGTTTTGATATGTAAGAAAGGATGTTTGAATGATGATGTTGTGTGGAAGAAATGTCTTGGTATAATGGTTAGAATTGGCATGAATCATCACTAAGGGACTTAAGGAGTATAAACTATAAGTGTTGGGGCTTTGGAGGAATTTGGCTAAGTGTTTAAAGGTGTAGAAGTTGAGCATTTTGCCGTGTCCGAACTTCCGTCCGGACATGGAAGTCGGACAGGCTCTGTTGGGTAAAGGATTTTCCCATTCTCGAACTGTGTCCGAACTTGGGAAGTCCGGACACAAGTTCGGACGTGACTGTTTCTATCTGGGATTTACTCTCGAACTGTGTCCGAACTTGGGAAGTCCGGACACAAGTTCGGACGTGTGTATAGTTTTCAGTATTAGGTCGCGGCTTGCGTCCGAACTTGGAAGTTCGGACACAAGTTCGGACAGGCCACTGTATGGACCAAAATTGTTGTTTTAAGGTATAGAATGGTGTGTAATGATGGGGATTGATAGGTAATGATGTTTAAGGTTGTTAAGGACATGATAAGTGAGTTTTAATGGTAATTAAGTGGGTGAAAAGTTGTATCAAAATGTAAAAGTAAAACAAGTTAAAAATATAAAGTTATGTAACTAAGTTAACGGGGAAAGTTAAGCATTAGACATTAAATAATCAAGCAAACCCCAATGTTAATAAAACACATGTGATGTTAACAGTTGTTCGAGAATCGCTCGAGGAACATAAGTGGACGTGGTAATGTGGACTCCGGTGACAGGTATGGTTTTCTTGCAACCTGTGTCCTACCGGATTACACCGGCTTGTATGCCAATGTGTTTTTCTTTATGTTTGCCACGTTATGAGATAAATCATGAAACGAGTTTACAGTCGTTATTGTTATTGTATGTTTACGTGCCGATACCGGTAACCTCGAATGCGCTTGAAGGGCTAGTTAACCACTATTAGGTAAACGTAGGAGAACGGTATCCGGTAACAACGTTTCCGACTTAAGGAACGTTCTAACCACGGCTATGCGTGAGTTGGTTATGTGATGTTTGTGTGTGATGTTTGTATGTGAATGTATGACTCTCTCTTCCCTTGTGTATGTCTAACAAGACTTAACCCAATGTTGTGATTGTTTAATAAAGTTCAAAGTTGAACTTCTAACAAGTGCTAACGGGGGGAGTGAGGAGTCCGGTCTGTTCCGGCCACGCGTGTGAGTATGGGGGTCGTTGTCATAGCAGGTTCGATCCTCTCTGTATGTTATGGTTGTTTTCCAATTTGGTTCCCAACCTTCCCTTTAGCTTAACCAAGGCTATTACTGACTCACGTCGGGCCACAGGGGCATACTATTGTTATGTTGTTTCGGTGTGCTGGATCACTATATCGAGACACCTTGTGTTAAGTTAACCGTTCATTTAACGAGACGGTAACGAGTTATGTAACGAGCTTATCATGAGACTGGCAACATTCTCTAGGCTCACCAGTGTGTAAAACAATGTTTGGGTCGGTTCCTAAGAGGACCATTCCCGTTATGTTATATATCTTTGTTGTGATGCAATATCTATTGCGGTGTTATGGGGTGCACGTGGAAACGTGCAAAGTGTTGTTAAGTGTTGTTATGCAGTGTATGTTATATGTTGTAAAATGTGGAGTGTGTGGATCATGGATATGATTCCCAGTTTGTGATAAGAGGCGTTTAAGGATAACCCGATTTAAGGGTATGTGTCGTCTATTAAGGAAGTAGCTCCATTAGAGGAGGAAACACTCTAGGGATGATGAATACCATGAGTGACTTATTAAGTAGTTAAATGTGTTATCCGATTGTTGAGCCCATTGAGGCGAAAGTTAAGTGTTGTGTGTTTACTGTTACATGCATGATTAAATACAATCAACCGCATGCTGAGAGACAATTAGATGTAAGGTCCGGTAATTAGTGGGCTGCGGGATTTAAAGGTGTGGGCTGAGCCCCTTGGGGGCCACCCTCCTCTCTCTCTTTCCTATTTCAGGTACAGAGAGCTGAAGCCGTCCGAGAGTAGACGGGGTAGACATTGTACATGGGTAATCGTTTTATGTTGTATATATACAGTAGGAGTAGTAAGACCGATTGTTGTCGGCATCAGTTTGTAAATACTCGGTATAGTTGAAAGGGTATGTTGTTGTTGTGTTAATGGAAAGTGATAGTAAGGTGTAGTCGCTCGGGAATTTAGCCCATCAGACCGGTACAATGTGTATGTATTAGCCTTGTTAGCCACGTGGGTGGCTAACGGCGTGTAACACCAACGAGATAAGTAATGTGATGAGGTTGTTTTTCCGCTGCAGTTTATTGTAAGTGTGTTATTGTGGATGGGGTGTTACAAAGTGGGGTATCAGAGCGAAGTATCGCTCTGATGACTGAATTACCGAGCTTAGGAAGTACCGAGTTGGATTTAAGTACTTTGGGTTAAGGGTTGAGTGATAGGTGAGAGATACGCTAGTTAGGAACTACCAGTGACTACTGGAAACCTACAATATCCATCCCACCCTCCACAATCCCTGTTTTATAACTGGGGAAGAACGCCAGAGAGATGGAAGTCCACTCTCATACTCGGGAATACCCGATCTGGGTGTTATTAAATACCTTTAGGTACGGAGAACCTGTCATACGGTAGATCCCGAAAACTGGGAATCCCGGAGACGGTCTCCATCTGAACAATGTTAACCGCATTTCATAACAATGAATGAAGGATCTGGGTAGGAGGAATAGAATTTCCGGCAACCTGGGTCGACATGCTAAGCAGTCGAGAATAACCAACTTGCAACGCACCAACCGTGCAACAGGCAAGAAATGGATTAATATAAAACCCGAGACGAGTGTCTACGGAACCACAGTTGATAAAATTACACCACCACCGGTGTACCAACCGATAAAGGAACTGCAAACGTAGTGCCCAACAAGAGACAAGTCTCAGTAACCACGACAATGCGTGGAACGGGCTATAAGGAGGATACAATACTAAGAAAAAGGGGTTCCCAGAATGGGAAACACCTAGTTGATGATCGTCAGGTGAAGACAGTGAGAAGTCACCTAGAAGAGTTATTATCAAGGCAGTAAGATCAGTGAGGGGCAACAAGGCCACTGATGACAGTATGGGTAAAAAACAATACCATAACCGATGTGTGTTAAACCAATAGCCAGTTAGCATGGCGCACTTGCCTAACAAGTGCTGCTATAACAGGGCTGTTCGGGAAAATTATAACCACTACAAGTACTTAGTAAAGTACCACGAAGTTAAGTGTGAACATTATGACCATGGGAGGGCTTAACAGCCTGACCTTTGTAATTGGAAGTACACCAGTCAGCAAGAAGCTAGACTTGGTTAAGGTAAGAAGATGTTGTGAAACCATGAAAATTTTTTTTCAACCCAGATTTATTCAAACCCTTTTCTTTTCAAAACCCAAATTTTCTTTCAACAACTAACACTTCTTTCCACTTCTTTTAAACCAAACCAGTAAAAACCAAGGGCAGATGATAAGATACAACAGTGGATAAACTTTCGCTTCGATTAAGTTCGGGAAGCACGGATGCATATTGTCAGGGGACAATATAAGGGAGTTGACAACAGAATACTTCACCTAGGCGTGTGACGGACACTACGAGTGTACCAATTGAATTGTGGGACGACCGCACTCCGATAGGAGCTTGTGGGCCTGACAGACCTACTTATGGTTAGTTGGTAAGTAGCAATGTATCAGTATGGTACCCCCCATATGTATACGAGTGGAGTCCGAAACACGGGAAGTAGTCGACTCCGTCTACGGTCAGCAGTATAAATCAAACAAGAGCTAAGGATTACAAGGAATAGTTGAAACTAAGGAACTCAGTTAAGTTAACGAGACCAAAGGATTAGTGAATTCCTTTCAAGGAAATGTTTAAGAGTCAGGAGGTGCGAAGTGCACTAACTGCAATATAAAGACATCTTATACGTCTTAAGGATCCTCAAGGATAAACATGATAACTAGAACGGTGACCTAGCCTGTACATGGCAAGTAGATGACTAATGTGGACACATTAATGTGCAATGAACGGGATGAAAACTCCCAGAACGAATACCTACACTAGCATGAAATGTTGATCTTCACAGAAGGAGATAATAAGCCAGTTAAGAACGCAAACGGCGTGGCTAACTCAATATATCAATAAGTGTGAACTAAATGTAAAAGCATAACTTAGCAACACCCAGGAGCAATCCTTGAAGGGTGTTCGCATCAACAAGTTTTGCACGAAATGCATGACAGAAACACAAGGGTTGAGACTAACACCCAGTTTAGATATAAGTTGTCAGGAGACGGACTGACAAACCAAAGGGGCATCCCGGAAGGAAACGGGATGCAACGACCTTGACATGGAGCCCATATAAGTATCCAAACCATGTAATGTTGCACAGAGAAATAAATGAATGTGGACAGCCTACAATGAGCCCAGCTCAAGGCAAATAAGGCTTATAAGCCATAAGCAAGATATGTTATATAAATTCGATTGATGGTAGAAGTTTATGTTGTATAAGTGAATAGAGTGGTAAACGAACCACTGCATTAAGAATGGGGATACCTCTCGATATTGTGACACCGCAGGAGCGGTAGTTATGTGAATCAAGTTCAAGAAATATGTTAAGGATGGACGATGTTATTATTGAAAGAGAGCAATTAGCTTAGTAGTATGTGTATAAAGTGAAGCACCTGGCTGAATAATGCCGGCTTGTGACTCGAATGATTAATGCTCAAGGAGCATTCAGTAGTCATCCAAATGAGTGATGAACCATAATACGAATGATGTAAGTATATGTGTGGAAGTTAGTGTGACAAGATACCATGTAAGTTGATTGTTATACTATGGGTAAGAGCACGGTTCGCAGCTGGCGACCGTTGCATCAAGTTATTGAGTAAAAATGTGGCAGATAAGACCAGTTATGAGTTAAACTCAGTGGAGATGTAAGTAAGCGATGTTACACAGACTGGGCAATAAGCCAATGGTCGGTACTATGTGATGAGGAACTCAGTGTGAATTCCATGGCGAATCGCATAAGGATTTACTGTCAAGAGTTTACACCTCTGCACTCTGTATGACTGAGTGTTTTGGTATTGCACTTGCGCAGTAATGATCGAGTGGGATAGCTAGGAATTGGAAACATGTTAATTGTGGAGCAATAATGTTATAATGGCCGATGCATAGGAAATGCAAGGCCGCACCAATAAAAATACTTATACAAAACCAAATGTGGAGACATGATTAACAGTAAGTGACTACAGTAGCACTAACCGCCAAATATCGGTATGGAATATACCCCAAATGTTGTAAATAGCTGAGAGAGCACTACACACTAGGTAGTAGCTCAATCTCAACCGACAGTAAGTCGGAAGGAACAATTCAATCATTGTGAAATACATAGCTGTATACACAGTAAATTGTTATGGAAGTGGATAGAAAGTTATAACTCACCGAATTCGCTAACGGTAAGAGATACCACGCGTCGGTTGAGAAACCATTGTTACCAAGATGAAGGTGGCAATTGGGGTGTACAATACAGTAAGAATAACAAATGGGGCAATTAAGCTCTACAGTTACTAGAGTTTCGCAGCAGAATCTAGTGAGCCAGTGATTCAAGTGGTTGAATGTACATGGTGAATACGAGTGAATGGCTAATTATTAACGCCTAGAAGCCTAACAGGCCAGAATCGAAACCAACTAAGAGTTTAAACAAACTCCAATGAGAATTCTTGGTTTAGGAACTAAACCGCCAATATGGTTAAGATCCTCTAATCAGAATCCATTGTGTAATGGACATGTTAGTGATTGATTACGTGGGCGTAATCCCTTTTAAGGGGGGTAGAGCGCAAAACCACTTAGTGTATATTACCGTACAAGTGTACGTAGTGTATGTGATTTATATTGTGCATAGCACAAATTATATTATTGTTTTGATGATTGGTGTGTGTGTTACGTAAACATACACATTCATTCATGGATTAATTGTGGTAATTGCGCACAGATGATGCGAATACCATTGTGATAAGTGTGTGTATTTGTTAACTGCTGTGTGTGATAGTACAAGTGTGGGGAGTAGAGAAACTCCCGGGGGAACAAAAGCCCCGACAGTGTATAAATGAAATGGTGTGTTGTATTTTGATAAAATATATATGTATATATACTATATAGTGATTCATGAAAGAATACGAACTGACATAGAACCTAGTGAGAATAAGATTCCCTAGGTAACAACATTAAAGTGAATGGAAGCAACTGATAGACGAAGTTCTATCCTTTGGAGATGTTATGATCATGATTAGAATGATTTAAAAGATAGAAAATTGGAAATGAGTGATTTACATGATGCTTGAAAATGAAGTGGGAGGTGGAACTTGATTTGCATGTGATCAAGGGAAGCCGAACACAAATTGGAGTGGAAGGATAGTTCAACACTGATGCTGATCACATCAGGGTTGGATGACTCTTGAAACTCCCTATAAGTGGTCACAAATAACCACGCTAATAAAAGAAGCAAAAGCTTAAGTTGGACTTGGAGTTGTATGTGTTTTCAAAAGGATTTTCAGTTGGTATTTATAAAACGTTGATAGATACTTTACATAATTAGAGTTCTCTTACTTAACCTCACAAGGAAAAATTTTAAATTTAAGTGATTGTTTTTATCTCCCAAAGGCACGGGGACGGAAGGTGTCCATCGCGACCGGGTTCTACGGGATCTAGTGTATATCAAGGATATTTTTGATTGCTATACATGCTCTGACATGTTGTTGGTATGTGTAATGAATGTTGTTTTGACTTGGATTTCCTAAAGTGTATACTATCAAGGCCTATGAGTCTAAATGTGTGGTGTTACATAGACCTATGTGTCTAAAGACTGTTATGTTACCGGGACCTATGTGTCCAAATGTTGTTATGTTACCCAAGACCAGTGAGTCAAAGGGGTTGTTATGTATGTGTAAGTGTTGTTAAGATACCCGGACCATAGAGTCCGAGGTTATCATGTGGATATGTTATGTTATGTGTGGATGTGAATGTGTTGCCCGGACCATTAAGTCCGAGGTTGTGATGTAAAGTGTGTTTGGTTATGGAAGTTTATTTCCAAGTGATTCCTGTGTTAAATCTAGTGATGTGTGGAAAGTGTGAACTTCGAGGACGAAGTTCTTTTAAGGGGGGTAGATTGAAATACCCCAAACCTTGATATGTGGTTTAAATATCAAACTATGTTATATAAAGGCTAAAAGTGCCTTAGAAACATCAGTGGACAATTTAAAATATAGTAAAGTGCAATAAAGCACTAAGCCACAGTATGAGCAAAAACATGCTCTAAGCTATGAGTGAACTTGGTTAGGACCCAAAGAGCCTACCAAGACTTAATAACATTTAATTATGATTTTATAAGGCTAATTAAGTCCTTAGGAAACTTTGTTAGACAATGAAACCAAACAAAACACAAATAAATACCTTAAAGTCAATAAGAGCAAAAATGTGCTCTAAGCTTGGGATAAATTTGTAAAAGACCTAATGGTCATACCTATACCTTATAAATATGTTAATGAACATATTAAATCAATTACCAAAGAAAACCAAGCTTGAAAACAAGTTAAAACACAAAAAGTGCTTTAAGGAGTCTTAAAGCACGTTTTTGAAAAATTGTCTTGTAAATGAGTTTTGAATGGCTAAATGTCCATCATTACTCTTTAATTAACATGTGTACTATATAGTATCACATTTGGGTGGCTATATTAATGGGAAATCAAAAATTTCACTTCTATGTGCCTTAGTTTGTGAATAGTAACTTTTATAAGCTAGTTTGTAACATATAATGTTATAAGTAATTAAATTGGTCAACAAAGACTATTATACCCTTTTTACTAAATGGGGGCCGGTTTTTCAAGGAGTGAGTCACCAAGTTGTAAAAGAAATCAAATAAGTAAAGTAAAACTTAAAGTAAAGTACTATTTGCTTTATAACATAAATATCTCCAAAAGCAAACTCATCTTCTCATTTCCTTCTCTTCTTTCATTTCACACGGTTCTTCACCTTCTCCTTTCCTCCATTTACGATTTGCAACAGCCCCTCTCTTCTCCATCTTCATTTCCTGCCAAATCCAACTCCATGCTCCAAATCAAATTCTAAGACCATATTTGTCTTAGTTAGGTCAAGCTCTACACTTCTACCTTTTCAAATCTTCAAGAGCTCAATTTTGGTGCCATGGAGAATCACCATTGATGGAGCTTGAGCTTGTGTTTCTACACATTATTACTCTCCTTTGCTTCTAGGTAAGGAATCTCAAAGAAAAATCAAGTTTCCTCTCTTTTAGTACATGACCGAAAATTCACCTCACCATGGTGTATTTATCTTGCTTGTTTTAGCTTCATTGAATCTTCCAAGGGCTAGGAGGAGTCCTCTCTTGATACTTGTTCAAGTTCTCTTCCAATTCCAAGGTAAAACAATTACCTTAATGTGTTAAAACAATATGTGTAACTAGGGTTTACAATGAGATGAAGCATAATGCTTGAATACTCATTCTAGTATTTGTACATTGTTTAGAAGTTGACAAACAACCAGCACCCTACCGGTTTTACAAGGAAACAAGAAAGAAATTTGTGAGGAAAAGAGGTAAATATGCTATCTTAATGTGTTTAATGCCTTAGGAGAAATAAGCTTATAATGCTTGTTAAAACTACCTAAAGAGCAAATGGTGAATGACCTAGTGAAATGCTCTCAAGGAGTTTTATTAAGGCATATGTATTGTTGGGTGTATTTGCAGGTCAAAGGCATTACTTATGTGGAAATTCAGTGTTTAAGGTTTATGCAATTTAAGGGCCTAAGAGCCATGTTATTTAAGGGCCTAAGTGCCAAGCAATTTAAGTTATGCACTATATTGTGATGTAGTGCTTAATGTGTGAAGTTTGTGTATAAAAATGTGTTCGATGGATTTTAGGTGTTTTGAATGAAATAAGGTAAAAACCTAAGTGTTTGGATGTGAGTATATACAAGAGAAGCTATGGCCAAATTTGGGAAAATGTGTGAGAAGTTCTAAGTGTTTTAAATGGTCTTGGCGAACTAGGATGTTTAAAGGTGAATAAATGTATACTTGAGAAGAAAACATGTGTTAAGGTGATTTAGAGTGATGCAAGGATTTAGGTGTTATCTAGGAAGTTCTAGGAATTCAAGTTGTGTTTTGAGAGTGTATTGAAAAGTTTTGAAGAAGTTTGTTTAAGGTTTGGGTGATGTTGATGAATAAGGAGAATGATGTTTAAGTAAGGTTTTGAAAAGAATTCAAGGAGAGTAAAAAGGAGATTTAGTTAGTAAGAAAGGAGTTGAGAGATGATGTTAAGGTGTAGAGGAACACCTTGGTATAGTGGTCAATATTGGTGAAATACCACTTGGAAAAATTAAGGAGGAAGTGTAACTTGGAAAGGAATTGTAAGAATGACATAAGGAATTTTGATATGTAAGAAAGGATGTTTGAATGATGATGTTTTGTGGAAGAAATGTCTTGGTATAATGGTTAGAATTGGCATGAATCATCACTAAGTGACTTAAGGATTATAAACTAAAGTGTTGGAGGCTTTGGAGGAATTTGGCTAAGTGTTTAAAGGTGTAGAAGTTGAGCATTTTGCCGTGTCCGAACTTCCGTCCGGACATGGAAGTTCGGACAGGCTCTGTTGGGTAAAGGATTTTCCCATTCTCGAACTGTGTCCGAACTTGGGAAGTCCGGACACAAGTTCGGACGTGACTGTTTCTATCTGGGATTTACTCTCGAACTGTGTCCGAACTTGGGAAGTCCGGACACAAGTTCGGACGTGTGTATGTTTTCAGTATTAGGTCGCGGGCTTGCGTCCGAACTTGGAAGTTCGGACACAAGTTCGGACAGGCCACTGTATGGACCAAAATTGTTGTTTTAAGGTATAGAAATGGTGTGTAATGATGGGGATTGATAGGTAATGATGTTATAAGGTTGTTAAGGACATGATAAGTGAGTTTTAATGGTAATTAAGTGGGTGAAAAGTTGTATCAAAATGTAAAGTAAAACAAGTTAAAATATAAAGTTATGTAACTAAGTTAACGGGGAAAGTTAAGCATTAGACATTAAATAATCAAGCAAACCCCAATGTTAATAAAACACATGTGATGTTAACAGTTGTTCGAGAATCGCTCGAGGAACATAAGTGGACGTGGTAATGTGGACTCCGGTGACAGGTATGGTTTTCTTGCAACCTGTGTCCTACCGGATTACACCGGCTTGTATGCCAATGTGTTTTTTTCTGTATGTTTGCCACGTTATGAGATAAATCATGAAACGAGTTTACAGTCGTTATTGTTATTGTATGTTTACGTGCCGATACCGTAACCTCGAATGCGCTTGAAGGGCTAGTTAACCACTATTAGGTAAACGTAGGAGAACGGTATCCGGTAACAACGTTTCCGACTTAAGGAACGTTCTAACCACGGCTATGCGTGAGTTGGTTATGTGATGTTTGTGTGTGATGTTTGTATGTGAATGTATGACTCTCTCTTCCCTTGTGTATGTCTAACAAGACTTAACCCAATGTTTGTGATTGTTTAATAAAGTTCAAAGTTGAACTTCTAACAAGTGCTAACGGGGGGAGTGAGGAGTCCGGTCTGTTCCGGCCACGCGTGTGAGTATGGGGGTCGTTGTCATAGCAGGTTCGATCCTCTCTGTATATTATGGTTGTTTTCCAATTTGGTTCCCAACCTTCCCTTTAGCTTAACCAAGGCTATTACTGACTCACGTCGGGCCACAGGGGCATACTATTGTTATGTTTGTTTCGGTGTGCTTGGATCACTATATCCGAGACACCTTGTGTTAAGTTAACCGTTCATTTAACAAGACGGTAACGAGTTATGTAACGAGCTTATCATGAGACTGGCAACATTCTCTAGGCTCACCAGTGTGTAAACAATGTTTGGGTCGGTTCCTAAGAGGACCATTCCCGTTATGTTAATATCTTTGTTGTGATGCAATATCTATTGCGGTGTTATGGGGTGCACGTGGAAACGTGCAAAGTGTTGTTAAGTGTTGTTATGTAGTGTATGTTATATGTTGTAAAATGTGGAGTGTGTGGATCATGGATATGATTCCCAGTTTGTGATAAGAGGCGTTTAAGGATAACCCGATTTAAGGGTATGTGTCGTCTATTAAGGAAGTAGCTCCATTAGAGGAGGAACACTCTAGGGATGATGAATACCATGAGTGACTTATTAAGTAGAATGTGTTATCCGATTGTTGAGCCCATTGAGGCGAAATGTTAAGTGTTGTGTTTTACTGTTACATGCATGATTTAAAACAATCAACCGCATGCTGAGACGACAATTAGTTGTGCGTGGCCCGGTAGCATGTGGGCTGCGGGATTACCATACCAGCAAAGGTGCTGAGCCCCTTGGGGGCCACCCTTTCTCTTCTTTTCCTATTTCAGGTACAGAGAGCTGGAAGCCGTCCGAGAGTAAGACGGGGTAGACATTGTACATGGGTAATCGTTTATGTTGTATATATACAGTAGGAGTAGTAAGACCGATATTGTTGTCGGCATCAGTTTGTAAATACTCGGTATAGTTGAAAGGGTATGTTGTTGTTGTGTTAATGGAAAGTGATAGTAAGGTTAGTCGCTCGGGAATTTAGCCCATCAGACCGGTACAATGTGTATGTATTAGCCTTGTTTAGCCACTTGGGTGGCTAAC
Organism: Limonium bicolor; assembly: GCA_023374045.1. Lineage (NCBI taxonomy): Eukaryota > Viridiplantae > Streptophyta > Magnoliopsida > Caryophyllales > Plumbaginaceae > Limonium > Limonium bicolor. Next base: position 28,880,517 of record CM041776.1, read on the forward strand.
GGCGTGTAACACCAACGAGATAAGTAATGTGATGAGGTTTTTTTTTCCGCTGCAGTTTATTGTAAGTGTGTTATTGTTGGATGGGGTGTTACATCAAGTTAGGTCGAGTTACGGGTTTCCGAATTCGATTTCGCCAATTCCTCTCAATATAATGCATAATCGAATAAATTACCACGTGGGTTTGGTCGAGAATGAAGTTAAGAAGGCAACAACGTATCAATTCGATCAAAACTCACCGGGATTGCATTAACGGGGCGAAACCAAATCGGGAAAACTGGAAATCGTTATTTCATGTGCGGTTCAGGTAAGCTCCTTCTCGAATCAACTCCACTAACTGAGAGAGCTTCGATTCATGGAACCTATCACAATCCAAACTTGACATGTAACTCTAGATGCTAGTGGAAGAATCATTGATTTTGATGAACTAGGGAGAAAGTTATAGATCTCACAAGATCCGAGTTTACCTAGTTGGTTCGGGATGAAACTGGGCAGAATTACCGCCGTGATCGAGTGGGCAACTTGACAGATTTATCTCCCAAAACAGTGCGAATCAGCCTTGCAATTAACATGAAAGTTATAGAGGGATTAAAGATCTTCAAAACAAGCTAAAGAACACGAAATTTGGATGAGAAATGAAGAATTTATGGCGTGACGAAAGTTTACCCGATTTCAGAAAAACTGGAATTCTGGGTTACGAATTCGCAAGGAGGCAACTTTAGATCGATTTTCCCGTCGATGTAGAAGGAGTTAGATGATGTGTGAGTAGTGGTTGGAAAGAGGAAAGATAGGAGAATCGAATGAAACAAACGGCATACCAAATGGTGGAGTAGGGAAAAAGATATAGGTGTCTAAAGATCGACCCTTGGCATGCCATAACTGAAGGAATCTGAAAAGACTAAGTTAAATCGGGCTGACTGGGCGCGACACGTGTCCTGGACACGTCAGCATCCTTCAAAATTTTGGCTCTAAACTTCAATTTATCATAACTTTGGCTAGGATGATCCGTTTTTTAACGTTCTTTTTTCGATCTTCATGGTTTTTCATAACCTATTTATTGGTATATGTTTCATGGCCTGGTTTGACCATTCTCAAAAGTCAACACTAGCAAGGCTTAATAAGCTTTAAGGTTTCTAGAATTTTATATTGACTTTTATGTTTCAAAACAATGTTCCAACACTTCCTAAAACCTTTATAATATATTTGGAGTGTTTAGAAATTTCCCAAGATTTATTGACTTAAAAACTTACGTTATTAAATTCATAATAATACTATATAATAATGTATAATAATTAGGGTTAAATAGGAGAAAACCCCTAAATAAATTTCACAATTCCATATAATAACTTAATATTCATAATTCCATTCCATAATTTAATATTAATAGTATTATTTATGGTTTAATAAAAGAAATCCCCTAAATTAATTTAAATTAATTTAGGGGTATTTCATTGATTCCAATAATTATCGCCGAATGATTAAGTAATATCTGGAAATTTGATTGATCGACAAACAAATGGAAGTTGAAGACACGGATAGAAACACCATTCGAAGTTTAAATAGACTTTCATATTGTATTTGATCGGCGGACAAATGCGGTGGTAAACTGGTAATGATAAAAAAAATTTCAATGAAACGATTTGGGTGAAAAGGACACCCGAATTGAATGAACAGATAGATCCGTCGAGTAGCGATTGTAGGTATCAGTTTACCGGATGCAATTAGTATTCGCTAGAGGAGAAAAAAAAACAAGATCGTATGAAGTATGATACTCGAACAAAGAATTTGAATGAAAAGAAGAGTAGGTGCTATATGTCGATCAGGAAAAAGAAAATTGGATGGGAAAAACAATGGCCGATAACTCTGTAGAAGATGATGACCCGGTTACTCAGTTTATGTTAGAGCGTGCTGATAATGTGTTGTAAATGAGAGAATAGAGAAAGAGTAGAAAGCGGTAATCAGGTTTTCATTCCACTTTACAACTGAGTACAATGGTCTCTATTTATAGAGAGAAAGGGATAACCCGAAAGGGGTAATATGGACATTCACTATATATATATATATAACACCTTCTTCATTTCTATTTTTATTCTCTTCATTTATAATATTTATTTTGCAAACTCAATTCCAAGAGCACTTATTCAGCAAACAATGGATAGACAAACAAAATAAACTCTTCATTTTCTTCTCATAATAATCAAGAAACTTACATGCTGGCCTCTCTTCTTCATATCCCCTCATACAATAACTTAATTGGCAAAATATATATTCTAGAAATTTCCCTTTCACTCACGGTTGAAATTCTATCATTCATTTTCTCCTCAAGTTATAAATATATGTATAATCCATGTCAGCCCTCTATTTTCTTCACCCTGGTAACTGGAAATGAACCTTTTATTTTCTTCAAATCTCTTCATGATAATTTAGCAACCAGCTCTCTTCATATTTCCTCCACTCACGTGCAATCAAACCGGCAAAGGAACATAGCCAGACTCTTTATTTTCTTCAACCAGCGACCTGTTTCTCTTCATATCCAGCGCCTCTTCTTCTATTCACTTCTTCATCCGCAATCTTTGTCGATGCACCCATGCTGCAACCGGTACTCCTCTTCAACAGAAAGTGATCTTATTTTCTTATCAGTCCTTTCTTCTCCCGCAACTATAGACCTTTTACCCCCATGTTTACCTTTTGAAGCTTATTCGAGCAAGTCTCTAAACTATCTTAACGACCATAACCATGAAAGAGCACGATGAATGGAATTTATTTCTCCTTCGGTTCAGGTTCTCCACCCCAGGCTAACAGCTGTTGTAGTCTCTTCACATAAGAATCAAAGTCTCCTTCAATAAACCACTCAGTCTCTTCCCGCATCATCAAGAGCTCGTCCGCAACCTTAGCAAAGTGATGAATTACTGCTGCAATTAGCCATCAATTACGCATCATAAATCACAGGGCTACTGCACCACTCTTCATTCCTCGTTGTTTCTATAGCCATGCGGGTAATAAATCACTGGACCTGCTGCGTGTTGCACACCAGATTTCACGGACTTGAAAACTTTCTTCTCAAACCGGTAATAAGCTCCAACTAATTTATTCTACTTTGATATAACAATAGAAGTTTTTGATTTTTTCTGGATAAAAGAAATAATGGGAATAAACTTTACGTGCATTTTAAAATGTCTAAATAAATTATAATGGAAACTTAAAACGAGGGATTTAGTTTCCGGATATGTAAGTTTGGAGATTTTGGAAATTTTGAAAAAAAATATTGGTGACAAATTGAGTTATTGTACTGATTTGATAAAAGGAATAATAAACACAGAATTATTAAGCGTTTAAGCGATTTGTAACTTGGGATTTAATATGTATTTGTGTAGTTAATTTTGTTGGAAAATCAATATTGTAGGAAGATATTATGGTTGGTGGGGAAGATGATAAAGGAGTACCTAATAATTAGATATTTAGTGGTTAAACGGTTATTGATGGGAATGTAAAATACATGTTTAAATACTTGAGATTAAGGAAATAAAAAAGGGATCGAGTAAAAGAAAAATAGTTATAGGAGTAAATAGAGAATGGATGAGTGGTTAGGTTAATTTATGAATTATAAATTAATAAGTTTATAACGGGGAGCGGATAATGTTTAGTGAATTTAGGATTTAACGTTCATATTTATATAATTAAGTTAAAGTAGGAGGAATTGAGTAATATAATACTAATATCATTTTAAGTGGTTAAAATAAGGGAAACTTTGTCGGTATGAATGCTAATATGACGGGAAGTATTTGAACATATATGTTAATACGTATATACGGGTTTTAGTTATGAGAAGGACAAAAAACAAATAAAAACACACAAAAAAATATTACACAGAGAAATTAAGGAATTACTAAAATAGTTGAGAAGGTTTCAGGATGTATATATATATATATATATATATATATGCATACCGTTAAGAAAAATAAGGAGTTATTAAGTAATAAATTAAGTCAAAAATTAGGGATTAAAAATAATAATAAGTGGTTGGTTAGATTAACAAGTAATAAGTCAAAATGGAAGATTTGTTTAGAGAGAGAGTAGTACATAAAGAAATATTAAGTGTTTTAAAAGGATTAATAATTCGGGATTTAAAATATCTATATAGCTAAGTTGCTGGAAAATCTATATATGGGAGAATATTGTGATTAGTGGGAGAACGAGATTAGGTGGTTAAATTGATCAATTAATTTGAGTGATAGATTATTTAGTCAACTTCACTAAGATAATAATGGATCGATAAACCCCTAAGTTCAAGGGTGAATTAGATTGTAAAATGAAAAGTGAATATATGGATAAAGAGAGAAATTTAATTATTAAGTAGTGGAGAAGGTTGATGATTTTAGGATCTTAAAATATATAAATATATGTGCACAACTAAGCTTAAGGAATAGGATGAAACGAACAATAAACTAGTAATATGAGATGTATATATATAAGCTTTAGTCTAATAATATAGTTTGGATAACATGATAATAAAATTACAAATAGTATATAATGGAGGGAGTAAGTAATTATCACACTCGTTAGTTTGAGAAGATAGGGGTTTCCTGATGAACTCGACAAAACTGGGCCGTCCGATTGTAGTTAGGAGAAACGGACGGCCGAGATTATAACGTAGATGATATACATCCCAGAATAAACTCTGACTTGTTGAATTTATTTAATGACCTTCCCTATTGTATTTTGACTTGAAATTTTAACCATATATTCCTTATAAAGTATAGCTTATTTTTATGTAAATTAATATGGGTTTTGATTTTTTAATCATAAGTTATGATTTTTGCGAGTTACGAGTATTATGGAATTATTTGTGTAATTTAAAAAGATATTTTTATGAAATAAAAATTTTATAATATGTCTAAAATGTTATAGTTATTATATATTAAATTTGGGAATTTTTGGACAAGGGTAGATGGGTTTAAAAATTATGTTTATGGAATTTTCATAAGAATAACTTATAATATATGGTTTTCAATGTAACAAAAATTAAAGTATGGTTTGTTAATAAGCTTCTTAGGTTGGGGAAAATAATTAAACCTAAATTAACATTTTATACCAGTATGTTTATAAATATTTGGGTATTATCTTTTAAGTGAAGTAAAAGTTGTTTACATATATATATACTTATGAGAGAAATAAAATAGGAACTTATATTAAATCAAGGTATTAAACTAAACTACATGTTGTTATTATGGAGGTTAATATGCTTAATTAAAACTAGGGAAAACGCTTTATTTTATAAACCATATGTCGGTTGTGGATATGTCTAAAGGATACTAAATATAATTAAATACAATAAGGATTTCTTAAAGAATGTTTTGGATAAATCCTAAGGAAAATATAAGTGTATATATAAATACATTAGAAGTAAATAAAAGAAGTAACATACCTTATGGGAAACATATTAAGAGGGAAAAATTGGGATAAACCTGATTCATACGTGACAATTAAAAATAATAAATGTTAATGTGACATCTACGTGGACTATTAGGGGGAAATACATATCATAAACCTTAAATAGGTGTCAAAGTAAGTTAGCCAAGCGTGGCCAAAGGGTTTAATTAAATTAAACCTATAATCAGGAGTAGGTAAAAGGAATGAGTTAAGTATACATTAAAGATTTAATTACGAGATCTAGCCAGATCCTTAGGAGAGAGTAACTGTAAAACAAAACTATAGACTAATAAGAATGGAGGATGTGTAGCATTATAGTGCCTTAACTAATCAATGCTTGGAATACTTTAATTATAGGTGATTAGTGGAAGTAGTTCGCATTTTCAAGTTTGGTTACTGCTTCTACATATACCAGGTATGATTTCTCGTACTCAGATACTTTTGGTGATGAACTTTATGGAATGTTTTGAAAAACGCTAACTGAGCTTGAATGAATTTCGAAAGGAAACTGTTTGTGTGGCTAACTCAGCTTGATGTGACTAACTGAGCCTTGAATGTACAACTCACATGATCATTGGTTCCTCTTATCTGGTGTCTCACTAATAGATATTAACTGTTGAGGGTTTCCGCCTCTGCACTCTGTAGGACTGAGTGTTTTGGTATTGCACTTGTGCAGTTATTAATCTAGTGGGAATATGGGAAAATGTCAATCTTGGTAAATTCTTTGTTGACTCTGGATATTTTTCAACCATGAGCTGAGTCTTTGTTGTGTTGTGCGCACATCTTCACCGGTAAACAGCGAGGGGCTGTATATCCCCTGTCCAATCGGACGTTGTAAACAGCGAGGGGCTGTATATCCCCTGTCCAATCGGACGTTGTAAACAGCGAGGGGCTGTATATCCCCTGTCCTATCGGACGTAGTTAACAGCGAGGGGCTGTATATCCCCTGTCCCAAAAGGGACGTAATTGCAGCGGAGCCATCTCTTCCAATTGGTTTCATTCCACTCTTGAGTTGTTGTTTCTTGGATTTCTTCTTTCCTTTCCTATTCCTTGTGACTACTTGGGTCTTTATACTCTTACTGGAACTTAATCTAACTTAAGCATGGGATGTTCACTAACTCCGTGGTGTGGTTTTAATTGACTAACTTTATCTTTTCTGTTGACGATCTCTATTCCTTGCTTGTTGCTTTGACTTGGTGATTTCGAAGTGCCTTGTTCCTCTGTTTTGTTTTTAAGAGTTTCTTTCCAAGTTTCTATATTGTTTAAGGATTATGTTTTAATTTCTGTTATGAGGATTGTACCAGTTCCATTCCAGGGAACTGACTCACCCCTCCCGGGGTGGGCTGCTTGGTTTTATCTTGCAGGTATGAGTTGTTATACAGGTGGCCACGAAGAGTGTGAGTGATTGGGGTGGGAATTAGGATTTGTGGAGCGTTGGCGTATTTTTCTATTGTTAGGTTTATGTTTTGTTTTCTCGAGTTCAGACCGTAGCAGTTATAATTTTATAAGTTGTAATTGGTGAGGTTTGGTGCCGGGTGCTTGGAACCTGATGATCTGTAATCGCCTTAGTATTTTACTTTCCGCTGCATTTATGTTAAATAGGGGCGTTACAAGTATCTTATCATGCCCAAACACATTATTTTCCTCATTCAACCATCTCACACACATCAAGTTCTTTCTCATCATATCTCATCACCCAAACCAACTCTTTCACAACAAACTCAAATATTGCAATAATCTTAAATTGCATAGTACTAAGGCTCTTAAATGGCATGGCTCTTAGGCCCTTAAATAACTTAAACTTAAACACTGAATTTCCCACATATAAAAGCTTTCAACCTGCAAATACACTCATCAATCTCATAGTAATTATAGCTCTTAAAGTCCACCTTAAACTTATATTACTAACTCATTCCCATTGGCTCCTTAATCACAAGTTCATAAGCTTGTTCAAATTGTTTTTCCTAGGTTATATAACCCATTACATAGTGTAAGCTCTAGGCTACATTGGTACCCATCTAAAACTCATTCCTTAAAACTTAAACCACCATTAGGTAAGCATTTTACCTTGTTTTTCTCAAGTTTCTCTCAACTTCCTCCTTAGGCTTCTTCCCTTGGAAATATCAGCCACCATTTAAATTTCCCTTGCCAATGTTCTAATCAATATACATTGGCTCTCATGAGTGCTAAATAATACATTAACCTTAAGGAGTAAACCCTAGGTTAAAATGTGTTCTAAGGTATTGAAATGAATGTTTTACCTTGGAGTCTTAAGATACGCTTGGATATGAATCAAGAAGGACCTCCTCTAGCCCTTGGAGAATAGAATCAAGCTAGAACAATGGATAAAACAAGGCTCCATGAGTGATGATTTTCGGCCATCTAAGAAAAGGATGGAAAGTTGATTTTTCTTTCATTTTCCTTACCTAGAATGAATGGAGAAGATAATGAACACCTCAAGCTAGCTTTTCCTCCTCCAATGGTGATTTCCCATGGCTCCAAAATGAGGCTTTTCAGATTTTGAAAAGATAGGAAGCAAGGTCTTGGGCTAACTAAGAGATATATGTGTTTAGTTTTTTTGATTTGGAGCTAAAATGAGTAAGTTGTTGACCAAGCAAGGTGGTGGTGCCATGGGTGCTGCTTGGAGACGGTTTAGAACAGAGAGAAGAGGAAGCAATCGTGTGGAAGAAGAAGAGAAATGAAGAAGAGAGGAGAGACGTAGGTTAATATAAGATATTTGCTTTATAAAAGCAAATAGTAACTCCTTTTACTTTACTCTTTTTTTTCCTTTCTTATTTGATGAAGTTGGGTGACTCATCCCTTAGAAAAACCGGCCCCCTCTTAAATAAGGCTAGTCATGGTCTTTGTTGACCAACTAATTAGCTTATATTGATTAAAACTTAAACTAGTCACTATTTGGCACTATTCACTAATTAGTGCACATATTCGTGAAATTTTTGGTTTCCCATTGATTTAGGCTTCCTAATGTGATACTAATTAGTAAACATGTTGATTAAGATGTAATCATGGGCATTTAGCCACTCAAAACTCAATTCTAAGACAATTCTCAAAAAGGTGCTTTAAGGAGTCTTAAAGCACATTTTGTGTTTAAGCTTGTTTTTGAGCTTGGTTTTCTTTGCTAATTGATTTGAAATGTCCATTAGCATATTACTAAAGTCTTATCATGGTATTTGGGTGCTAACAAAGTCACTACAAGCTTAGAGCACATTTTTGCCCAAATTGCCCTTAAGGCATTTTCTTGTGTTTTCCTTGGTTTAAATTGCCTACTAATCTTTCTAAGGCATATTTTAGCCTTATTACATCATAAATTGATGTTTACTTAGCATACTTAGGTTTGGGGTATTTCAAAATAATTGACTCAATAATTAAGGGAACGCATTTAAGTCGTTCATTGTGTTTGAGCTTAGATTGTTCATATTTGGTTGTTGTTTACTGCACTTTCTATTATGTTGTGCATCTAATCAACCTCTATGCTATCGACAATTAGTCGTCGTAGCCGCGTTAGCTTGGGGGCCATGAGAGGATTGTACCAGCATTTTTGCTGACCCCCTTTGGGGCCTGTTTTTACTACACAGGTGAACGTCAGGAGGCGGCCGTCACGAGACTAAGATGGGGTAGACGTGATACGGGCTAAGTGTGGCCTACGAGTTGTGCATGTACACTTGTATGGCATTTTGAGTTAGTATGATGTATAGGATGTGAGGGGATTGTAAGAAGGATATGTACTTGGTTAAGACTTGTAAGTACTATGTTTGGTATATTCTGTTGGTCTAGACCGTGGGTAGGTCCTGGAATGTATTGAATCCGCTGCTACGTTTGTATTTAAGGTGATAAGTTTGCGATAACCCGATTGGATTGAGACGGGGTGTTACAACTATATGATATGATATTTTATATCTCATTTAACATTATAATATATAGTTTGGAAACTATATTTAATTGGCCAAAGGCATATATATTTTTTTCACTAATTATTTTCTTTATTCACATTCTTACCCCACATATTATATAATGTTACATATAGGTTATATTATATAGTTTTAACCTTTATTATTTACATAACATATAGTTTTTATATTGTTTATTTCAAACAGACCACATGCGGTTTTTAATTCTGTTTCCGCCCCCAAACAATTCCTTATTAACATGTTGACCCCTTTACATAATATACTTCCATATGTCACAAAACTATATATTATACACTTTTCCTCATATACTGAAATACCCCAAGCCTTAGTTATATTGTTTAAACACCTAATGTGGTATATAAAGACTAAAAGAGTCTTAGAAACATTAGTAACAAATTTAAAACAAAAGAAAACAAAATGTGCTTTAAAGTCAATAAGAGCCAAAATGTGCTCTAAGCTTGGGATGAGCTTGGTTAAGACCTAATGAACTTACCAAGACCTCATTTACATACTAATGGGCATATTAAATCAATTACCAAAGAAAACCAAGCTTGAAAACAAGTTAAAACACAAAATGTGCTTTAAGAAGTCTTAAAGCACATTTTTGAAAAATTGTCTTGTAAATGAGTTTGAGTGGCTAAATGCCATCATTACTCTTAAATATATATGTGTACAATATAATATCACATTTGGGTGGCTATATTAATGGGAAATCAAAAATTTCACTTCTAAGTGCCTTGTTTTGGGAATAGTGATTTTTATAAGCTAGTTTGTAACATATGTTGTGTTTAAGTAATTAAATTGACAAACAAAGACTAAATACCCTCATTATTATAGGGGGGGCCGGTTTCTAAGTGTGGTGACTCACCACTCTCTAGTTAATATGATAAGTAAGTAAAGAAAACTATTAAGTTACCTTTTTGCTTTATAAAGCATAAATATCTCCTAAAAGTAAGTTCTATCTTCATTCTCTCATTTCTCCTTCATTTCCCACGGTTCCAAACACCATCTTCAACCTTCTTCTTCATTCTCTCACGGTTGCAATAGTACACACCACCATCTCCATCTTTGACCTCTTTAAAATCTAGCTCACTTGTCCAAATCAAAAACAAACACATCACCAATCTCTTCCTCTCATCAAGCTCTTCATTCCTATCTTCTCAAAACTTCAAGAGCCCCATTTCGGTGCCAAGGAGTTCCACCATTGAAGGAGCTTGAACTTGTATTTCTACATATTATTACTCTCCTTTGCTTCTAGGTAAGGAATCTCAAATAAAACTACATTTCCTTCATGTTTTTGTGGTGACCGAAAATACCCATTGAAGTGCTCTTTATCTGGCTTTGTTTAGCTTCATTCCGACCTTTCCAGACTAGGTGGAGTCCTCTCTTCATAGATATCCAAACTCTCTTCAAAGACCAAGGTAAACAACTACATTAATGTTTTTGAAACAATGTAAAATTAGGGTTTATACAATGAATGAAGCTTATAGCTTGAATACTCATTATATGTTTGTTCTATTGTTTAGAACTTGACAAGGAGTCAAATACCTTACCGGTTTTTATAAGAAACAAGAAGAAGTTGTTTTGAAAAGAGGTAAATCTACTAACCTAATGTTGTTTAATGCCTTAGGAGAAATGAGCTTATAATGCTTATTAAAACTACCTAAAGAGCAAATGGTGAATGACTTAGTGAAGTGTTCTCAAGAGACTAGTAAGAGGCATATGTGTGTTGAGTGTATTTGCAGGTCAAAGGCATATATATTGTGGAAATTCAGTGTTTAAGAGTTATGCATTTTAAGGGCCTAAGAGCCATGCATTTTAAGGGCCTAAGTGCCATGCAATTTAAATTATGCACTATATTGTAATGTAGTGTGAATTTGGTGAAGTTGTGTATGAGAGTGTTCTTGGTGATTCTAGGTGTTCTTGTGTGTTTAATGGAGAAAACAAAGTGTTTAGGCTTAGTAATGTTCTAGGGGAATCCATGTCAAAATTTAGGTAAGAAGCAAGAAGTTCTAAGTGTTTACATAAGGTTTGGTGAATTAGAGGTGTTAGGAAATGACTAGGTGTTTTACAAGAGAAGATATAATGTCTTAAGTGTTCTAGAGTGTAACAAGGACTTAGGCATGAGCTTGAGGTTTTAGTATGTACCAAAGTCATTTTGGACTTAGGTAAAGACTTAGGCAAACTTTGGTAAAATAAGGAGAAAGTGTAAACTTGGAAAAGAATTTCAAGAATGACATAAGGAGTTAGTTGTGAGAAATAATGCTTAAGAGATGATGTTAAGAGGAGGAGAAAGCATTTTGGGATAGTAGTTATCATAGGTGAGAAACACCATTTAGAAACCTAGTATAAAATGTTGTAAGTGTTAAGGAATTTTACAAGGAATTAAGTAAAGGCTTAAGGAATTAGAAAATGAGTTTCATGGATGTTGTATGTGGATATAAGGGTACCAAATGTTGTTAGGAGACATTAAGAGGCTTTAGGAGAAGTTTGGTGAAGATTTGACAAAGTTTGGGTAAGTTTAGAGGACGTCCGACCCAGGGGTCCGACCCAAGTTTGGGTCGGACAGCCTCTGTTAGACGTCAGGAAATTGTTCTGGAATGGTCCGACCCAGAAGGGTGGGTCGGACATGGGTCGGACGGTCATGTTTCAAAGGAGGGAAAATGTTCTGGAATGGTCCGACCCAGTCGAGTGAGTCGGACGTGGGTCGGACGGGCATGTTTGTAAGGCGGTAAGGTAAAATGTTCTGTAATGGTCCGACCCAGAAGGGTGGGTCGGACATGGGTCGGACATGTATGTTCTGAGGTCGATGAAGTTCTCTGGAATGGTCCGACCCAGAAGGTTGGGTCGGACATGGGTCGGACAAGGTAAGGTTCTTCAGACCCGAAAACCACTGGAAGGGTCCGACCCAGTTGTGGGTCGGACGGTGGGTCGGACATACCAAAACTTAAAAAAAAAACAAAAGAATGTGACTTATGTAGTAAACCCTAGGGTGTATAATGAAGGTAACCTAGGGTAAGATAGACATTAAAACATGTCATACAATCATGTTAAATACTTAGCAAGTTTGAATTGAATAAATAATTAACCGACGTTATTAATTATGTATAGGAGTGACCTACGGAGGAAACCAATCGAGGCAAGGACCAAGGTATGGTTTTCTTGCAGTCTGTTGTCTACCGGTTTACACCGGCTTGGGTGTTGTTTGCTTTTCTGTGTGTTACGACCTTAAAGATTAAGCATGAAAAGAGTTTACGGTTGTTATATATTATAATGTTGTATATTGTGACTCCTTCCCTTGGTGTGTCTAACAAGACCTAAACACTTGCTTGTGTGTGACTTAACAATATATTGTGTGATCACTAACAAGTGCTAACCGGGGGAGTGAGGAGTCCGGTCATGTTCCGGCCACGCGTGTGAGGACGGGAGTCGATGTCATATCCGGTTCGGCTCTCTTGGTGTATGTATAGGTTGTATTCCAATTTGGTTTCTACCTTCCCTTAGCTTATCCAAAGCTAGTTACTGACTCACGTCGGGCCACAGGGGCATACGAATGTTATTTCGGTGTGCTTGGGATTACTATATCCGACACACCTTGGGTATAAGTTAACCGTTCGATATAACTGGACGGTAACGAGGTTGGTAACGAGCTTAACATGAGATTGGCAATAATCTCTAGGCTCACTATGTATACTAACTATGGTGGAAGGTTCCTTGTGAGAACCGATTTTATGGTGTTATGTATTGTTGTTGTGCTATGCAATTTCCCTTGCTATGCTATGGTATATATGTTGGATGTTTTAAAATGAATGCCATGTTATCATGACAATTGGTTGCGCGTATCCCGGTAGCCGATGGGCTGCGCGTTAACCATACCAGCAAAGGTTGCTGACCCCCTGGGGGCTCCATATTTTACTGCAGGATGAGGATCGAAGAAGCGGAGTGGCTCTAGATCCTAGGTCGATGATGTACTTTTGGTTGTTTGGTTGTTGAGCCCGGGATGCGCCTGTGCTCCCGAGGCATTACATTTTGGTACCGTTTGTTAAACAGTGGTGGATGTTTACGGTTGGTAGTTGTGATGTAAATTAAATACTCGGTATGTTGGCTATATATATTATGTGGATGTTAGGATCTATGCTCGGGAGTCTGATCATCAGACCGATACACTTGTATTTATTCTGCCTAGTTAACCACGTGGGTGGTTAACGGCGTTGTAACACCAAAGCGTTAAATTATTGTTGGTTGGTTTTCCGCTGCGATTTCAGTAGTGTTGATAGGGGCGTTGTAGGGGTGTTACAAAAAGTGGTATCAGAGCGAAGTATCGCTCTGATGACTAGAATACCGAGCTAGAAATATACCGAGTTAGGAAACCTAACCATAGTTACCTAAGTGAACAGATTTGGAAAGGTTAACCACTAACTAAGTGTGGAAATACCTTTATCGGGAAGCGTTACAACCGTTGGACCGATAAGTGTGCAAGCATAATGCTAATGAAATGTTCATATGAATTCAGATGGCAGGTAGACCACGAGGTAGAGGCCGCGGGCGCGGTACTGGAGGTATGGGTGACCAGGGCGATGATACTACGGCACAGACCATGGCTGAGGCAAGTAGCAGCCGCCGTAGCCCAGATGGTACCCCAGATGGTTGCTGCATTACAGCAAGGGCAACAGCCCGGAGTTCAGCCACCACCACCACCGCCACGAGAGACCAATTGGGTCAAGGCGTTGGCTGATCTGAGACCGCCGTCATTCAATGGGGAGACCGACCCTCGAAAGCTGGAGGCGTACATCTCCGACTGGAGACCGCCTACGAGACCTTGGCAGTACCTGCTGAAGCTAAGGTCCGTCTTGCCGCTTACTACTTGAAGGGTCGGCACAGAGTTGGTGGAAGTTGGTGAAAGAGGACAGGATAGCTGATCCTGAGTTTGGTTGGGGGAGTACACGGCTCTACTGCGAGCCAAGTATTACCCTGTCATGTGCAGGAGGCCAAGCGCCTCGAGCTGGACAGTCTGAGGCAGGGGGATAAGATGTCGGTTGATGACTACTACACCGCATTCACCGGCCTTATCCACCTGTTACCAGACCTTGGGTATTCGAACCGAGTGTTGGTGAACCGGTTCTACAATGGTCTTAGCCACCGTCTCCGCTACGGGATGGGGCCAGTGAGTATACTACCTTGCAGGTAATTAGAGTACCTTGTTGTGAATCAATTTATACCATGAGTGAATGTTAATGTGAGTTGGTAAGTTTTTGCGGGGCATGACTGACATCCTAAAATTCAGGAGTGCTATCATGCCGCTGCTAAGGTTGAAATTACCGTCCGTCTGAGGGACGAGGAGAATGCGCACAAGCGCAAGGCCACGAACGAGGGCCAGAGTCAGCAAGGGTATGGGGGAGGAAAGAAGAAGAAACCCTACCCTCAGCCCCAGAAGAGTCAGTACCAGGGTGACAAGGGCCAAGCCCAGACCACTACAGCTGATGAGCCACTGAAGCTCACGTATGCGTATGCGGCGAAGCCTCTACGCTCCTACCCGCCTAAGGGTAATTACTTAATCATGTGTATCTAGATGAGGTGTATGTTATTAAGATGGGAAGTGAGTATTGATTGTGTGAGTTATAGCAGCTAGCGCGGGTTCTGGACCGGAGCGCCACTTTTACTGTAAGTGGTGTAACGGAGACCACCCCGGCAAAGACTGCAAGGGGAATGACGTGAAGTGTCATTACTGCCAGAAGATGGGGCACCGTGAGTTCGAGTGCTGGCAGAACCCTAGTGGCAGGAACTATAAGCCAAAGGGGCAGTGGAAGGGTAAGACTACCACGACCACGAAAGCCCGAAGGCGATCATTCAGCAGACTTCTGACAAGAAGTACACTGAATCCCAGAAGGGGAAGGGTACGGGGTCCGGCAAGGCCGCCCTGAATGTGGTGGACCGGTCTGAGGCACCAGGATCCTCTTCGAGACCAGGTACCGCCTAAACTGTTAAATGAAAAAGTGATTGCTTACCGCATTTCATGCATGAGTGTTGTATTAGTGAGTCTAATGTACAACCACCTAAGTAATGAGTTAAATAATGATGTGAGAGACACCTAAATTAGACAATGTGGAAAACTTAGGAACCTTCAATATCTGTTATCCAATCCCGCCCACACCAAACCCTGAAGAGACCACCATCAGCATCACCGAATTCCCACTGGAGCAATGTCAGGTTATCCAACCAGGTATGATACTCTTAAATGGATACCTGACACCGGAAGCACAAATCCACATCATCAGACGTTGCAACGAACTTGGAGCAGCACCAGGAGGTTTCTACACACCCGAATACCCGAGCGGTTCGAAGATGAAGCTGAAGATGATGTGCATGGGTAAGGACTGGAATCCCTACACCAAGTCATATCAGGATGTGCGAGCTGAAGACGGAGCAACTGTACCAGGCATACCTGAGGAGTTCCTTGCGGTGTTAACCACACCGTGGGAATTGCTCAGCAACTTGAATCGGAACCGATTCCGAACGTGGAAGCAGACTTATGCATTGTGAACTTCTACCAGAAAGGTGGACGGTTAGGGTTACACCAAGATAAGGACGAGTCACCCGAGTCTCTAAGTAAGGGAGTACCCGTGGTGTCTTGGTCCATTGGTGATACCGCAGTGTTTATGTACGGCGAGCAGAAGCGTGGTGATCTCGCAAAGAAGCTAGTGTTGAAGTCAGGTGATGTATTAATCATGGGAGGACAATCAAGGATGTTATACCACGGTATCAAGAAGATTAAATTGAATATCCGCACCATCACAGTGGTAAATGCCACACATCTGAAACCCGGACGTTTGAATTTGACTTTCAGGCAGTTTGAGCCTTGTGTAATCATGTAATGTATAAGCCAGATGTTCGATAAAGGAGCTATATAGCCATGTCTACAATGTAACCAACTTATGGTGTAAGGACTGTGATAATGAATAAAGGGATGTTGTTTTTGGAGTGTATCAACGTTTTACTCCCGTATACTTATGAGTTTGCCAATGAATTAGGCTGTGCACTCGGAACGGAGGTGTACTGAGTGTCTGCAATGAGGCAGAAGCCGGCAAGAGCGGCACAATCCTCACCGTACCTTTCCAGTGAATGGCGTGGATGCATCGATCTTGTTCGACTCTGGAGCCTCACACACATTCATTTCGCTATCATTTGCGAAGAGGCTGGGGTTAGACGTGAAGAGATGCCAGACTTCGGGTCACTCTCCCGTCGAAAGAGCGGATCAGGTGTACCCGCTACTACCGAGATGCTGTTGTTCGAATCATGATGAGGAGTTTCCGATCGACTTGATAGAGTTCGACGGACTAGGTTTTGATGTGATTGTCGGGATGAACTGGTTGGAGTGGTACAGGGTAGAATCCTATGTGCCGAGCATCGACTGCTTCTTCGGAGTCCATCTGGGGTTTACTATATTATACCGCCAGAGACCCAGGAGCCTTCGACACAGATCATCACCGCCATGGCCATGTATCGTGAGTGCGACGAGGAAATGATGTATACCTCTGCTATGTCCAGCTAGAGAGAGACCCTGAGTTTTAGCCACAGATGCCGGTATTGTCGGAGTTTCCTGATGTATTTCCTAAGGAACTGCCGGCATGCCGCCAGCACGAGAGGTTGAGTTTGAGATTGATTTAGTTCGGGCACCGGACCCATTGCGAAAGCACCTTATCGTATGGCTCCGCAGAGATGACAGAGCTCAAGGAGCAGCTGAGAGACCTACTCGACAAGGCTTTATCCGCCCTAGTGTTTCACCATGGGGACGCCTGTCCTCTTCGTGAAGAAGAAGGACGGTAGCCTCCGCCTGTGTATTGATTATCGGGAGCTGAATGCTGTTACGGTGAAGAACCGTTACCCTTTACCACGCATCGATGATCTATTTGATCAGCTGAGGGGAGCATCAGTCTTCTCCAAGATAGACCTACGTTCCGGAACCACCAGATTGCCATCCGTGACAGTGATATCGAAAAGACGCATTCAGAACTAGGTATGGCATTATGAGTTCACAGTTATGCCGTTTGGCTTGTCAAATGCACCAGCAAAGTTCATGGACTTAATGAACCGTTTGTTCCAAGATCAGTTGCTCAAATCGGTGGTAGTCTTCATCGATGACATACTTGTGTATTCGAAATCGAGAGGTAAGCATGAAGGCCACCTGAGAGATGTATTGCAAATATTGAGGAAGAATCAGCTGTATGCTAATTTTCTAAGTGTGAATTCTGGTTAACCAAGTATCATTTCTTGGACATGTGATTTCTGAGGCCGGGATCGCTGTTGATCCGGCAAAGATAGATGCAGTGCGCACCTGGCCTAGGCCGAAGATAGTTCCGATATCAGGAGCTTCCTCGGTCTGGCAGGTTACTATAGGAGGTTTGTGAAGGACTTCTCCAGTGTCTCGAAGCCGATGACTTCCTTGATGAGAAGGATGCACCATTCGAGTGGACAGTCGACTGTGAGAGTTCTTTCACGAGTCTCAAGGATGCTCTGACATCTGCACCGGTTCTGACATTACCAGACGTCCAGATGGTTTTGAGGTCTATTGCGACGCATCAGGCAGGGGTATGGGTTTGTGTGTTGATGCAACACGGGAAGGTCGTGGCTTACGCCTCCGACAGCTGAAGAAGCATGAAGAGAACTACCCTACCCACGATTAGAATTGGGTGCCATTGTCTTCGCATTGAATATGGCGACATCATTTATATGGGGTAAGCGTGACAATCTATTCCGACCACAAGAGTTTGAAATACTTATTCACTCAGAAAGAGTTGAACATGAGGCAAAGAAGGTGGGTCGAGTTCTTAAATGATTATGACATCAATTTACAGTATAAGGAGGGTAAGGCAAATGTGGTAGCTGACGCATTGAGTCGCCGAGCACACTCTCTCCATTCGCTAGTCTCTCATACTGGCTTGGTTGAAGAGGTGCGAGTGCTCAGATGACGGATCAGTATATGGTGGAGATTAGACAGAAGCTTATTGATGGCACATTCGAGGGTCAGAAGTACGACTTCAGACTCCATGATGATGACCTGATTAGGCTCAACGGCAGACTATGTATACCGAGGAGTAGCGCTAAGCTGAAGGAGCGCATATTGAGTGAATCACATTGTTCTTCGACATCGATTCACCCCGGAGCTTCAAGATGTATAAGGTATGAACGTTATTTTTGTGGACTGGAATGAAAAAGGATGTGAATGATTATGTTTGAGGTGTCTCACTTGTCAGAAGGTCAAGTTCGAGCACCGACGGCCTGGTGGTATGGTGCAGCCAATGCCAGTGCCGGAGTGGAAGTCCATGACATATCTATGGACTTCGTGGTAGGGCTTCCGCCTACAAGGGGAGGTCTGAATATGATTTGGGTTGTGGTAGACCGACTGACCAAGGTGGCTCGATTCATACCGATGAAGGACACCTGGAAAGTGGCTAAGCTTGCAGAGCTCTTCGACAGAGAGATTGTAAGACATCATGGGGTTCCAAAAACGATTGTATCTGACAGAGATACCAGATTCCTATCCAGATATTGGAAGTCTACACGAGAGGCGCTAGGTACTGAACTGAAATTGAGCACAGCGTTTCACCCACAGACAGATGGTCAAAGTGAGCGCACCATCCAGACACTTGAGGATATGTTACGTGCATGTGCACTTGACTTTCAGACCAGCTGGATTGATAAGTTACATCTGATCGAGTTTAGTTACAACAACAGTTACCATGCTTCGATCAAGATATGTCCCCTCCAGGCATTGTACGGTAGACCA
Organism: Limonium bicolor; assembly: GCA_023374045.1. Lineage (NCBI taxonomy): Eukaryota > Viridiplantae > Streptophyta > Magnoliopsida > Caryophyllales > Plumbaginaceae > Limonium > Limonium bicolor. The sequence goes on from CM041776.1 coordinate 28,899,657, forward strand.
TGCCGCACGCCTTTATGCTGGGATGAGTCGAGTGAGACGGTCATTATAGGACCAGAGTATCTGGAACAGGTTCAGGCAGAAGTTCGCCAGATCCGGGCTAACATGAGAGCAGCTCAGGATAGACAAAAGTCGTACGCAGATGTGCGCAGACGTGACCTGGAGTTCGCCGTGGGCGATCAGGTATTTTTGAGAGTATCCCCCATGAAGGGAGTATTTCGTTTTGGCCAGAAGGGCAAGTTGAGCCCGAAATATGTGGGTCCTTATGTTGTGACGGAGCGATCGGCCCGGTAGCTTATAGACTTGATTTACCCGCCGAACTGGGCAAGGTACATGATGTATTTCATGTGTCCCAGTTGAAAAAGTATATGTCTCATCCGTCTCATGTGCTTCAGCCGGAAAGGCTAACCTTAGAGCCGACCATGCGATCAGTGGAGACTCCCGTACGGATTCTGGATACTAAGACTCGAGACACTCGCCATAAGTCCGTGAGACTGGTGAAGGTCCTCTGGTCTAACCAGGACGTTGAGGAGGCCACTTGGGAGCTGGAAGATAAGATGAAGGCAAAGCACCCGTCATTGTTTGCTTCTTAGTGTTTATATGTATAGGGTACGGGGCGTACCCCTTTTAAGGGGGGTAGAGCCGTTTCGGTTATGGTTGTGTACGACATGTATATGTATACATTGTCTAGGTTATGTTACAGACCGTTGTGTCTGAATGGTATTATGTGGTCTGGACCCTGAGTCCGTTGTGGTGTAAGAATGATGGTAATGTTGGTAATGATGTTTCGGAAGTATTGTTTTTATAAGTGTTCCCCCGTGTTATAATATTAAGATATGTGGGAAGTGTGAACTTTGGGGACAAAGTTCTTTTAAGGGGGGTAGATTGAAATACCCCAAACCTTAGTATATTGTTTAAACACCTAATGTGGTATATAAAGACTAAAAAGAGTCTTAGAAACATTAGTAAACAAATTTAAACAAAAGAAAACACAAAATCTGCTTTAAAGTCAATAAGAGCCAAAATGTGCTCTAAGCTTGGGATGTGCTTGGTTATGACCTAATGAACTTACCAAGACCACATTTATATACTAATGGGAATATTAAATCAATTACCAAAGAAAACCAAGCTTGAAAACAAGTTAAAACACAAAATGTGCTTTAAGAAGTCTTAAAGCACATTTTTGAAAAATTGTCTTGTAAATGAGTTTTGAGTGGCTAAATGTCCATCATTACTCTTAAATATATATGTTTACTATATAATATCACATTTGGGTGGCTATATTAATGGGAAATCAAAAATTTCACTTCTAAGTGCCTTGTTTTGGTGAATAGTGATTTTTATAAGCTAGTTTGTAACATATGTTGTGTTAAGTAATTAAATTGACAAACAAAGACTAAAATACCCTCATTATATTATAGGGGGCCGGTTTTCTAAGTGTGGTGACTCACCACTCTCTAGTTAATATGATAAGTAAGTAAAGAAAACTAATTAAGTTACCTTTTTGCTTTATAAAGCATAAATATCTCCTAAAAGTAAGTTCTATCTTCATTCTCTCATTTCTCCTTCATTTCCCACGGTTCCAAACACCATCTTCAACCTCTCTTCTTCATTCTCTCACGGTTTGCAATAGTACACACCACCATCTCCATCTTTGACCTCTTGTAAAATCTAGCTCACTTGTCCAAATCAAAAACAAACATCACCAATCTCTTCCTCTCATCAAGCTCTTCATTCCTATCTTCTCAAAACTTCAAGAGCCCCATTTCGGTGCCAAGGAGTTCCACCATTGAAGGAGCTTGAACTTGTATTTCTACATATTATTACTCTCCTTTGCTTCTAGGTAAGGAATCTCAAATAAAAACTACATTTCCTTCACGTTTTTGTGGTGACGGAAAATACCCATTGAAGGTGCTCTTTATATGGCTTTGTTTTAGCTTCATTCCGACCTTTCAAGGACTAGGTGGAGTCCTCTCTTCATAGATATCCAAACTCTCTTCAAAGACCAAGGTAAAACAACTACATTAATGTTTTTGAAACAATGTAAAATTAGGGTTTACAATGAGATGAAGCTTATAGCTTGAATACTCATTATAATGTTTGTATATTGTTTAGAACTTGACAAGGAGTCAAATACCTTACCGGTTTTTATAAGGAAACAAGAAAGAAGTTGTTTGGAAAATAGGTAAATCTACTAACCTAATGTTGTTTAATGCCTTAGGAGAAATGAGCTTATAATGCTTATTAAAACTACCTAAAGAGCAAATGGTGAATGACTTAGTGAAGTGTTCTCAAGAGACTAGTAAGAGGCATATGTGTGTTGAGTGTATTTGCAGGTCAAAGGCATATATATTGTGGAAATTCAGTGTTTAAGAGTTATGCATTTTAAGGGCCTAAGAGCCATGCATTTTAAGGGCCTAAGTGCCATGCAATTTAAATTATGCACTATATTGTAAGGTAGTGTGAATTTGGTGAAGTTGTGTATGAGAGTGTTCTTGGTGATTCTAGGTGTTCTTGTGTGTTTAATGGAGAAAACAAAGTGTTTAGGCTTAGTAATGTTCTAGGGGAATCCATGTCAAAATTTAGGTAAGAAGCAAGAAGTTCTAAGTGATTACATAAGGTTTGGTGAGTTAGAGGTGTTAGGAAATGACTAGGTGTTTTACAAGAGAAGATATAATGTCTTAAGTGTTCTAGAGTGTAACAAGGACTTAGGCATGAGCTTGAGGTTTTAGTATGTACCAAAGTCATTTTGGACTTAGGTGAAGACTTAGGCAAACTTTGGTAAAATAAGGAGAAAGTGTAAACTTGGAAAAGAATTTCAAGAATGACATAAGGAGTTAGTTGTGAGAAATAGTGCTTAAGAGATGATGTTAAGAGGAGGAGGAAGCATTTTGGGATAGTAGTTATCATAGGTGAGAAACACCATTTAGAAACCTAGTATAAAATGTTGTAAGTGTTAAGGAATTTTACAAGGAATTAAGTAAAGGCTTAAGGAATTAGAAAATGAGTTTCATGGATGTTGTATGTGGATATAAGGGTACCAATTGTTGTTAGGAGACATTAAGAGGCTTTAGGAGAAGTTTGGTGAAGATTTGACAAAGTTTGGGTAAGTTTAGAGGACGTCCGACCCAGGGGTCCGACCCAAGTTTGGGTCGGACAGCCTCTGTTAGACGTCAGGAAATTGTTCTGGAATGGTCCGACCCAGAAGGGTTGGTCGGACATGGGTCAGACGGTCATGTTTCAAAGGAGGGAAAATGTTCTGGAATGGTCCGACCCAGTCGAGTGAGTCGGACGTGGGTCGGACGGGCATGTTTGTAAGGCGGTAAAATGTTCTGTAATGGTCCGACCCAGAAGGGAGGGTCGGACATGGGTCGGACATGTATGTTCTGAGGTCGATGAAGTTCTATGGAATGGTCCAACCCAGAAGGTTGGGTCGGACATGGGTCGGACAAGGTAAGGTTCTTCAGACCTGAAAACCACTGGAAGGGTCCGACCCAGTTGTGGGTCGGACGGTGGGTCGGACATACCAAAACTTGTAAAAAAAAAAACAGAAAAGAATGTGACTTATGTAGTAAACCCTAGGGTGTATAATGAAGGTAACCTAGGGTAAGATAGACATTAAAACATGTCATACAATCATGTTAAATACTTAGCAAGTTTGAATTGAATAAATAATTAACCGACGTTATTAATTATGCATAGGAGTGACCTACGGAGGAAACCAATCGAGGCAAGGACCAAGGTATGGTTTTCTTGTAGTCTGTTGTCTACCGGTTTACACCGGCTTGGGTGTTGTTTGCTTTTCTGTGTGTTACGACCTTAAAAGATTAAAGCATGAAAAGAGTTTACGGTTGTTATATATTATAATGTTGTATTATTGTGACTTCCTTCCCTTGGTGTGTAACAACCTAACACTTGCTTGTGTGTGACTTAACAATATATTGTGTGATCACTAACAAGTGCTAACTGGGGGAGTGAGGAGTCCGGTCATGTTCCAGCCACGCGTGTGAGGATGAGAGTCAATGTCATATCCGGTTCGGCTCTCTTAGTGTATGTATAGGTTGTATTGCAATTTGGTTTCTACCTTCCCTTAGCTTATCCAAAGCTAGTTACTGACTCACGTCGGGCCACAGGGGCATACGAATGTTATTTCGGTGTGCTTGGGATTACTATATCCGACACACCTTGGGTATAAGTTAACCGTTCGATATAACTGGACGGTAACGAGGTTGGTAACGAGCTTAACATGGGATTGGCAATAATCTCTAGGCTCACTATGTATACTAACTATGGTGGAAGGTTCCTTGTGAGGACCGATTTTTTGGTGTTATGTATTGTTGTTGTGCTATGCAATTTCCCTTGCTATGCTATGGTGTATATATGTTGGATGTTTAAAATGAATGCCATGTTATCATGACAATTGGTTGCGCGTATCCCGGTAGCCGATGGGCTGCGCGTTAACCATACCAGTAAAGGTTGCTGACCCCCTTGAGGGCTCCATATTTTATTGTAGGATGAGGATCGAAGAAGCAGAGTGGCTCTAGATCCTAGGTCATTGATGTACTTTTGGTTATTTTGGTTGTTGAGCCCGGGATGCGCCTGTGCTCCCGAGGCATTACATTTTGGTACCGTTTGTTAAACAGTGGTGGATGTTTACAGTTGGTAGTTGGGATGTAAATTAAATACTCGGTATTGTTGGCTATATATATTTGTGGATGTTAGGATCTATGCTCGGGAGTCTGATCATCAGACCGATACACTTGTATTTATTCTGCCTAGTTAACCACGTGGGTGGTTAACGGCGTTGTAACACCAAAGCGTTAAATTATTGTTGGTTGGTTTTTCCGCTGCGATTTCAGTAGATGATAGGGGCGTTGTAGGGGTGTTACATATACTCATTTATATAATTCTAAAAATTCCCAAACTTTATATTAATGATATCAATTTTTATAATAACCATCTTAGCCTCTAATTTCCGGTAACTACCACTTATACCCAAATATTTAATAAACTCCATATTTAACTTATAACATTATTATAAGTTCACAATTTAATTACCTATGTAATTAATTTTGGTCAAATCTTCTTCGATGGTCTATATTGACCCATTGACCACTAGTTTGACCATAGTTTCAATAAATTACAGTTTTGACCCAATATTTCCAGAAATAGCATTTTTGACCCCAAATTTAATATAACTTTATAAAATTCATAAATAAGTTTTTTTTCTTTTCATAGTTCTCGGCCATATTATTATTTAGCCTCTAAATTTTATTTTAATTACAATTCAACCCCATATGTTTTTCGGTAATTATTTAATTAATTCCAAACTTGGTTTAAACTTAACAAAACATATATTAAATAGCCTAAAATACATGGCTTTGTTACAAACCTTACTATATAATATAATTACTTAAAAATGTCATAAAAGACATTGTAGCTCACGGTTTCCTATATGCTTTGTAACAGTATTTTAAATTTGTGTTATAACCGTTTAATTAATTCCCATGACATTATGTGTCACATATATCTTAGGTTAATTTACCAAAAATGTTATACTACATTATAATACATAGTTTAGCCACAAAACCCTTATAAGCCCACGGTTTCCATCTTCCACACACAAAATAATGTTATAAATTATATTTTGCCACTTAAATCATTTTCGTGACATTATAAGCCACCTAAATATGTACTAAACTAGCCTTAAGTGTTAATTACCATTTTAACCCCTAATTAAGTCACTTTAGGCTATCACCAACTCACGACACCTATTGAAAATAAAGAAATTCATAAAAGCTTAATATATCATCATGTAAATTTACTTACTTGTTTGATAGCAACCAAGCAGCCAGCAGCACTCCTATGCTCACGGCTATTGAAATACAATAGTCTTAGGTTATTATTTTTTTTTAACATTAAACCACACATACACTTGATTATCATTTCTCTTAGCAAATAATTACCTTAATTAGTCAAGCTTTCACACCCCCTTTTTCTCCAGCATTTTGGACAGAACATACTCCCCATTCCATCACTCATACGCCACCGTTTTTTGCAAAGAAAGAGATGAACATTAGTCACCTCATTACCAGGGCAATTAAGGGATAAACTAAGCATACTTAGGCATGATTTTACCTTGAGTTTAGAGGCTGTTTAGTGGCTGTTACCGCCTGAATTTTGGAGCATAAGCAAGGTGTTAAATCATCATTTAAACCCTCATACAGAACCGGTAATAATAAGGGGGTAAGGTGGTATATTCTACCTAGTATATTTGACGTATACTAGGCTCTTTAGCACCATAAGAAACGGCACAACACGGGGTTATATGTCCACTGAAAATACACGTTAAAAAGGAAGAGAAAAAAAGATGAATTAAGTAGAAACCAGTAATGAAATGGAGAAAAGGCATGATTTAACCTTGTAAAGTCTCACACTTTCATTCCCCATTTTTTTCTGAGTTCCAAGCCGTAATTTCTTATACTTGCCACCAGTTTTAGAAGCAGCAAAAGAGGGAGTTTGGTCTGCTTACGGCTGAAAGAAGAAGGGTAAATGAGAGGAGGAAGAAAATTTAGCTTATAAGAGGATAAGTCACATTTTAGTCAATAGTCCAAGCATGACTCATTAGGTGGTAATATTTTATGTTGTTGTTCGACAAGGAAGAGTAATCTAGGGAGACTTTGATGGTCTCTCACGTGGAAGATTGGTCAACAAAGGGCAATGTGTATTGTTTATATTATTTAGATAAGAAAGGTAATAGTAGTTTCCTTTTTCATGGAACAATGTTGGAGGCTTATTCTTGATATCTTAAAGTCATTATTTAATAAAGAAGAGTGAATCAAGGAGACTCTAGTGGTCTCATACGGATGGAAAGGAGAGAGTAAGTAAAGAAAGACATGTGTGTTTATTTATAAAATCATATAATATAAAGAAATGAATAGTAGTCCCATCATTTGAGGAATTTAAGGAAGTTAGGAAATGGTTGTTGGAATTCTTATATTGCCGCCATCATGATGCATTTAGGGGGGGGGGGTAATTAGTCAACATTGACCAATTAAATTAATTAGGACTTAACCTCTCACTAATCGGGTACTATTCATTATTTAAATGCCAAATTAATTATTATTTTTTGAAAACTTTAAACTAGCCATGCTAACATGATACTTAGGATATATTAGCATATTTAAGGTTAATAACAACCTTTGAAACCATAGAAAATCAATTTAGAAGACAATTACACAAAAACATGTTTTAAGGTGTTTTAAGACACGTTTTGCATTCTAACTTGTTTCCGATGTCCGTTTTCTTTGGGAATGGTTTTATTAAATCCCTTACATGATTTATAAGCTTAGGAATTTGATTTGGAGTCAAACGGAGGTCACATGACTTTTAAAGCTTGTTTAGAGCACATTTTGCTCTAAGTGACTTTTAAATATGTTAATGCTTGTTCTTGCTGTTGGAGTGTCTTCCAATAATTTTATTATGTTCACTTATGTGTTAATATGCTTTGGAAAAAATTTTAGGTCCTAAGAAGTTCATTTGGGTATATATTTACCCTAAATGGTTAAAGGGTGCAATAGTTGCTTTATGTTGACCACTGTTGTTGTTTTTTTGTTTTTTTTTTAAATTGATTTTAAGGCATTTTTAGGCCTTAATTTAATTGATTAAATGTTTAATCAATGTTTAATTTAATTAGGGGTATTTCAGTCTACCCCCCTTAAAAAGACTTCGTCCCGAAGTCGTCTTTCTTAAATAGGTATATAACGTTCATCTACCCATTATTCCCATAATGTACATCTATGTGATGCAACATTCACGCATATAGTGTTGTGCTCATATTGCACATATCCCTCAAGTGTGGCGTTACTTCAAATATATGGATATAGGTGATCCATCAGCACCATCATTTCCTATCAGTTCTAACCACCCTGACCACATCCCCGAGGTGTCCATCAAATTCCACATTCCACATTTCATTGTTCCAAAGCCATGATCCATTCAGTATCTAAGCGATACTTTACGAAGGATTTTAAAAACATGACATAAACATATATATATATATATATATATCACATGTATCTTTTAGATACTTCAACACATCATCATATAAGTATCTCATGGATACGTACAACACATACATTCACAAGTGTGCCATGCACAAATAGTTTAACAATGCATGCCCGCATGACAAACAAATAACCAAAAACCACGACAAACAACAATTTATTGTATGCCCCGCATACGACTCATTAAAATTAGTGCACACACTGTGCACAGCCAAGAGGCTCTACCCCCCTTAAAAAGGGTTATGCACCGTACCCCACAAGTATACAACAACCGCTATTCAAAAGCGCTGGATACTTGGCTCTCATGGAATTTTCCCTCGTTCTTGTCTTTTAGACTTTAGAGTGGAGTTTTCTCATATTGAGAAACGGGTCAATCTTAGGTATTTAATTCTTAAAAGACGTTATGATAAAGGTGAGGCACGTACATTTCCAGCCAAAGGCATGAAGTACTTGGTGCGCTGTCTCAACCTCGTTCTATTGGGACCACTCGCTCCGTATTGAGGTGTAGACCCACGGATATGGCTAATATGCCCTTCGTTCTATTGTTATCTTAGATGGTTTAATTGCAGCAGTTTATTGCTGACGTCGTTCCGTTATGACGGTGTCATTCACGATCTTTGTAACTGGAAACAGAGGTATCTCAGTCGGTGCGGTAACATTAGTTGTATGTGCGCACGATTGGATCGAAATCGTATAGCGATATTGGATCATTAGTGCACAATATAATTCAAGTTGTTATTATCTTCACTCGTTGGTATAATGTTGAGATGAAGTACGATGGTAATAATTATTGTATTCAGTGCTGTTTGCACTAGTCGTAATAATTTCTGTAAGACATATCGTTAATAACGCACGAGGATGATTCTTGTAATCTCGTGTCTCCCGGTGTTTGTTCCGGAGTAAGGTATTTAATCGTAATATTTATTATGTATTTCCTGTTGGTATATGTTGTGCTTCCAGTGTGCCGGTTTCGCAACATTCTTGTATGGTTCGTCGCGTTTATTAGGGGAATCCATTGTTACAGTCACATTTGTATCCTGCCCTGTTTGACATCCCTTACGGGTATGTTCTTGGCGTTTGAGGTATTTTCCTCAGTTATATTTTATATTTTTTTATATTCATACATTTTTCACAAGGGATATCATTGTATATTTGTGAGTTCCTATTTAAGTTATGTTTTGGACTCAGTAGTTATTCTGGAACATGTCTTTTAATTGGCCAGGCTGTCATATAGCCTTTCTTGCATTTTATTTCTTATCATTGTTTTCTGTGCGAGCTTTACTCGTCTATGTTTAGAAAAGTATTCATTCCGAGAGTGGTTTGTAATGGTCGCTGACGGTTGTATATTTACGGTGGTATTTGCCTTTAACTTCAGGGCATCCACTAGTGTACTAGTTTTGCCTTTACTGAATATTAGATAGTTATGTACTTGTGTTCTACCTCTTGTCGGTTAAGAATGTACCACTGTCCTTAATTTGGACATACTTGATTTTCATACCATTTAGCATTGTTGTACATATTTTTGTATTTGGAGAGTAGTTCTCTCTTTGCCCCGTTTACGGGTAGTGATTATAACCATTAAGTGGTTTCTTCCCAAATGTTCGAATTGTTTTAATGTAACGGTTACCGAACCTTTTTTATTATTATAATTTCATCTGCCCATTTGCTAGGTCTTCTTGCTTGTCATTTAATTTACTATCAATTTTTTTGCTCAACTATCGGGAGGTTCTCCTTTTAAAGGTTATTGTGCATTAGTCATTCCTTAGCGGAATTATGACTTGGTCATATTGTATTCAAGGTTGTTGATTCCATTCACTTCGTTAATTAATTCTAGGCGGTTATTTACACTGGTTTGGGTTTACATTTCTACCCTTCGTGCGGAGTTGACTACCTCTTGTGTTCCTTTCACCACTTGTCTACGTGTATGTGGTACCGTACTGATACATTGCTACTTGCTTGACTAACTCAGGAATAGGTCTGTCGAGCCCACAAACTCCCATGGAGTGTTGTCGTTCCATAACTCGCTTATAGACTCGTAGTGTCCGTCACACGTTCGTGAAGTATTCTATTGTCAAACTCCTTTCTTGTTGTTATTGGGGGTCTCCCGAAAAGATGTGGGTTCCCTGGGTTTCCTGCCCAATGGGTATGGGTTCGTGTATTCATATTAGCGGGTGTTCGTTATTTTTATCCTAAAGGTATGAGTTCTTGCACTGTTATAATAGGAGATGGTTTTCTCCTCCTTGTTGTTGAGTATATTGTTAACAACAGTTCTTTAATTTCTTTAATAGAATCTTTGAGTTCTCGTATTGTAAGCTTGTTATTGTTTATTGTTTAGTAACTTCTTTACTGGGGTTACTCTTATGCTGGGTCAACTGTTATTATTCAGATCTCATGTGCGCGGTTTGGCGCTTATTAATTTAATTAGCATGTCATGCACATTGGCTGCGGTATGTATCGTAGCTCTCTTTACTTCATTATATTTTATGGATTATATCATTTAATTTAGTACCGGACTCCACAGCGAGGATATGTGTATCATTCCTTTATGGAAGTCCTTCTGGTAGTTGGTTCTAAATGCTTCTCGTTAGTTGTTATATTAATTTTAGACATCGTTTTCTTGGTAGCATACATTGAAAGGTAATCGAAGGTGGTGTCCCCGTCCTCCCGGGCTTACGCCCTTTACTAGTACATTAAGTACTTACTTTAACTTGCGCTATTTGGCGTTTAGTTTAGGGTGGCTTGCATTTTCTTGTTTAGGCTGCTTGCCAATGTTTCGTTGATTAAACTTTGCTGCTTGTATCATTGTGTAGGCTATTTGCCATTGTTTAATTCACATATTCATCGTTATAGACAGTCATCTTAATGGTAAACGACGTGTCTGTTACATGTACACATAATTATTACTCTTTGCATGGCGGAACGCCATTGGCAGTGGCCATTCTTCCACTTTGGACTTTGTCCATTGATCAGTATGATCAATAATACTGCACATAGAACTTAATCTTGATGTTTGTTCGTTCATAATCATTCATGGAACTCCTTGGTAAAGGTAGTGCCCTGGGGTGGTGATTATTCATGCGTTAACATGGATTCGCGTTATTGTTGCGCATGGTGTAGGTAGTAACCGTGTTACGCTATATAACTGTTCTTTTGACTTCCTATCTTACTATAGACTGATATGTTTTACAACTTTTCCTGTGTCCATCATATGTTGGCATAAACTGTTATGGTGCAGTTTTGGTATTATTCGTTATGTAATCATACTTCCTCTACAATTTTGTATGATTGTATATATGCAAAGGTGAGTTGTTAGTCACGAGCTTTCTCATTTAATACCTTATGGTTGAATTATTGTTAGTTGTTCGTTGTTAGAATACTACTGTTTGCATTTATTCTCACTGTAATTAATTGTGGCAACTTGTGAAGAGTCTCAGGAGTCATCCGACCCTGATGTGATCAGTACCAGTGTCGAACTATCCTCCCACCCCAATTTGTGTTCAGCTTCCTTTGACCTGTACCGGATCAAGTTCCACCTCCCATGTCCATAACAAGCCATTAAATAATTTACAAATCTATCATAGTACTTGGCTCGTAAGCCGTTGTCATTGATTCATCACTGTTGAATGAAGGTAGTTTGTTATGGGCTGATGTATGCCCCTTTTTGTTATGATTAGTCGGACTCATCGGGTCCTTCCGAGGTTATAAGCCCCGTATCTTAGGGGTTTAATATGCGTATGGCGATTATTGTAGTCATGTAGTTTATATTAGAGTTCTACAATTGTTTGGTGATTATTGGTTGCCATGGCTTTGTACCAATGGTCTACACAGTTTATAGAATTCGTTTGTAACGATAATAGCAATGATAACTACAGTCGTAGTTTTTGCAACACTTGTAGTAGCAAGTGCGCGGGGTAGACAAAATTATTGGTATATTGTTTAGCTTAGCGCTTGCAGTGGGAAGCGCGCCATGCAAGTTGAATTGTTGGTTTCAGACTTATTCGTCTTGCTACCGCGTTGGTTGCTCAAGTATCGTTAGAACGATTGTTCCTAAAGAGGACAGTATTTGGATTGGAAAATTTTCCTGACCACATTGTTATTAGAATATCCAAGTTCTTCTTCACATTAGATCTATGATAGCATAAACGGTCGGAATTTTGTTTTCCATTAAGTGTCGTCACGACAAGGTTTTAGTGTTACAGCATTGTTATTTGAACATGACAGGACGAGTAACCTCACGGAATTTCTCTACACTCTAATATAGTCTAAGTTTACAGTTTGGTAGTTTAAGGTTCCTATTACGGGCGACGGTCTCACGGAGCTCAGGATGTTCCCGATCCGCTTGCCCTGATGTCTTGGGAGATCCTTTCTACGACGTTTACCGTAGCAATGGCGCTCGCCCCCGGCGGTGCTTATTACTAACGTTTGGTCATCTGTAAGGAAGGTAGGATATTGGATTTTGTTAACACTATAAGAGTAAGAGTTTATACTTTCAGTTTGAAGTCGTTTAGACGCTCTATTGGCTTAGTTGTCCTCTTCCCTATATTCGGGGATTGTATTTATCGATTGTATAATACTCATTGGGTTGTGGCGGGAGGGGTACTGTCGGCGGTAGTCCATTCTGGACTTCCACATGAAAGTGGACTGTCGCCAATGTACTCTCGACGTTTGTATGTCTCCTCCTGACTGATCTTTCAGTTGGTTCATGACGGGGGTAATATTCTCAGGCCTTTATGCCCTTGGCCAGCTTATTGGCCCACACCACCACTAGACATCGGTATTACCGTTTGTCTTCTCGTTACTCGATAATTCATCACATTTTCGTCAACTCGTTTGTGCACGTCAAGGGCTAACACTTGCAAACCAAAGGCTTGCTAATTTATAAATTCATCAAAGCGAAGACGTTTCGTACCTCACAAACGTTTCTCGTATTCCCAAGTCCTAGGCTCACTGTCTTAAATCCTATTATCTCGTCATCAGAGCGGTACTCCGCTCTGATACCACTTTTTGTAACACCCCACTCGCTAAACACGTCATAATCACTCACGTAGTGTAATTAAACATGTCTCGCAGCGGTAGTTGAAACATTATTAAACCTCACTTGGGTGTCACATGCCATTACTCGCCCATACGAGTAAAGAAGCAGAAATAGAAATAACAAAACAACACTGTCAATATATACACAACCGCAGTGAGTGATACGAGATACTAACCTCTATATCATTCTACATCCATAATTAAACTCTATGACAGGTGAGCATCTAACATCCCGATTGTATTCAACGTCCATAGTATAATAAACTAACAACTGTCCTATTACAAATGAAGTGCAGTAAAATAAAACTCTACTACCCGGCCCCCGCACTTCGGCTTCAACGGAAATCGTCACCTGCAGCAATGCCATAAAGGCTCAGCGATAAACGCTGAGAATGCCGAGCCTGGACCCTATTGGTCACTTAATAGTCATGGTCGCCATTATTAAGTTGTTCCATGCTTTAACAAACCGTGTACAAGTATGATAAGCAGTAAACTCATGAGTGACTGTAATTTAAACAATTATAGCAATCAATACAATCCACACCCAACATTGATCTTAATTATATAAGCACCATAACAATACAATCGACAATTCAACAAAGGCGTTAATTCACGCACGTTATTAATTCTCATACCACACCGGTCGGCCCCCGGGCCCCCACATAACTCCTTTAATTGGTTAGCAACTGTCGGGCGTCAGTTAGGACAACCCGAAATAACCCACTTGGACGGTAGTCCTATGCACGAGGTTGCCCATTCACTTTGCCTTTTAAAGCATCCATCCTTTGCCTTTTTAAAGCGCCCATTATCACCATACCCCGTCGATCTATCTAGGCTCGAACAGGGTAAACCAGAGTTAGCCCCGATCCGGGTTAACTCAAGATCTCAACGCGCGGACCAGTTAGCCAATGACTAACTGGATTAAGGTAACCATCCACTCATACCCTCTCCAACATTTGACTTATCATTCAGTTACCCATTTATAGTTTTAGGTATGGAGAATATTATTTATTGTGGGCTGCCCTATGGGTCTTACGCATGCCTAGAAGTTCATCTAGGTAGATCATGTTAGAGTCGTGCTCTAGAGACCGACAATGTCGTGTCCCATACCTAAGTAATTACTTAGGTTAATACAAATATATCCCATCATAATATTGGTGGTTTATATCAATCAACCACAATCACATCACGTTATATGTGTTTTATATAAGTCGATCTATAGTCGATGTAGTATTAGTCCCGAAGGAAGTTCGCACACAATAAATGACGCGGGAATTTAAACAATTACCATCACATAACACACATCCATACATGCATCACACTCGTTATAGAGCACACATATCCGAGCCCGAGGAAGTCCTCAGGACATCTTGGATCAGACTCCTTTACATACCGTTCACCAAAGACCTAGGTTGCGCAGTAGACCACTAGCCCGTCAAGCGCCTTCGTCGGTGATATGGTCTAAATATAAAACACAACATAACTCAATCCACATAACTTATTTAAGCTCGGTAAATCCGAACAACACAAATAATCCCGACATTTCATCTCTGGATTGCAACCATTGTTTGTTAAGTTACCGTTATACGAGACTCGTTATTCATAGTACGTATTAATTACCAATGCCCGACTTTATTTAAATGAGACGGTTATAGAAACGACTTAGTTGTAGCGTTTTCCAAACGTTAGGATTAATTACTTGTATTCACGAGTATACGAATATATATTCGCGTTTATACATATGTATTGTGTTAACCCCTCCAGTTAGGTATACGAATATACATTTACATTATATAACTGCAAGTGTGCATGCAACGTTATTTCGCACAACACTTAATGCTCATGCACTAACGTTATGTGATACTATTATTTAACCATTTAATATCGTACCATATATTACATATCTCATCGTTCACTTTAATAACCTATACTTTAATATGTAGTTGTATGACTTATTGTAACACCCCTACCGCTAATACCGTCATTATCGTCCAATCTCCTTATACAATACAGATTCACGCAGCGGATACTTACATACTCAACGGGGGGTGATACACTGCCGTTAGTCACCCACATGACCAACAAGGCTACTACTACATACAACATCGGTCTGATGGGCCGGAATATCCGAGTACTACACAAATACAATACATACTCCCATTACTTACCGAGTACTACAATACTCCATTCGATACAATACTCCATCCAATGCAATACTCCATAATTCAATACAAGATAATACACTACACATACCGAGTTTACTAAGTTCCAAATGCAAATACGATACTTCCCTCCAAGTTCATACATACTCTCTAAGAGTCTATCCACTACCCGTTTCTCACAACTACATACTTATAACTTACATACTAGTGTACCCCTTGGTACATTTCCACATTCAAGGCTACAAGCCTTATACCATTTACTACAATCTACCTTTCATTCCTAGTAATCTAGGCATGTCCGTCGGTCTCTTCTGTGACCAGGTCTGCTTCGGGTACCTGCACACTAAAAACGTTCCCCCGAGGGGTCAGCTTTCGCTGAATATGATAACCGCATACCCCGCGTACTAGCGAGGGTACGCCGACCATTTGGTCGAATACATGCAATTCATTTTGCAATACATACATGCATACATACACATACATCCTTACATACATACTTAGATACATACATACTTTCATTCACGATACTACAATACGACACAAGGTATACATACATACGCACAGTACAATGCATGCTTGGAAGACAATACAATCAACCAATACTTACTTACCATCTTCCAGAACATACATACAAACTTACTCATTACATACTCAATACGCAATATGGAGATACACTTCTCCAATTCACACAGAAGGCTTGTTAGCTTCTTTACACACCCGGGTTAGTCGGGTGTTCAATACTCTTTTACTCCCGGTCAATGACTTACATAGTCAAGACCAATACACATACAACTTACTTCTTACATACTTTACTCAAGTCAAGTCGGTATGACCTCCGGGCAGGGATTACTACATCCCACCACCGGGCTTTAGGGTGGCCCACTAATCCAGGATGCTGCCCATTCAAGGGGATTGGTCCAAGGAAAAGATTATAGCCAGATTCGATCCAACCTCTTGTGTTTCCTTATCCTCATGCGTGGCCGAAACTATATCGGGCTTCTACTCATTCCATTACTCATCACTCATGTTAGGAGTTAGATTGTTAGGAATTAGTAGAAGTCAGTACTTCATTTCCATACATACATACAATACACAAGTACACATACTTACACATACTTCTCATTTCCATTCATTCATTTCATGAATTATACAAACTAATTGTTCAAGAAGATACAACAAGAACAAATAGTTCAAACACAGTTAAGTGCAATATAAGTCCGATTCGTGCATTTATCTTATTGGTGATCACATAAGCACACAAATCGGGGTAACCAGGTTAGGATACAGAGTGAAAATCATACCTTGCACCGTTGATTTGGACTCACCGACTCCTCTTCGGTGTTCACTATTCGAATCCTAGCATATACATACAGTTGGGTGGTTAATCATCTATAATTAACCTTACTTATTACTTTGCTAAAGTTTCCCAGTGCTTACTTACTAATTCCTTATTATTCAAATACATTTACTTATGTTACTTACTTAAAATTATTCTCTAAGCTTGTTTATAGCCTTAATGACCTTTAAACATCTTTAATCATGTCTTAATTACTTATACTATCATTACCCTTCAATTCCCCACCATTAGAATGCAAGAAAGCACTTTCTGGACAAAATTTGGGGTGGTCCTGGTTTGTGTCCTGGTTTTAAACCCGGACCAACTCACTGGAACAACTCTCGGGTGAAAATAAGGCTTGGTCCGGGTTTACACTCTGGTTTACAACCCGGACCATATGTTTTGAAATGCTACGGGTAAGTTTTTGACATCGTCCGGGTTTGTGTGCTACTTTGCAACCCGGACAATTTGTTTTAGTAACTTACGGGTGTATTTTTGGGGTGGTCCTGGTTTGCGTACTGGTTTGAAACCAGGACCATTCCAGCGAGAAGGCATTCTGCCAAGTTTAAGAGGTGGTCCTGGTTTGCGTACTGGTTTCAAACCAGGACAAATCCAGCCTATTGCAAATTTACAGTTTTTAAGCTTTGTTTCAACTTCAAACTTCTACCAACTTCTTCCCCAATATTCCTACACATAATCTAGCATATTTTAGCATTGATTAAGCACTTTAAACTAGCCTAATCCACTCTACCAAGATCTGTTACAAAATACACTCCACTGTTAAAATTTTCTCCTCTGTTACAGTTTTCTTCTTCCATAAATGCTACAGATTTTTCATTTTTCCTTTACCATTCAATACTCCCTCTACTAATGCTCCTCCTAGCATTCCAATTACCTTATCTTACCACTCTAGTTCTTCCCATTACTTAAACCTTTCTCAATCTGTTTTCACGCTACTAAAACTGCTCACATAAGCTTCTCAATTACACCTAGTTACCACCTAGGTTACCCTTTCTCCTTTCACATCTAAGTCCTTCAATTTTTATACAAATTTGGGTAGAGGTTCCCCTATATTTTAAACATTGCCCACACACATTCACAGCTCACACATTCATTCAAATGCCCATATCAAGTCACTCATCATTCTACTAAATATACCACAATATTTTTCATGCACATACGCATACATTACCCAATGTTTTCCCAAGCTTTTAAACATCATTTAAAAACTTCAAAACTGTTACATTACCATTCCTCATTATACTACAACATACTTACTACTCATTACTCAATACATCATTCATTTTACTCCTCAAAAACTGTTACATTACTCAATACCAAACTAGTTCAAGGTAAGAGACTTTACCTTGTTCTTTCTAGTTTTCTTTCTTTCCTTTCCTTCTCTTCTTCCTTCTTTCCTTCTTCTTTGTTCTTCCTCACACAATGCACAATACTACAACCACCATACCAATACACACTACCATTTAACATTCATCTTTGCACTAACCCTAGAATTTAAATGTTTTAGGGTTTAGGATGAGTATTACCTTCCAATGAATGGATGAAGTTCTTGACTAGCAAGGGAACAATATTCCTAGCCCAAGAAGGAGCCAAAATCGGCTGAAGCAACAAGGAACCAAGAGTTCAAAAACTGAAATTTCTTATAATGCAAACAAGGGCTAGAAATAATGGATTTCCGAAATTCTTTTTACCTCAAGATGATAAGGAGGTGAAGGTGCTTCTAATGGTGGACTTGAATCTTCAAGTGGAGAATACCCACCGAAATGAAAGTGGTTGTTTTCGATTTTTGGAAGGAGGGAAATGTTCTCCTTTGCAAGGGGATTACAATGGTACTAATTTTGTAATTTTCGAGCAAGATTGAGCTTGGACAAGAGGAGAGAAGTGAAGAGTTTTGTGGGTTTCTCTAGTTCTCCATGGCTGTCGCAGGAGCAAGAAGAGAAATTCAGAGAGAATAGAGAAGGAGGGGAAAACGTGAGAGAGGGATGGAGTAGAAGAGAGAGAGTCTTATTTTTGCTTTTTACTTATTATGTTTGTCCTTTAGTGTATTAGGAGCTATTAAAGAAATGAGAGAGGGAGGGAAAATCGGTCCCTATTTCCCCCACACACAGATTTCTAATTTCTTTATTTGCAAGGTGGACACATTAAGTTTGTTTATTTGCATTCTCACCCCGCAACTTACCGGTTGTTACAGTTCTTACTAACCGGTACCCGTTTTCCGGAATTTTCTCGTTTAATTAATTTTACTGGTTCTAAAGCTTCACTAATATTCATTAATGATTATTTAGTTAACCAAAATTGTTACGAGTCTATTTAACCCGCTTAAAGTCACGTTTTCCCGGTTTTCTCGAAAAACGTGCTTTAAAGTTCATTTATGCTTTTAACCCATTTTAAAGGTCCGTTTTCTTCGGGATTTGTTCCCTCGTATTTGTTTAAGTGTAATTAAGCCTTTAAAATTATAATTAGCCTAATTAATCACTGTTTTTAATTACGGGGTATTTCAATCTACCCCCCTTAAGAAACTTTGCCCTCAAAGTTGCTCAAGGTTACGGTTTACCATTACTACTCATTTGCCACAATACATTCTATTACCACCTTACAAGGTGTTCACAATTCTTACACTACCAGCATACACAATTCAGATACCATGCAACATACTCAGTTCAAATACCATACACAATACACAATCCATACACGATACTCCATTCAACTCGCACCTTCCACGATACATTCACAACACAATTCACAATGTCATTCATGTCATATACCGTACAACACAAATGCGTTACTCATTACACCCATACCATACACATACCGTACTCATTGTGCTACATACTGAATACTACTAGCACTACATTGTGCCAATAAATACAATTAGCACTGCATGTGCCAACAAAATACAATTACAATACATACATACTACGCAATGCTAACCCGAAGCAATGCAGTACACCTTACAATCCCGCAGCACTCAGGTCATCTAGACACAGGACTCTTCTATGTCCCGCTGCCCTTGGAATAATACAATACGATACTCTACTACCTTCTCAGGCATACGCTTCCAGCAAATCCTTCATCTTCAGGCTAAGAAAGACAAAAAAAATTCTTTCGCAACTACTACTTAGAAATTTTCCCAAAGCATACAACTCCAAATTCCAGTTTGTATTTATTGCCTCTACCCTTTGCGTGATTCTTGTGACCACTTGAAGGGAGCTTCAAGAATCATTCGACCCTGATGTGATCAGCATCAGTGTTGAACTATCTTTCACCCCATTTTGTGTTCGGCTTCCCTTGATCTGATCAGGATCAAGTTCGACTTCCCACATCCGTTTCAAACAACAGATAACTCAATCATTTTCATTTTCTACCTTTTTACTCCTCCTAGTCATAATTACAATTTCACACAACTCCAAAGGATGGAATTCAGTCCATCAATCATTTCAATCTACTTCCCAAATACTTTCCTCGGAATTCGATGCCTAAATGCTCATTTCATCAATCTTCTCTACTTTCTTCCATTACCCTCTATTATCTCTACTATTCTGACTAGGGAATACATTACTTATGAAATTCAGCTGTCCTCAATTTACTTCCAATAACATACTTACGAATACACCACTCGTGGGTTACATTCCTCTACTACTCATAGTTAATCCGTACTACTTCTTTAAGAATACAATACTTGTGGAGCTCCGTCCACTACTCATTCTCAATTGTCTCAAGACAATCACCTAGGGAACTCGATTTCCTCTAGGTTATACATCGGTTTTATACCGACTCAAGCATCGTAATGCCATGTCTAACTTCAGATAGGCACACACTACAGGGATTATCGTTTCCCCAAGAGTTAGTATACTCCTCTTTATTAATACTTTTACACTGGGGTTACAAGATGGTTATATTCATCCAATGGTATTCGCATCTCTTGTGCCTAATTACCACAATTACATATGAATGAATACTTATGTTTATCTGACATAAGTATTCATCAACTCGATTCTCATTTGTGCTATGCACATTATAGTTTCTGTGTTTTATTCTGAAACTTACATTAAGCGGCTTTCGCTCTACCCCCCTTAAAAGGGATTACGCCCACGTAATCTACCATATGTTACTATTAAACATTGGTTTACTCGATTTAGGCAATCTGAAGTGTTTAGCTTCACTACGATATACTATACAATATGCTCTGGTCAAAGGGTCTTAACCATACCAATGGTTTAGTCTTTGCACCGAGGATTCCTATATGAGTTATTTAACTCATAATTAATTCAGTTCTAGCCTATTAGGCTTCAAGGCATTAATAGCCATTCTTTCATACTTACTAGGTGTATTACATTTCCTAGCTAGGGCCCACTAGCTTCTGCTGTGCGACCCTGATAACTTGGGTTACTCGCCCTTCATGTTATCCTTAATGTGCTATACATCACCTTTTTATCCCTCTATTGTGGAATTAAGGTTTACCAACAGTGTGGTATTCTTTTACCGCTGTTTGAACTCAATGAGTTTTAGATTGTAACCAGCTCTCTGGTAATCTATTATACATATTATTCGTGCCTCCATGATCATTCATTAAGTTCCTCCGACTTGTTGTCGGGCGAGGTTAAGTCGCTACTTAGTTACAGTGCTTCCTCTGTTGTCACTAGCTTCTGAATAATACC
The DNA here is from genome assembly GCA_023374045.1 of Limonium bicolor. Classification (NCBI taxonomy): domain Eukaryota; kingdom Viridiplantae; phylum Streptophyta; class Magnoliopsida; order Caryophyllales; family Plumbaginaceae; genus Limonium; species Limonium bicolor. Next base: position 28,920,931 of record CM041776.1, read on the forward strand.
AGCTCTTTGGTTCAGTACAAGTGTTTGTTGCTTGTATGACCTTGCATTCTCAATGCGTCGGTCCAAGTGACTTTCTTCAGTCTTCTTTCACCTTTTATTCCCATGGAATTCACATCTTGTGATTGTTAGTGTGCTTACACTTCGTGCTTCTTTGGCCTTAGGCCGCACGGTTTGTTGCTAAGCTTGCTTGACTGGCTAATGCCATGTTGTTGGTGAAAGAAGGGTTTACTACGGTTTACATTTCCCATATTCCTAGCTATCGCCTTAGATCATTGCTGCGCGAGTGCAATACCAAAACACTCAGTCATACAGAGTGCAGAGGCGTGAACGCTTGGCAGTAAGTCACTTATGTGATAGGGATGAATATTTCTGCTTGTCATCTCATACTTATACTTCGTGTCATTGTCCAATTACTTCCTCATTCCGGTCGCTTGTTGCGCACCGTATTCTTACTCACTATACAACATCGTTTTTACGGTCTCCGTTACTGTGGTAGCTTACCTTTACCCCTTGCCATTATCGTTGGCACCATTTCCTTATGGTGTACAAACACTAGGAGGTTCCTAGTCATATGTATGACGGTTGTCGTAGTATACCGCAATACTATTATCTTCCCATGTGTGGGATGTTTTATTTCAATTTAGGTTTCATGTGTAGGTTAGCTTACCTCACATTACTTCCTCATTCATGATATAGTTTGTCAAATATCTTAGTTGACCAAGGATGAAGTGGTTTATCATGTTGCAAGCTCTCTTGAGCATTGGTCATTCATTGTGTGTAGTGTGCACACCCATTGATTGTTTTCGACAATTACTGTCTCCATAGTGCTGAGCATTGGTTATGGGCTCTAGCGGTGCGGTTTTACTTGTATGTACATCACCGGGACATCCCGAACTTCGAGGGTTTTCTGGTCCCGTTCTCCAATTGGAGGGTATTCTATCACTAGTAGGTGAAAGTTCCCGTTGAGGGGTGTGCTTCCACTCATAGGTCTCATGATAAGGTTTACCATGTAAGTATTTATACCATGGTTCACCACATGATTGGGTGCATAAGGAGTATACTTACTCCTTCGAGTTTCGATTCTCTAAAGGGATGTGCTTCTACAGTTCACAGCCTCTTGTAGTTGTAGTGGTTTGGAAATCTCATTTCCTTATTCGTTGTTCTTGGCAATATTTATGCACAAGTTTTGTTGTTATAGTGGATGGAAGCCTTTCCTAAGGGTTCACATCTTCACCACATTGGTGGTCTTTGATTAACGAGGGATACCTTTCCTCGAGTTTCTCATGGTGTCCATGCGTGGACTAGAGCAATGTTGGCACTAATACGATTCCTATGCCTCTGTGCTTACAGAAGGCATGAAGGGTAGTTAAGAGCTCGTCAATTGCATACTAGACTGACGTTCTAGCGACAGTGACACTGAGTTGACCATTACTCCAAGCCACTCAGGATGTTGGGTTTGAACTGGTGGTCCAGTTGTTGATTTCTTGTCGTATGAGACAATATCTCTTGCAAGTCTTGTTATCAAATAGTGTGGGTTACGCAACCATTAAGGTTTACATAATATAGTTTGTTGATGGCTTTTAAGCCGTATTGCTGCGAGCTATGCTCTTGCAAGCTGCTTATCCTGTTTCCACTCCTTGTATACCATCACAGGATGGAGATATTGCTGGGCTCCGTGGTAAGTCGTGACATCACACTTCCGTTCATGGAGGCCCTTTAGGAAATCTGGTGCTAATCAGTGCCTTCTTGTAGTTTAGGGTATTTCCCATTATGCGAAATCCCTTCGGTGCTCTAACCGAGTGTTCGTTCTATTTCCTGTGTTCTTATCATGATGCTTGTTCGACTGTTGTCAACTCAGACACCCTTCGAGGGTTGCCCCTGGGTGTTGTTAGGTTATGCCGTTACATCCGGCTAACGTTTATGATACGTTACCACTATACCACCTTGTGGTATTATATTTGAGCTATTCCCTTTTGGGTTATAGCGTCTCCCGTTCTTGGGTAGATTGTTTACACTTGTTCCTAGTGCTTGAGACTAGGTTTAAATGTCCTCTCTGATGATGGATTATATTTGTGGTAATCTTGTAATTGCTCTTGGGAATTCTGTCCCGTTTGTTGAGCATTCTGGTGTCCACGTTAGGTGATAGCCTTACTGTGTTTAGGCTGGGTATACTTTCCAGCTGCCATGTATTTTCTGATGCCTGAGACATATCCAATGTCTATACTTACTAGTATGTGTTCTTTGCACTCCTATTCTTATTCCTCATCCTCCGATGGATTCTCTGGTTCCTTTATACTTATCGTCTGAGGTGTCCAGCTGTTCTGATTTAACTCACTCATGTTCGTAGAACGGAGTTGACTACTTCCCGTGTCGTACACTACATGTATCCATACGTGGGGTACCATGTTGATACGTTACACTTACCCAACTACATGTCAGGCCCGCAGCTCCTCGGAGTGCGGTTGTCCCACATCCCTAATGGGTACACTCGTTGTTTATAACCCGTATAATTCCTACCTTGTATTATATCAGTTGCAATATTGTTCTAAGTTGGATTATCTATTCTTTGCTATCAGTTGGACTCCGGCGGTATTGTTTTAATTGTCAAGGACGAGGTCATTCGGTTAATTAATTAAGGTAATTAATTATCTGATTTATAAGGAGAAGGGTTCCTTATTTTCCCTTACATCTTCTAATTATTTTCTCACGACAGTTCAATTCAGTCTAATCGTGAGGAGCGTTCTCTATCGTGGTGCTAAGCGGCAGTTTCTCTCTCTTTTCCTTCTCTCTCGATCTTTCCCCTCTGTTGAAGATTCTGGTTCTACTGCTGCAATCAGATTGGTGATCTCCGTTGCAGTGTGGTTTCCTCTTCGTTTTCAGGTTGGTATTGCAGAACCGGTCTCCGTTGTATCCTCTGTTCTTGTTCCAGTTTCTGATTGAGGGTTTTTGATTGTGTTCGAATCAGTGGCCGTTGGTTGCGCGCAAGTTGGGATTCTTCTGCAGAGTATTTCGTCTGGTCTCGATTCCAGGTTTGTGATGCAGAAGTTATACAGTTTTGGAGTTTCCAAGTCTAGGTTTCCTTCGAATGTTTTCTGATTTCTGGGCTTGATTGTGGATTCAGTGGCTGTTGGTCTGTATCGGATTGTTGCTCTGCGTGGATTGTGCCTGCGGTTTCAGATCGTTGTTCTTCTTCTGCTAATTGAGGTAGGTGGTTACTCGATTCAGTTTGGAAGTTCAGCCATGGGGATTGCAACGGTTCTGTTTGTGTGTGATTCTGTTTGTGATGTCTGTTTGGTTGCGTTTTGGAATGGTAAACCCCATGGTTTCCTGTTTTAATGTCTGATTTGTGTGTGCTTAATGGCATTTTGAGGCTTTGTGTTGTTGTGTTGTTTTTCTGCTCTGTTCGTCTTCTGGAAACTGCATTTTTCGCACTGTCCGAGCTTCCGTCCGAGCTTTGAAGTTCGGACAGTGCGTTTCTGCCTTTCTGATTTGCGAGTTCGGGGTATGTCCGAACATCTGTCCGAACATAGATGTTCGGACACACCCTCAGTTTCCCTCTGATTTAAAGTTCGACCTGTGTCCGAACTTTGAAGTCCGGACACAAGGTCGGACCTTCCGCGTGTTTTCCCGTAAAACCTGTCCGAACATCCGTCCGAACTTGGATGTTCGGACATGCTGAATTCCTCTATCTGATTTCAACTCGACTTGTGTCCGAACATTGATGTCCGGACACAAGTTCGGACATTTGGCTTTCTCTGGTTTCTGAGTCTCGACTTGTGTCCGAACTTCGATGTCCGGACACAAGTTCGGACACCCCTCTGTTTTCAACATAACTTCTTCGTTTGAACTCCGATTTGAGTGCCGTCTGCGGCATTGGTTTCCTTATGATCTGTGCTACTGATTTATGAGTGTTTTGGCATATTTAAATGCAACTTTGCTTCTGTTAAGCAACCTTTCTGTTTTGGGACATTGCACTTGTTTCTGAGCCGTGAATGGCTGGGTCGAGCTATTCCGTGGTATACCATGTAGACGTCGTTCTGAGTGTGGGTCATTCCCTTTCTGTTCTGTGGGGTTGACGAACCCTTTGGCTCTTTCGAGTCATTTCTGCGTTGCCGAGAGACCTGGTATGGTCTATGGGTCTTCGACCCTTCTGTGTGTGCATTGTGTTTTGTCCCCTTTCTGTTTAAGTGCTCTGACTGTTTCTGAAATGGGAACCCCTTGTGTTCCACTCTGCTTCTGTTTCTGAAAGCTTCTGACTATCTGAGAATTGTGCATAAGATGTTTATCTTCTCTTCTTCTGATTTCAATTGTTTTGAGCGACCTTGCTGATGACGGTCGCTGCTTACTGGGCATAGTTGTGTGCTCATTCCCCTACTTCTAACATTTTTGCAGATTGATCAGCGAGGATCATCCTAGTTCTGGAGCTGTAGTGTTTAGCTCATTTGACTGTTTAAACTTTTGTTTGACGTTGTAGCCTTCGGGCCTTCCTCTGCTTTTGAGTTTCTGATTCGGATATTATTTGAATCCGTTTACTTCCGCTGTATTTGAATACTTTGGTTTACAATGTTAGTGAACTCTGTTTTGGGCCTTTATTGTTTTTGATCGTTTAGAGCCTTGCGTTATTGGTAGTAATACGCGGCGTGTAATACCCTTAACTCTTAGGCCGGTTTTAGGGGTGTTACATTTAGTGGTATCAGAGCCAGGTTTGGCTTTCTTTGGTGTCTGTGGGGTGTTTGCTTGTGTGAGAGTCAGTTGTGACAGTGTTGAAGTTGAGTTAGTTCTGACAAGTTTTGGATTTGTATCTCAGAATGGCTCCTCGTAGGACACCAGTGACCCCTCAGGGAGATGCTGCGGATGTAGTGCAGCAGTTTGTGACGCAGTTGATGCAGACGATGGCTGCAGCTGCTGGGGGAGCTGGTGGAGGAGCTGGTGGTGCTGGCCCAGCAGGAGCGAATGCTGTGGGAGGCCGAGTCCGAGCTCTCCAGGAGTTCATGAAGCTTAAGCCTCCATCCTTTGATGGCTGTGGTGACCCTCAGGAGGCGAGCCACTGGATTACAGAGGTCGAGGACCTGCTGAGAGTGATGGGGTCGGAGGATGACCAGAAGGTGGACTTCGCTACGTTCCTCTTTAAGGGGGAGGCGAAGGAGTGGTGGCGCATGGTGATGGGTAGGCATCCCCAGCCTTGGACCTGGGATCAGTTCTGCTTGGAGTTCAACAAGCAGTTCTATCCGGATGTGTACAAAGACCAGAAGATCAATGAGTATAACCGGCTGCGCCAGGGGAGAGAGATGTCTGTAGAGGAGTATGTGAGGAAGTTTGTGACGCTGTCGAAGTATGCTCCAGAGCCGGATGAGCACAGGAAGGCTCGTAAGTTTGAGAGCGGATTGAGGCCAGACATCAGGTCGGCGGTGACACCTCTTCGTCACCGGACCTTCAGAGATGTGGCGGATGTCGCCTTGCTGGTAGAGGCGGACATCAGGGGCAGACAGTCGGTAAGGACCATAAAGGGAAGAGGCGTGCTGAGGAGCCTCAGAAGAAGGAGGCTGCTCCTCCTCAGAAGAAGCAGACCTATGGAGATCGCCGGGGAGCTTCTTCATCTTCGTCAGCTGGGACGAAGTGTGGGTCTTGTGGTCGCTCCCATCCTGGTAGGGAGTGCTACAAGAAGACCGGTGCCTGCTTTAAGTGCGGGTCGATGGAGCACCGGATTGCTCAGTGCCCTCAGGCGTCCAGTAGAGGCTCAGGGGATAGAGGTACCGGCTCAGATTCAGGGGCGAGGTCCGATCAGAAGAAGCCTCAGACTCAGGCCCGGGTTTATGCTATGGCTGGAGAGCGTGATCGAGCGGGTGATCGCGTCATCTCAGGTATTCTCCAGATCCATTCTCGAGATGTGTTTTGTCTGTTTGATTCTGGAGCTACGCACTCCTTTTCTGCTGTGATTTGTTGGGTGACTTGGACTGACTGCTGTGCCTAGTGAGAGACTTGTGTGTGAGTAGTCCATTAGGTGGGGTTGCCCCTTGTGTGCTGGATTCTGTGTGTAAGGCTTGTCCCATAGTAGTTAGGGACAAGACTTTCTTTGCTGACCTCATCCCGATGCGGATGACCTGTTTTGATGTGATTCTGGGCATGGATTGGCTAGCAGAGCACCATGCCCATATAGATTGTGCAGCGAAGAGGGTGGTGTTCGACTTGCCAGACGGGTCTCGTTTTGCTTTCTCTGGGAATGCAGTTCCATGTGCGCCGGTGATTGTGTCAGCGATGCAGGCAGCCAGTTTCTTGAGGAAGGGCTGCCAGGGCTTCTTATGTTATCTGCCAGAGGTGCGTGAGGGATCTAGCTTGGAGAGCATCCCGATTGTCAGAGAGTTTCCTGAGGTCTTCCAGGACGACGTGCCCGGACTCCACCAGTGCGAGAGGTGGAGTTCACCATCGATTTAGCGCCAGAGACTCAGCCCATCTCTAGGGCCCCTTACCGTATGAGTCCGGCGGAGTTGAAGGAGCTAAAGGTCCAGCTTCAGGAGCTGTTGGATAAGGGCTTCATACGCCCTAGTGTTTCGCCTTGGGGAGCGCCAGTGCTGTTTGTGAAGAAGAAGGATGGGACCTTCCGTTTGTGCATCGACTACAGGGAGCTGAACAAGGTGACCATCAAGAATCGCTATCCCCTTCCGCGCATCGACGATTTGTTTGACCAGTTGGCGGGGCCAAGTGTTCTCGAAGATAGATCTTCGTTCAGGCTACCATCAGTTGAGGATTAAGGCCGAGGATGTGCCTAAGTCCGCTTTTAGGACTCGTTATGGTCATTACGAGTTCCTAGTCATGCCGTTTGGTTTGACTAATGCTCCATCAGTATTCATGGATATGAACCGGGTTTTCAAACCCTATTGGATCAGTTCGTAGTGGTCTTCATAGATGATATCTTGGTGTACTCCAGGAGCGCAGAGGAGCATGAGGAGCATCTGAGGATTGTTTTGCAGACGTGAAGGATCGTGAGTTATGCTAAGTTGAAGAAGTGCGACTTCTGGCTTGACCGCGTAGTATTCTTGGGACATGTGGTCTCGAAGGACGGTATCTCAGTGGATCCTGAGAAGATTAGAGCTGTGATGGAGTGGGCGAGGCCCACGAATGTTGCTGAGATTCGCAGTTTCCTTGGGTTAGCTGGGTACTACAGGAAGTTCGTTGAGGGGTTCTCTAAGATTGTATCCCCGCTGACCCGTCTGTTGAGGAAGGAGATCAAGTATGAGTGGAGCGAGGCTTGTGAGCAGAGTTTCCAGGAGATTAAGAAGAGGCTGACGACGGCACCGATTCTGACTTTGCCTTCTGGGACTGAGGGATTCGAGGTCTTCTGTGATGCGTCCCATAAGGGACTGGGATGTGTTTTGATGCAGCAGGGTAAGGTAGTGGCTTATGGCTCCCGACAGCTTAAGCCCTATGAGAAGAACTACCCTACCCACGATCTGGAGTTGGCAGCTGTAGTGTTCGCGCTGAAGATTTGGAGACATTATTTATTTGGAGCGTCGTGTAAGGTTTACACTGACCACAAGAGCCTCAAGTATTTGTTCACTCAGAAGGAGCTGAACTTGAGACAGAGGAGGTGGTTGGAGCTACTTCATGACTACGATTTAGAGATCCTCTACCACCCGGGTAGAGCGAATGTTGTTGCAGATGCCTTGAGCCGGAGAGGTGCTTCGGGTGTAGCCTGTGCCTTGTCAGGAGTTCAGAGGTCCGCCTTAGAGCTTCAGCGTATGGGTGTTTGGGTAGTCAGACCAGCCAGTGCCAGTGTGATAGCAGCGCTTCAGGTGCAGTCTTCGTTGGTCGACAGGATTCGGGTTGGTCAGGAGTCAGACTCAGCTTTGTCGGATTAGAGAGGGGCTGTCTTCAGCAGAGTTCAGATTTCAGTGTCTCCAGATGGTTGTCTGCGTTTCAGAGGCCGTGTTGTGTGCCAGACGATGCAGTGCTGCGCAGAGAGATCCTTCAGGAGGCCCATGGAGCGCCTTATTCAGTTCACCCAGGAGGGGTGAAGATGTATCGAGACCTCAGAGAGTCATTCTGGTGGTCTGGGATGAAGCGTGATATCTCAGAGTTTGTTCGAAGTGCCAGACCTGTCAGCAGATTAAGGCTGAGCACCAGAGGCCAGCGGGTTTGCTTCAGCCCCTTCCCATTCCTGAGTGGAAGTGGGAGAGTGTGGGGATGGATTTCGTCATGGGTTTGCCCAGGACTCCTTCGGGTTGTGATGCTGTTTGGGTGATAGTTGATCGTCTGACGAAGTCTGCTCATTTTCTGCCGGTGAAGAAGACCTTCAGTTGGAGCGCCTAGCTCGTTTATATCTGGATGAGATAGTGAGTTCACGGTGTGCCTTCTACTATTGTGTCTGATCGTGACCCTCGTTTTGTTTCGAGATTTTGGCGCAGTTTGCATAAGGCCTTGGGTACGAATTTAGCGTTCAGTTCAGCTTACCATCCTCAGTCGGATGGCCAGACGGAGAGGACTAATCAGGTTTTGGAGGACATGCTTCGTGCATGTGTCCTGGACTTTGGTGGTAGCTGGGAGCAGCATGTGACTCTGATTGAGTTCGCCTACAACAACAGCTTTCAGGCGAGCATTGGTATGGCTCCGTTTGAAGCGTTGTACGGTAGGAGGTGCAGGTCCCCATCTGTTGGGATGACCTGAAGGAGAGGGTCTTGGTTGGACCCGAGCTGGTACAGGGAGGGACGTTTGCTTGTTGCTCAGAGCAGACAGAAGTGCTATGCAGATCAGAGGCGCAGGCCGCTTGAGTTTGAGGTGGGAGATCATGTCTATCTGCGAGTGTCGCCGGTCAGAGGTGGTCCGGTTTGGGAAGCGTGGAAGCTTAGCCCAAGGTTCGTTGGACCGTTTGAGATTCTGGAGAGGATTGGCCCTGTGGCTTACCGTTTGGCTTTGCCACCTGCTTTGTCTGCTGTCCACGGAGTTTTCCATGTGTCTATGTTGAGGAAGTATCTGCATGATCCGTCTCACGTGATCGACTACAGCCAGCTTCAGCTGAGAGAGGATTGCAGTTTCGAGGCGGTGCCTACTCGCATTTAGCCAGGGACGTCCGTCCTTCGTAGTAAGACCCTGCCTATGGTGAAGGTCCAGTGGTCAGATCAGTTAGAGAGTGAAGCTACGTGGGAGCTCGAAGATGAGCTGCGTGCCAAGTATCCCTCCCTGTTCGAGCAGTAAGGTGAGTTAATCTCGAGGACGAGATTCTTTTAAGGGGGAGGTGATGTTATAACCCGTATAATTCCTACCTTGTATTATATCAGTTGCAATATTGTTCTAAGTTGGATTATCTATTCTTTGCTATCAGTTGGACTCCGGCGGTATTGTTTTAATTGTCAAGGACGAGGAGGTCATTCGGTTAATTAATTAAGGTAATTAATTATCTGATTTATAAGGAGAAGGGTTCCTTATTTTCCCTTACATCTTCTAATTATTTTCTTCACGACAGTTCAATTCAGTCTAATCGTGAGGAGCGTTCTCTATCGTGGTGTTAAGCGGCAGTTTCTCTCTCTTTTCCTTCTCTCTCGATCTTTCCCCTCTGTTGAAGATTCTGGTTCTACTGCTGCAATCAGATTGGTGATCTCCGTTGCAGTGTGGTTTCCTCTTCGTTTTCAGGTTGGTATTGCAGAACCGGTCTCCGTTGTATCCTCTGTTCTTGTTCCAGTTTCTGATTGAGGGTTTTTGTTGTGTTCGAATCAGTGGCCGTTGGTTGCGCAAGTTGGGATTCTTCTGCAGAGTATTCGTCTGGTCTCGATTCCAGGTTTGTGATGCAGAGAGTTATACAGTTTTGGAGTTTCCAAGTCTAGGTTTCCTTCGAATGTTTTCTGATTTCTGGGCTTGATTGTGGATTCAGTGGCTGTTGGTCTGTAGCGGATTGTTGCTCTACGTGGATTGTGCCTGCGGTTTCAGATCGTTGTTCTTCTTCTGCTAATTGAGGTAGGTGGTTACTCGATTCAGTTTGGAAGTTCAGCCATGGGGATTGCAACGGTTCTGTTTCGTGTGTGATTTCTGTTTGTGATGTCTGTTTGGTTGCGTTTTGAATGGCTAAACCCCATGGTTTCCTGTTTTAATGTCTGATTTGGTGTGTGTGCTTATTGGCATTTTGGTTTGATTTGTGTTGTTTTTCTGCTCTGTTCGTCTTCTGGAAACTGCATTTTTCGCACTGTCCGAACTTCCGTCCGAGCTTTGAAGTTCGGACAGTGCGTTTCTGCCTTTCTGATTTGCGAGTTCGGGGTATGTCCGAACATCTGTCCGAACATAGATGTTCGGACACACCCTCAGTTTCCCTCTGATTTAAAGTTCGACCTGTGTCCGAACTTTGAAGTCCGGACACAAGGTCGGACCTCCGCGTGTTTTCCCGTAAAACCTGTCCGAACATCCGTCCGAACTTGGATGTTCGGACATGCTGAATTCCTCTATCTGATTTCAACTCGACTTGTGTCCGAACATTGATGTCCGGACACAAGTTCGGACATTTGGCTTTCTCTGGTTTCTGAGTCTCGACTTGTGTCCGAACTTCGATGTCCGGACACAAGTTCGGACACCCCTCTGTTTTCAACATAACTTCTTCGTTTGAACTCCGATTTGAGTGCCGTCTGCGGCATTGGTTTCCTTATGATCTGTGCTACTGATTTATGAGTGTTTTGGCATATTTAAATGCAACTTTGCTTCTGTTAAGCAACCTTTCTGTTTTGGGACATTGCACTTGTTTCTGAGCCGTGAATGGCTGGGTCGAGCTATTCCGTGGTATACCATGTAGACGTCGTTCTGAGTGTGGGTCATTCCCTTTCTGTTCTGTGGGGTTGACGAACCCTTTGGCTCTTTCGAGTCATTTCTGCGTTGCCGAGAGACCTGGTATGGTCTATGGGTCTTCGACCCTTCTGTGTGTGCATTGTGTTTTGTCCCCTTTCTGTTTAAGTGCTCTGACTGTTTCTGAAATGGGAACCCCTTGTGTTCCACTCTGCTTCTGTTTCTGAAAGCTTCTGACTATCTGAGAATTGTGCATAAGATGTTTATCTTCTCTTCTTCTGATTTCAATTGTTTTGAGCGACCTTGCTGATGACGGTCGCTGCTTACTGGGCATAGTTGTGTGCTCATTCCCCTACTTATAACATTTTTGCAGATTGATGAGCGAGGATCATCCTAAGTTCTGGAGCTGTAGTGTTTAGCTCATTTGACTGTTTAAACTTTTGTTATGACGTTGTAGCCTTCGGGCCTTCCTCTGTTTTGAGTTTCTGATTCGGATATGTATTTGGAATCCGTTTACTTCCGCTGTATTTGAATACTTTGGTTTACAATGTTAAGTGAACTCTGTTTTGGGCCTTTATTGTTTTTGATCGATTAGAGCCTTGCGTTATTGGTAGCAATACGCGGCGTGTAATACCCTTAACTCTTAGGCCGGTTTTAGGGGTGTTACACTCGTAGTGTTCGTCACACGCCTAGATGAAGTATTCTATTGTCAACTCCTCTTGTATCATTCTATGATACTCACCGTAACTTGTTGGTTTTGTTTAAAAATCCAAGATTTAAAAGAAAGGTTGTGGTTTTTGAAAGAAATCTTGGTTTTGAAAAATAACAGTTCGGCGTTTAAAAGAAGTTCTTCATGGCATAGCCATGTTCTGGGGTTTTGACCAAGTTTAGCTTCTTGCTGACTGGTATGTTCTTTGTGCAATGGTCAAGCCGTCAGGCCTTTCCGAGGTTCCATTCTTCCAGTTTTTAGGATGTGTGATCCTTTAGCTGTTCTATTACAGCCACAGTACATTACTATGTACTTGTGGTGTGTTAGGGTTCCTCTACATGTCCCTGTCCTTACTGCACTTGCCGTGGCAAGTGCGTGGTACTGGTGGTTTTTGGGTAAACCTCTACTGGTCACGGTATGGTTTCCATCCATGTTTGGTAGTCTGGTTGACTCTTCCCTTGATCTTGTTGATCTATAATTGAGATACTTAATCCTTTAAGTAGTTTCTCTGTGATCTTGACATGACTGTCATTGATCGGGGTACTTCTCCAATCCTTGGAGATTCCCATTTGATTTGGTTTAGTGTTATTCCTTGATGCTCATTTATTGTGGTTATTGAGCCTTAGCTTGTTTAGGCACTACTCTTGTAGTCCTATCGGATTATATCCCGTGGATGCTCTTGTAGCTGTGTAAGCTATGTCGGCCAGGAATTGTAACCTTTTGGCGTTGTGGTTTTTGGAGTTAACCGTTCCTGACTATGTCCTTAGTCAGCTAGTACGCTGTTGTTGATGTTACTTTACTATTACTGCCCCGTAGACTTGCGTCTCGGGTTTTGTTACTGCTCCTTTTCCCGCTCTGTTGCACGCTTAGTGCTTCTTTTCCAGCTGCTGGTTGATTAGCCAGGTTTCGCGACTGCTAAGCACGTCGCCCCATGTTGTTGTAAGTTGCAGCCTCCTTAACGTTGGAGTGCTCATACTACCGCTATTGAGCGCGGGTATTGTTGTTCAACCAGGAATCATCTCCAGGACTTCCAATTCTTGGAATCCACTATATGTCGGGTTCTTTCCTCTTATAGGAATATCTCACTACTGCCAGATCGGTTTTCCCGAATATGAGAGGACTTTCCTTCTCTCTGGCGTTCTTTTCCAAGTTATACAATGGGGAATGCGGCGGAGGGGACTGGTATTGTAGGTATCCGGTACACTCCGATGATCCCTAATTAGCGTATCTCTAACGCTATCACTCAGCCCTTAGCCCTAAGCTTCCAAATCCTGACTCGGTATTTCCTAAGCTCGGTATTTCCAGTCATCAGAGCGACACTTCGCTCTGATACCACTTTTTGTAACACCCCTACCGCTAATACCGTCATTATCGTCCAATCTCCTTATACAATACAGATTCACGCAGCGGATACTTACATACTCAACGGGGGGTGATACACTGCCGTTAGTCACCCACATGACCAACAAGGCTACTACTACATACAACATCGATCTGATGGGCCGGAATATCCGAGTACTACACAAATACAATACATACTCCCATTACTTACCGAGTACTACAATACTCCATTCGATACAATACTCCATCCAATGCAATACTCCATAATTCAATACAAGATAATACACTACACATACCGAGTTTACTAAGTTCCAAATGCAAATACGATACTTCCTCCAAGTTCATACATACTCTCTAAGAGTCTATCCACTACCCGTTTCTCACAACTACATACTTATAACTTACATACTAGTGTACCCCTTGGTACATTTCCACATTCAAGGCTACAAGCCTTATACCATTTACTACAATCTACCTTTCATTCCTAGTAATCTAGGCATGTCCGTCGGTCTCTTCTGTGACCAGGTCTGCTTCGGGTACCTGCACACTAAAAACGTTCCCCCGAGGGGGTCAGCTTTCGCTGAATATGATAACCGCATACCCCGTACTAGCGAGGGTACGCCGACCATTTGGTCGAATACATGCAATTCATTTTGCAATACATACATGCATACATACTTACATACATCCTTACATACATACTTAGATACATACATACTTTCATTCACGATACTACAATACGACACAAGGTATACATACATACGCACAGTACAATGCATGCTTGGAAGACAATACAAGTCAACCAATACTTACTTACCATCTTCCAGAACATACATACACAATACTTACTCATTACATACTCAATACGCAATACGGAGATACACTTCTCCAATTCACACAGAAGGCTTGTTAGCTTCTTTACACACCCGGGTTAGTCGGGTGTTCAATACTCTTTTACTCCCGGTCAATGACTTACAATAGTCAAGACCAATACACATACAATACTTACTTCTTACATACTTTACTCAAGTCAAGTCGGTATGACCTCCGGGCAGGGATTACTACATCCCACCACCGGGCTTTAGGGTGGCCCACTAATCCAGGATGCTGCCCATTCAAGGGGATTGGTCCAAGGAAAAGATTATAGCCAGGATTCGATCCAACCTCTGTGTTTCCTTATCCTCACGCGTGGCCGAAACTATATCGGGCTTCTACTCATTCCATTACTCATCACTCATGTTAGGAGTTAGATTGTTAGGAATTAGTAGAAGTCAGTACTTCATTTCCATACATACATACAATACACAAGTACACAATACTTACACATACTTCTCATTTCCATTCATTCATTTCATGAATTATACAAACTAATTGTTCAAGAAGATACAACAAGAACAAAATAGTTCAAACACAGTTAAGTGCAATATAAGTCCGATTCGTGCATTTATCTTATTGGTGATCACATAAGCACACAAATCGGGGTAACCAGGTTAGGATACAGAGCATGAAGAAATCATACCTTGCACCGTTGATTTGGACTCACCGACTCCTCTTCGGTGTTCACTATTCGAATCCTAGCATATACATACAGTTGGGTGGTTAATCATCTATAATTAACCTTACTTATTACTTTGCTAAAGTTTCCCAGTGCTTACTTACTAATTCCTTATTATTCAAATACATTTACTTATGTTACTTACTTAAAATTATTCTCTAAGCTTGTTTATAGCCTTAATGACCTTTAAACATCTTTAATCATGTCTTAATTACTTTATACTATCATTACCCTTCAATTCCCCACCATTAGAATGCAAGAAAGCACTTTCTGGACAAAATTTGGGGTGGTCCTGGTTTGTGTCCTGGTTTTAAACCCGGACCAACTCACTGGAACAACTCTCGGGTGAAAATAAGGCTTGGTCCGGGTTTACACTCTGGTTTACAACCCGGACCATATGTTTTGAAATGCTACGGGTAAGTTTTTGACATCGTCGGGTTTGTGTGCTACTTTGCAACCCGGACAATTTGTTTTAGTAACTTACGGGTGTATTTTTGGGGTGGTCCTGGTTTGCGTACTGGTTTGAAACCAGGACCATTCCAGCGAGAAGGCATTCTGCCAAGTTTAAGAGGTGGTCCTGGTTTGCGTACTGGTTTCAAACCAGGACAAATCCAGCCTATTGCAAATTTACAGTTTTTAAGCTTTGTTTCAACTTCAAACTTCTACCAACTTCTTCCCCAATATTCCTACACATAATCTAGCATATTTTAGCATTGATTAAGCACTTTAAACTTGCCTAATCCACTCTACCAAGATCTGTTACAAAATACACTCCACTGTTAAAATTTTCTCCTCTGTTACATTTTCTTCTTCCATAAATGCTACAGATTTTTCCTTTTTCCTTTACCATTCAATACTCCCTCTACTAATGCTCCTCCTAGCATTCCAATTACCTTATCTTACCACTCTAGTTCTTCCCATTACTTAAACCTTTCTCAATCTGTTTTCACGCTACTAAAACTGCTCACATAAGCTTCTCAATTACACCTAGTTACCACCTAGGTTACCCTTTCTCCTTTCACATCTAAGTCCTTCAATTTTTATACAAATTTGGGTAGAGGTTCCCCTATATTTTTAACATTGCCCACACACATTCACAGCTCACACATTCATTCAAATGCCCATATCAAGTCACTCATCATCTACTAATATACCATAAATTTTTCATGCACATACGCATACATTACCCAATGTTTTCCCAAGCTTTTAAACATCATTTAAAAACTTCAAAACTGTTACATTACCATTCCTCATTATACTACAACATACTTACTACTCATTACTCAATACATCATTCATTTTACTCCTCAAAAACTGTTACATTACTCAATACCAAACTAGTTCAAGGTAAGAGACTTTACCTTGTTCTTTCTAGTTTTCTTTCTTTCCTTTCCTTCTCTTCTTCCTTCTTTCCTTCTTCTTTGTTCTTCCTCACGCAATGCACAATACTACAACCACCATACCAATACACACTACCATTTAACATTCATCTTTGCACTAACCCTAGAATTTAAATGTTTTAGGGTTTAGGATGAGTATTACCTTCCAATGAATGGATGAAGTTCTTGACTAGCAAGGGAACAATATTCCTAGCCCAAGAAGGAGCCAAAATCGGCTGAAGCAACAAGGAACCAAGAGTTCAAAAACTGAAATTTCTTATAATGCAAACAAGGGCTAGAAATAATGGATTTCCGAAATTCTTTTTACCTCAAGATGATAAGGAGGTGAAGGTGCTTCTAATGGTGGACTTGAATCTTCAAGTGGAGAATACCCACCGAAATGAAAGTGGTTGTTTTCGATTTTTGGAAGGAGGGAAATGTTCTCCTTTGCAAGGGGATTACAATGGTACTAATTTTGTAATTTTCGAGCAAGATTGAGCTTGGACAAGAGGAGAGAAGTGAAGAGTTTTGTGGGTTTCTCTAGTTCTCCATGGCTGTCGCAGGAGCAAGAAGAGAAATTCAGAGAGAATAGAGAAGGAGGGGAAAACGTGAGAGAGGGATGGAGTAGAAGAGAGAGAGTCTTATTTTTGCTTTTTACTTATTATGTTTGTCCTTTAGTGTATTAGGAGCTATTAAAGAAATGAGAGAGGGAGGGAAAATCGGTCCCTATTTCCCCCACACAGATTTCTAATTTCTTTATTTGCAAGGTGGACACATTAAGTTTGTTTATTTGCATTCTCACCCCGCAACTTACCGGTTGTTACAGTTCTTACTAACCGGTACCCGTTTTCCGGAATTTTCTCGTTTAATTAATTTTACTGGTTCTAAAGCTTCACTAATATTCATTAATGATTATTTAGTTAACCAAAATTGTTACGAGTCTATTTAACCCGCTTAAAGTCACGTTTTCCCGGTTTTCTCGAAAAACGTGCTTTAAAGTTCATTTATGCTTTTAACCCATTTTAAAGGTCCGTTTTCTTCGGGATTTGTTCCCTCGTATTTGTTTAAGTGTAATTAAGCCTTTAAAATTATAATTAGCCTAATTATCACTGTTTTTAATTACGGGGTATTTCAATCTACCCCCCTTAAGAAACTTTGCCCTCAAAGTTGCTCAAGGTTACGGTTTACCATTACTACTCATTTGCCACAATACATTCTATTACCACCTTACAAGGTGTTCACAATTCTTACACTACCAGCATACACAATTCAGATACCATGCAACATACTCAGTTCAAATACCATACACAATACACAATCCATACACGATACTCCATTCAACTCGCACCTTCCACGATACATTCACAACACAATTCACAATGTCATTCATGTCATATACCGTACAACACAAATGCGTTACTCATTACACCCATACCATACACATACCGTACTCATTGTGCTACATACTGAATACTACTAGCACTACATTGTGCCAATAAATACAATTAGCACTGCATGTGCCAACAAAATACAATTACAATACATACATACTACGCAATGCTAACCCGAAGCAATGCAGTACACCTTACAATCCCGCAGACACTCAGGTCATCTAGACACAGGACTCTTCTATGTCCCGCTGCCCTTGGAATAATACAATACGATACTCTACTACCTTCTCAGGCATACGCTTCCAGCAAATCCTTCATCTTCAGGCTAAGAAAGAAAAAAATTCTTTCGCAACTACTACTTAGAAATTTTCCCAAAGCATACAACTCCAAATTCCAGTTTGTATTTATTGCCTCTACCCTTTGCGTGATTCTTGTGACCACTTGAAGGGAGCTTCAAGAATCATTCGACCCTGATGTGATCAGCATCAGTGTTGAACTATCTTTCACCCCATTTTGTGTTCGGCTTCCCTTGATCTGATCAGGATCAAGTTCGACTTCCCACATCCGTTTCAAACAACAGATAACTCAATCATTTTCATTTTCTACCTTTTTACTCCTCCTAGTCATAATTACAATTTCACACAACTCCAAAGGATGGAATTCAGTCCATCAATCATTTTCAATCTACTTCCCAAATACTTTCCTCGGAATTCGATGCCTAAATGCTCATTTCATCAATCTTCTCTACTTTCTTCCATTACCCTCTATTATCTCTACTATTCTGACTAGGGAATACATTACTTATGAAATTCAGCTGTCCTCAATTTACTTCCAATAACATACTTACGAATACACCACTCGTGGGTTACATTCCTCTACTACTCATAGTTAATCCGTACTACTTCTTTAAGAATACAATACTTGTGGAGCTCCGTCCACTACTCATTCTCAATTGTCTCAAGACAATCACCTAGGGAACTCGATTTCCTCTAGGTTATACATCGGTTTTATACCGACTCAAGCATCGTAATGCCATGTCTAACTTCAGATAGGCACACACTACAGGGATTATCGTTTCCCCAAGAGTTAGTATACTCCTCTTTATTAATACTTTTACACTGGGGTTACAAGATGGTTATATTCATCCAATGGTATTCGCATCTCTTGTGCCTAATTACCACAATTACAATATGAATGAATACTTATGTTTATCTGACATAAGTATTCATCAACTCGATTCTCATTTGTGCTATGCACATTATAGTTTCTGTGTTTTATTCCTGAAACTTACATTAAGCGGCTTTCGCTCTACCCCCCTTAAAAGGGATTACGCCCACGTAATCTACCATATGTTACTATTAAACATTGGTTTACTCGATTTAGGCAATCTGAAGTGTTTAGCTTCACTACGATATACTATACAATATGCTCTGGTCAAAGGGTCTTAACCATACCAATGGTTTAGTCTTTGCACCGAGGATTCCTATATGAGTTATTTAACTCATAATTAATTCAGTTCTAGCCTATTAGGCTTCAAGGCATTAATAGCCATTCTTTCATACTTACTAGGTGTATTACATTTCCTAGCTAGGGCCCACTAGCTTCTGCTGTGCGACCCTGATAACTTGGGTTACTCGCCCTTCATGTTATCCTTAATGTGCTATACATCACCTTTTTATCCCTCTATTGTGGAATTAAGGTTTACCAACAGTGTGGTATTCTTTTACCGCTGTTTGAACTCAATGAGTTTTAGATTGTAACCAGCTCTCTGGTAATCTATTATACATATTATTCGTGCCTCCATGATCATTCATTAAGTTCCTCCGACTTGTTGTCGGGCGAGGTTAAGTCGCTACTTAGTTACAGTGCTTCCTCTGTTGTCACTAGCTTCTGAATAATACCAGCTCTTTTGGTTCAGTACAAGTGTTTGTTGCTTGTATGACCTTGCATTCTCAATGCGTCGGTCCAAGTGACTTTCTTCAGTCTTCTTTCACCTTTTATTCCCATGGAATTCACATCTTGTGATTGTTAGTGTGCTTACACTTCGTGCTTCTTTGGCCTTAGGCCGCACGGTTTGTTGCTAAGCTTGCTTGACTGGCTAATGCCATGTTGTTGGTGAAAGAAGGGTTTACTACGGTTTACATTTCCCATATTCCTAGCTATCGCCTTAGATCATTGCTGCGCGAGTGCAATACCAAAACACTCAGTCATACAGAGTGCAGAGGCGTGAACGCTTGGCAGTAAGTCACTTATGTGATAGGGATGAATATTTCTGCTTGTCATCTCATACTTATACTTCGTGTCATTGTCCAATTACTTCCTCATTCCGGTCGCTTGTTGCGCACCGTATTCTTACTCACTATACAACATCGTTTTTACGGTCTCCGTTACTGTGGTAGCTTACCTTTACCCCTTGCCATTATCGTTGGCACCATTTCCTTATGGTGTACAAACACTAGGAGGTTCCTAGTCATATGTATGACGGTTGTCGTAGTATACCGCAATACTATTATCTTCCCATTGTGGGGATGTTTTATTTCAATTTAGGTTTCATGTGTAGGTTAGCTTACCTCACATTACTTCCTCATTCATGATATAGTTTGTCAAATATCTTAGTTGACCAAGGATGAAGTGGTTTATCATGTTGCAAGCTCTCTTGAGCATTGGTCATTCATTGTGTGTGTGCACACCCATTGATTGTTTTCGACAATTACTGTCTCCATAGTGCTGAGCATTGGTTATGGGCTCTAGCGGTGCGGTTTTACTTGTATGTACATCACCGGGACATCCCGAACTTCGAGGGTTTTCTGGTCCCGTTCTCCAATTGGAGGGTATTCTATCACTAGTAGGTGAAAGTTCCCGTTGAGGGGTGTGCTTCCACTCATAGGTCTCATGATAAGGTTTACCATGTAAGTATTTATACCATGGTTCACCACATGATTGGGTGCATAAGGAGTATACTTACTCCTTCGAGTTTCGATTCTCTAAAGGGATGTGCTTCTACAGTTCACAGCCTCTTGTAGTTGTAGTGGTTTGGAAATCTCATTTCCTTATTCGTTGTTTCTTGGCAATATTTATGCACAAGTTTTGTTGTTATAGTGGATGGAAGCCTTTCCTAAGGGTTCACATCTTCACCACATTGGTGGTCTTTGATTAACGAGGGATACCTTTCCTCGAGTTTCTCATGGTGTCCATGCGTGGACTAGAGCAATGTTGGCACTAATACGATTCCTATGCCTCTGTGCTTACAGAAGGCATGAAGGGTAGTTAAGAGCTCGTCAATTGCATACTAGACTGACGTTCTAGCGACAGTGACACTGAGTTGACCATTACTCCAAGCCACTCAGGATGTTGGGTTTGAACTGGTGGTCCAGTTGTTGATTTCTTGTCGTATGAGACAATATCTCTTGCAAGTCTTGTTATCAAATAGTGTGGGTTACGCAACCATTAAGGTTTACATAATATAGTTTGTTGATGGCTTTTAAGCCGTATTGCTGCGAGCTATGCTCTTGCAAGCTGCTTATCCTGTTTCCACTCCTTGTATACCATCACAGGATGGAGATATTGCTGGGCTCCGTGGTAAGTCGTGACATCACACTTCCGTTCATTGGAGGCCCTTTAGGAAATCTGGTGCTAATCAGTGCCTTCTTGTAGTTTAGGGTATTTCCCATTATGCGAAATCCCTTCGGTGCTCTAACCGAGTGTTCGTTCTATTTCCTGTGTTCTTATCATGATGCTTGTTCGACTGTTGTCAACTCAGACACCCTTCGAGGGTTGCCCCTGGGTGTTGTTAGGTTATGCCGTTACATCCGGCTAACGTTTATGATACGTTACCACTATACCACCTTGTGGTATTATATTTGAGCTATTCCCTTTTGGGTTATAGCGTCTCCCGTTCTTGGGTAGATTGTTTACACTTGTTCCTAGTGCTTGAGACTAGGTTTAAATGTCCTCTCTGATGATGGATTATATTTGTGGTAATCTTGTAATTGCTCTTGGGAATTCTGTCCCGTTTGTTGAGCATTCTGGTGTCCACGTTAGGTGATAGCCTTACTGTGTTTAGGCTGGGTATACTTTCCAGCTGCCATGTATTTTCTTGATGTCCTGAGACATATCCAATGTCTATACTTACTAGTATGTGTTCTTTGCACTCCCTAGTTCTTATTCCTCATCCTCCGATGGATTCTCTGAGTTCCTTTATACTTAATCGTCTGAGGTGTCCAGCTGTTCTGATTTGAACTCACTCATGGTCCGTAGAACGGAGTTGACTACTTCCCGTGTGTCGTACACTACATGTATACATACGTGGGGTACCATGTTGATACGTTACCACTTACCCAACTACATGTCAGGCCCGCAAGCTCCTTCGGAGTGCGGTTGTCCCACATCCCGTAATGGGTACACTCGTAGTGTTCGTCACACGCCTAGATGAAGTATTCTATTGTCAACTCCTCTTGTATCATTCTATGATACTCACCGTAACTTGTTGGTTTTGTTTAAAAATCCAAGGTTTAAAAGAAAGGTTGTGGTTTTTGAAAGAAATCTTGGTTTTGAAAAATAACAGTTCGGCGTTTAAAGAAGTTCTTCATGGCATAGCCATGTTCTGGGTTTTGACCAAGTTTAGCTTCTTGCTGACTGGTATGTTCTTTGTGCAATGGTCAAGCCGTCAGGCCTTTCCGAGGTTCCATTCTTCCAGTTTTAGGATGTGTGATCCTTTAGCTGTTCTGTTACAGCCACAGTACATTACTATGTACTTGTGGGTGTGTTAGGGTCCTCTACATGTCCCTGTCCTTACTGCACTTGCCGTGGCAAGTGCGTGGTACTGGTGGTTTTGGGTAAACCTCTACTGGTCACGGTATGGTTTCCATCCATGTTTGGTAGTCTGGTTGACTCTTCCCTTGATCTTGTTGATCTATAATTGAGATACTTAATCCTTTAAGTAGTTTCTCTGTGATCTTGACATGACTGTCATTGATCGGGGTACTTCTCCAATCCTTGGAGATTCCCATTTGATTTGGTTTAGTGTTATTCCTTGATGCTCATTTATTGTGGTTATTGAGCCTTAGCTTGTTTAGGCACTCTCTTGTAGTCCTATCGGATTATATCCCGTGGATGCTCTTGTAGCTGTGTAAGCTATGTCGGCCAGGTATTGTAACCTTTTGGCGTTGTGGTTTTTGGAGTTAACCGTTCCTGACTATGTCCTTAGTCAGCTAGTACGCCGTTGTTGATGTTACTTTACTATTACTGCCCCGTAGACTTGCGTCTCGGGTTTTGTTACTGCTCCTTTTCCGCTCTGTTGCACGCTTAGTGCTTCTTTTCCAGCTGCTGGTTGATTAGCCAGGTTTCGCGACTGCTAAGCACGTCGCCCCATGTTGTTGTAAGTTGCAGCCTCCTTACGGTTGGAGTGCTCATACTACCGCTATTGAGCGCGGGTATTGTTGTTCAACCAGGAATCATCTCCGGGACTTCCAATTCTTGGAATCCACTATATGTCGGGTTCTTTCCTCTTATAGGAATATCTCACTACTGCCAGATCGGTTTTCCCGAATATGAGAGGACTTTCCTTCTCTCTGGCGTTCTTTTCCAAGTTATACAATGGGGAATGGGCGGCGGGGGACTGGTATTGTAGGTATCCGGTACACTCCGGTGATCCCTAATTAGCGTATCTCTAACGCTATCACTCAGCCCTTAGCCCTAAGCTTCCAAATCCTGACTCGGTATTTCCTAAGCTCGGTATTTCCAGTCATCAGAGCGACACTTCGCTCTGATACCACTTTTTGTAACACCCCTACCGCTAATACCGTCATTATCGTCCAATCTCCTTATACAATACAGATTCACGCAGCGGATACTTACATACTCAACGGGGGTGATACACTGCCGTTAGTCACCCACGTGACCAACAAGGCTACTACTACATACAGCATCGGTCTGATGGGCCGGAATATCCGAGTACTACACAAATACAATACATACTCCCATTACTTACCGAGTACTACAATACTCCATTCGATACAATACTCCATCCAATGCAATACTCCATAATTCAATACAAGATAATACACTACACATACCGAGTTTACTAAGTTCCAAATGCAAATACGATACTTCCTCCAAGTTCATACATACTCTCTAAGAGTCTATCCACTACCCGTTTCTCACAACTACATACTTATAACTTACATACTAGTGTACCCCTTGGTACATTTCCACATTCAAGGCTACAAGCCTTATACCATTTACTACAATCTACCTTTCATTCCTAGTAATCTAGGCATGTCCGTCGGTCTCTTCTGTGACCAGGTCTGCTTCGGGTACCTGCACACTAAAAACGTTCCCCCGAGGGGGTCAGCTTTCGCTGAATATGATAACCGCATACCCGCGTACTAGCGAGGGTACGCCGACCATTTGGTCGAATACATGCAATTCATTTTGCAATACATACATGCATACATACTTACATACATCCTTACATACATACTTAGATACATACATACTTTCATTCACGATACTACAATACGACACAAGGTATACATACATACGCACAGTACAATGCATGCTTGGAAGACAATACAAGTCAACCAATACTTACTTACCATCTTCCAGAACATACATACACAATACTTACTCATTACATACTCAATACGCAATACGGAGATACACTTCTCCAATTCACACAGAAGGCTTGTTAGCTTCTTTACACCGGGTTAGTCGGGTGTTCAATACTCTTTTACTCCCGGTCAATGACTTACAATAGTCAAGACCAATACACATACAATACTTACTTCTTACATACTTTACTCAAGTCAAGTCGGTATGACCTCCGGGCAGGGATATTACTACATCCCACCACCGGGCTTTAGGGTGGCCCACTAATCCAGGATGCTGCCCATTCAGGGGATTGGTCCAAGGAAAGATTATAGCCAGGATTCGGATCCAACCTCTTGTGTTTCCTTATCCTCACGCGTGGCCGAAACTATATCGGGCTTAACTCATTCCATTACTCATCACTCATGTTAGGAGTTAGATTGTTAGGAATTAGTAGAAGTTCAGTACTTCATTTTCCATACATACATACAATACACAAGTACACTACTTCACATACTTACACTTCTCATTTCCATTCATTCATTTCATGAATTATACAAACTAATTGTTCAAGAAGATACAACAAGAACAAAATAGTTCAAACACAGTTAAGTGCAATATAAGTCCGATTCGTGCATTTATCTTATTGGTGATCACATAAGCACACAAATCGGGGTAACCAGGTTAGGATACAGAGCATGAAGAAATCATACCTTGCACCGTTGATTTGGACTCACCGACTCCTCTTCGGTGTTCACTATTCGAATCCTAGCATATACATACAGTTGGGTGGTTAATCATCTATAATTAACCTTACTTATTACTTTGTAAAGTTTCCCAGTGCTTACTTACTAATTCCTTATTATTCAAATACATTTACTTATGTTACTTACTTAAATTATTCTCTAAGCTTGTTTATAGCCTTAATGACCTTTAAACATCTTTAATCATGTCTTAATTACCTTATACTATCATTACCCTTCAATTCCCCACCATTAGAATGCAAGAAAGCACTTTCTGGACAAAATTTGGGGTGGTCCTGGTTTGTGTCCTGGTTTTAAACCCGGACCAACTCACTGGAACAACTCTCGGGTGAAAATAAGGCTTGGTCCGGGTTTACACTCTGGTTTACAACCCGGACCATATGTTTTGAAATGCTACGGGTAAGTTTTGACATCGTCCGGGTTTGTGTGCTACTTTGCAACCCGGACAATTTGTTTTAGTAACTTACGGGTGTATTTTTGGGTGGTCCTGGTTTGCGTACTGGTTTGAAACCAGGACCATTCCAGCGAGAAGGCATTCTGCCAAGTTTAAGAGGTGGTCCTGGTTTCGTACTGGTTTCAAACCAGGACAAATCCAGCCTATTGCAAATTTACAGTTTTTAAGCTTTGTTTCAACTTCAAACTTCTACCAACTTCTTCCCCAATATTCCTACACATAATCTAGCATATTTTAGCATTGATTAAGCACTTTAAACTAGCCTAATCCACTCTACCAAGATCTGTTACAAAATACACTCCACTGTTAAATTTTTCTCCTCTGTTACAGTTTTCTCTTCCATAAATGCTACAGATTTTTCCTTTTTCCTTTACCATTCAATACTCCCTCTACTAATGCTCCTCCTAGCATTCCAATTTATCTTATCACCACTCTAGTTCTTCCCATTACTTAAACCTTTCTCAATCTGTTTTCACGCTACTAAAACTGCTCACATAAGCTTCTCAATTACACCTAGTTACCACCTAGGTTACCCTTTCTCCTTTCACATCTAAGTCCTTCAATTTTTATACAAATTTGGGCAGAGGTTCCCCTATATTTTTAACATTGCCCACACACATTCACAGCTCACACATTCATTCAAATGCCCATATCAAGTCACTCATCATTCTACTCAATATACCACAATATTTTTCATGCACATACGCATACATTACCCAATGTTTTCCCAAGCTTTTAAACATCATTTAAAAACTTCAAAACTGTTACATTACCATTCCTCATTATACTACAACATACTTACTACTCATTACTCAATACATCATTCATTTTACTCCTCAAAAACTGTTACATTACTCAATACCAAACTAGTTCAAGGTAAGAGACTTTACCTTGTTCTTTCTAGTTTTTCTTTTTCCTTTCCTTCTCTTCTTCCTTCTTTCCTTCTTCTTTGTTCTTCCTCACACAATGCACAATACTACAACCACCATACCAATACACACTACCATTTAACATTCATCTTTGCACTAACCCTAGAATTTAAATGTTTTAGGGTTTAGGATGAGTATTACCTTCCAATGAATGGATGAAGTTCTTGACTAGCAAGGGAACAATATTCCTAGCCCAAGAAGGAGCCAAAATCGGCTGAAGCAACAAGGAACCAAGAGTTCAAAAACTGAATTTCTTATAATGCAAACAAGGGCTAGAAATATGGATTTCCGAAATTCTTTTTACCTCAAGATGATAAGGAGGTGAAGGTGCTTCTAATGGTGGACTTGAATCTTCAAG
This sequence comes from Limonium bicolor, assembly GCA_023374045.1. Classification (NCBI taxonomy): domain Eukaryota; kingdom Viridiplantae; phylum Streptophyta; class Magnoliopsida; order Caryophyllales; family Plumbaginaceae; genus Limonium; species Limonium bicolor. Next base: position 28,947,157 of record CM041776.1, read on the forward strand.
TGGAGAATACCCACCGAAATGAAAGTGGTTGTTTTCGATTTTTGGAAGGAGGGAAATGTTCTCCTTTGCAAGGGGATTACAATGGTACTAATTTTGTAATTTTCGGAGCAAGATTGAGCTTGGACAAGAGGAGAGAAGTGAAGAGTTTTGTGGGTTTCTCTAGTTCTCCATGGCTGTCGCAGGAGCAAGAAGAGAAATTCAGAGAGAATAGAGAAGGAGGGGAAAACGTGAGAGAGGGATGGAGTAGAGAGAGAGAGAGTCTTATTTTTGCTTTTTACTTATTATGTTTGTCCTTTAGTGTATTAGGAGCTATTAAAGAAATGAGAGAGGGAGGGAAAATCGGTCCCTATTCCCCCACACACAGATTTCTAATTCTTTATTTGCAAGGTGGACACATTAAGTTTGTTTATTTGCATTCTCACCCCGCAACTTACCGGTTGTTACAGTTTTACTAACCGGTACCGTTTTCCGGAATTTTCTCGTTTAATTAATTTTACTGGTTCTAAAGCTTCACTAATATTCATTAATGATTATTTAGTTAACCAAAATTGTTACGAGTCTATTTAACCCGCTTAAAGTCACGTTTTCCCGGTTTTCTCGAAAAAACGTGCTTTAAAGTTCATTTATGCTTTTAACCATTTTAAAGGTCCGTTTTCTTCGGGATTTGTTCCCTCGTATTTGTTTAAGTGTAATAAGCCTTTAAAATTATAATTAGCCTAATTAATCACTGTTTTAATTACGGGGTATTTCATCTTATGGTATATATATTCATACTAATTCATAACACTTGTCATTTATCATTTCATGACATAAAACCATTTTGTATATACTTATACATATATACACATATTCCTTGGTTTTACATATATATTTATATATGTTGTTTTTATTTGATTTACTCAAATAATATTAGTTGCGTGTATGCATGCACTATATTATATAGTTCAACTATACCATATAATCCAATATGTGTATATTTTTAATATATGATTACGGAATACTTATATACACACTTATATATTTATTTTTCATGGTTTATACACTTATATTACATGTCACATTATTATCATCTTGTAAGATGATTATTCTCATTTGTTGTGTTATGTTATGGACTTATATTAAGAACTTTATCTTAATGTTATGTAACATTTCATTACATGTATTATAATCTCCTAAGGTTTATTTAAATACTAACCTTAGTTTATAAATTCCATTTGTCCATTAGAAGTCACACTATTCCATATGAATATCATTAATGAATTATTTCATTTAATCACATTAATACTTATAATATCTATAGTATCATGTCATTGTAAAACCATAGTTTATAATTTCATTTCTTGCATGATATGCATGCGGTAATAGTATATAGTTTTAAACTATGTTTGACCACATAAAACTTATACAATGTTACACTATATCATATACTATATGATATGATATTTTATATCTCATTTAAAATTATAATATATAGATTGGAAACTATATTTAATTGGCCGAAAGGCATATATATTTTTTCACTAATTATTTTCTTTATTCACATTCTACCCCACATATTATATAATGTTACATATAGGTTATATTATATAGTTTTAACCTTTATTATTTACATAACCTATAGTTTTTATATTGTTTATTTCAAGCAGACCACATGCGGTTTTTTATTCTGTTTCCGCCCCCAAACAATTTCCTTATTTAAATGTTGACCCCACTTTACATAATATACTTCCCATATGTCACAAAACTATATATTATACACTTTTCCTCATATACTCATTTATATAATTCTAAAAATTCCCAAACTTTATATTATGATATCAATTTTTTATAATAACCATCTTAGCCTCTAATTTCCGGTAATTACCACTTATACCCAAATATTTAATAAACTCCATATTTAACTTATAACATTATTATAAGTTCACAATTTAATTACCTATGCAATTAATTTTGGTCAAAGCTTCTAATATGGTCTATATTGACCCATTGACCACTAGTTTGACCATAGTTTCAATAAATTACAGTTTTGACCCAATATTTCCAGAAATAGCATTTTCGACCCCAAATTTAATATAACTTATAAATTCATAAAATAAGTTTTTTTCTACTCATAGTTTCTCGGCCATATTATTATTTAGCCTCTAAATATATTTTAATTAACAATTCACCCCATATGTTTTTCGGTAATTATTAATTAATTCCAAACTTGGTTTAAACTTAACAAAACATATATTAAATAGTGAAATACCCCAAACCTTGATATGAGGTTTAAATATCAAACTATGTTATATAAAGGCTAAAAGTGCCTTAGAAACGTTAGTGTACAACTTAAACCATAGTAAAACACAATAAAGCACTAAGACACAGTTTGAGCAAAACATGCTCTAAGCTATGAGTGAACTTGGTTAGGACCCAAAGAGCCTACCAAGACTTGATAACATTTAATTATGATTTGATAGGGCTAAATAGTCCTTAGGAACTTTGGTGGACAGTTAAACCAAATAAAACACAAGAAAATACCTTAAAGTCAATATGAGCAAAATGTGCTCTAAGCTTGGGATAAATGTATAAGACCTAATGGTCATACCTATACTTTATAAATATGTTAATGAACATATTAAATCAATTACCAAAGAAAACCAAGCTTGAAAACAAGTTAAAACACAAAATGTGCTTTAAGGAGTCTTAAAGCACGTTTTTGAAAAATTGTCTTGTAAATGAGTTTTGAATGGCTAAATGTCCATCATTACTCTTTAATTAACATGTGTACTATATAGTATCACATTTGGAAGTCTATATCAATGGGAAATCAAAAATTTCACAACAATGTGCCTTGTTTTGTGAATAGTGATTTTTATAAGCTATTTTGTAACATATGTTATATAATGAGACAATTGATTAATAAAGTCTAAAATACCCCTAGGTACTATTGGGGGCCGGTTTTTAAGGTGTGGTGACTCACCACCCTTGTTAACATGCTAAGGAAATAAAGAATGACTAACTTAAGTACTATTTGCTTTTTAAGTACAAATATCTTCCAAAAGCAAAACTTATCTCATTCTCTCATTTCCTTCTTCATTTCCCACGTATCCAAGCTCTCTTCTACCTCTCTTCTCTCTGTTCTCACGTTCATACAGCACCACCACCATGGAAGTCCACCTTTGAACCCTTGTAAACCTAGCTCACTTAACCAAATCAAAAACAAACACCACCATTCTCTTCCTCTCATCAAGCTCTTCATTCTTATCTTCTCAAAATTTCAAGATCACCATTTCGGTGCCATGGAGTTCCACCATTGATGGAGCTTGAGCTTGTCTTTCCACATATTATTGATCTCCTTTGCTTCTAGGTAAGGAATCTCAAAGAAAAATCAAGTTTCCTCTCCTTTTAGTACATGGCCGAAAATTCACCTCACCATGGTGTCTTTACCTTGCTTGTTTTAGCTTCATTTGAATCTTCCAAGGGCTAGGAGGAGTCCTCTCTTGATACTTATTCAAGTTCTCTTCCAATTCCAAGGTAAAACAATTACCTTAATGTGTTAAAACAATATGTGTAACTAGGGTTTACAATGAGATGAAGCATAATGCTTGAATACTCATTCTTTTTGTACATTGTTTAGAAGTTGACAAACAACCAAACACCCCACCGGTTTTACAAGGAAACAAGAAAGAAGTTTGTGAGGAAAAGAGGTAAACAAGCTATCTCAATGTAGTTTAAATGCCTTAGGAAAATGAGCTTGATTTGCTTAATAAAATACCTAAGGAGCCAATGGCAAATGAGCTAGTAAAATGCTCTCAAGGAGTTTATTAAGGGCATATGTATTGTTGGGTGTATTTGCAGGTCAAAGGCATTACTTATGTGGGAAATTCAGTGTTTAAGGTTTATGCAATTTAAGGGCCTAAGAGCCATGTTATTTAAGGGCCTAAGTGCCAAGCAATTTAAGTTATGCACTATATTGTGATGTAGTGCTTAATGTGTGAAGTTTGTGTGTAAAAATGTTCTTGATGGATTTTAGGAGTTCTTGAATGAAATAAGGTAAAAACCTAAGTGTTTGGATGTGAGTATATACAAGGGAAGCTATGGCCAAATTTGGGAAATGTATAAGGAGTTTTAAGTGCTTAAATGATTTGGGTGAACTAGGAATTGTTAGGAATGGATACATGCTTCATTAAGGAAGAAAACATGCATTAAGGTGTTCTAAGGTGCTACAAGGATTTAGGCATTATCTTGGAAGTTCTAGAAATCCAATGAGTATTTTTAGGATGTATTAAAAGTCTTGGAGAAGTTTGTTTAAGGTTAGGTTATGATAATGTGCAAGGTGGGAATAATGTTTAGGTAAGGTTTTGAGAAAGGAACTTTGAGGAGTTGTGAAAAAGAAGGTTTGGTTAGTAAGAGAAGATGCTTGGGAGATGATGTTATGATGGTGAGGAAACACTTTGGTATAGAGGTTATTATGGGTGAAACACCACATAGGAAACCAAATGTAAATGTTACAAGTGTTATGAGATTTTGGGTGGAAATTGAGTAACAAGTCAAACATGGAACTAGGTGTGTTTGAGATGATATTTTGGCATTAGAATATACCTAAGATCATTGGGAAGTTTATACAATTAAAGGAGGTGGAGAACTAATGCAACAAGACATGGAAATGCAATTTTGACAATTCTGTAGCTTTGGTCCGGGACCTAGGTCATGGGTAATGTCCCGGACCAGGCATTAAAAAGGGCCGAGAGTCGAACAGGTTTGGTCCGGGACTTGGGGTGAGTACAAGGTCCCGGACCACCTATTAAAACCGCCCGAGAGTTTTCTAATGTGTTGGTCCGGGACTTAAGGTAAGGACCAAGTCCCGGACCACTCTAAAAATGTTGTTTAAGGTTGGAAAATGATGTCTAATGATGGGGATTGATGGTTATGATGTTATGAGGTTGTTAAGGACATGTTAGGTGAGTTTTAATGACAATTAAGTGGGTGGAAAGTTGTAATAAAATGTGAAAGTAAAACAAGTTAAAAAGTGAAGTTATGTAACTAAGTTAACGGGGAAAATATAAGCATTATACATTAAATAATCAAGCAACCCCGATGTTAATAAAAACAATGTAATGTTAACAGTTGTTCGAGAATTGCTCGAGGAACATAAGTGGACATGATAAGGTGGACTCCGGTGACAGGTATGGTTTTCTTGCAACCTGTGTCCTACCGGATTACACCGGCTTGTATGCCAATGTGTTTTTCTGTATGTTTGCCACGTTATGAGATAAATCATGAAACGAGTTTACAGTCGTTATTGTTATTGTATGTTTACGTGCCGATACCGGTAACCTCGAATGCGCTTGAAGGGCTAGTTGACCACTATTAGGTAAACGTAGGAGAACGGTATCCGGTGATAACGTTTCCGACCTAAGGAACGTTCTAACCACGGCTATGCGTGAGTTAGTTATGTAATGTTTGTGTGTGATGTTGGTGTATGAATGTATGACTCTCCCTTCCCTTGTGTGTGTCTAACAAGACTTAACCCAATGTTTGATTGTTTACTAAGTTCAATGATGAACTTCTGACAAGTGCTAACGGGGGAGTGAGGAGTCCGGTCTGTTCCGGCCACGCGTGTGAGTATGGGGGTCGTTGTCATAGCAGGTTCGATCCTCTCCGTATGTTATGGTTGTTTTCCAATTTGGTTCCCAACCTTCCCTTTAGCTTAACCAAGGCTATTACTGACTCACGTCGGGCCACAGGGGCATACTATTGTTATGTTTGTTTCGGTGTGCTTGGATCACTATATCCGAGACACCTTGTGTTAAGTTAACCGTTCATTTAACGAGACGGTAACGAGTTATGTAACGAGCTTATCATGAGACTGGCAACATTCTCTAGGCTCACCAGTGTATTAGCAATGTTTGGTGTCGGTTCCTAAGAGGACCATTCCCGTTATGTTATGTATCTTTGTTGTGATGCAATATCTATTGCGGTGTTATGTTGTGCACGTGGAAACGTGCAAAGTGTTGTTATGTTGTGTATGTATGTTTATGTTGTAAAATGTGGAGTATGTGGATCATGGATATGAGTCCCAGTTTGTGAAAAGAGGCGTTTAAGGATAACCCGATTTAAGGGTAAGTGTCGTCTGTTAAGGAAGTAGCTCCATTAGAGGAGGAACACTCTAGGGATATTGAATACCTTGAGTGACTTATTAAGTAAGGATATATTATCCGCTTGTTGAGCCCGTTGAGGCGAAATGATTATGTGTTGTGTGTTTACAGTTGCATGCATGATTTAAAATAATCAACCGCATGCTAAGACGACAATTAGTTGTGCGTGGCCCGGTAGCATGTGGGCTGCGGGATTACCATACCAGCAAAGGTGCTGAGCCCCTTGGGGGCCACCCTTTCTCTTCTTTTCCTATTTCAGGTACGAAGTGCTGGAAGCCGTTCGAGAGTAGGATGGGTAGTCGTTGTACATGGGTAATCATTTAAGTGTATGCATACAGTAGGTGTAGTAAGACCGAAATTGTTGTCGGCATCAGTTTATAAATACTCGGTATAGTTGGAAGGTGTATGTTGTTGTTGTGTTAATGGAAAGGGATAGTAATGTGTAGACGCTCGGGAATTTAGCCCATCAGACCGGTACAATGTGTATGTATTAGCCTTGTTAGCCACGTGGGTGGCTAACGGCGTGTAACACCAACGAGTTAAGTAATGTGATGAGGTTTGTTTTTCCGCTGCAGTTTATTGTAAGTGTGTTAATGTTGGATGGGGTGTTACAAAAAGTGGTATCAGAGCGAAGTATCGCTCTGATGACTGAATTACCGAGCTTAGGAAGTACCGAGTTAGGATTTAAGTACTTTGGGTTAAGGGTTGAGTGATAGCGTGAGAGATACGCTAGATAGGAATTACCAGTGTGTACTGGGAACCTACAATCTCCATCCCACCCTCCACAGTCCCTGTTTTATAACTTGGGAAACAACGCCAGAGAGATGAAAGTCCTCTCATACTCGGGAATACCCGATCTGGCTGTTATTGAATACCTCTAAGGGTACGGAGAACCTGTCATACGGTAGATCCTGAAAACTGAGAATCCCGGAGACGGTTCCCATCTAAACAATGTTAACCTCATTAAATAGCGAAGAATGAAGGATTTTGTGTATAAGAGAATAGAATTTCCGGCAACCTGGGTCGACATGCAGAGCAGTCGAGAATAACCAGCTTGCAACGCACCAATCGTGCAACAGGCAAGAAGTGGATTAGTAAAACCCGAGACGAGTGTCTACGGGACCACAGTTGATAAATAATACCCAACGGTATACCAACCGACAAGGGAACTACAACGTAGTGCCCAAACACGTGGAACGGGCTACAAAGAGAATACGATGTTAAGAAAAGGGGTCTCCCAGAATGGGAAACACCCTAGTTGATGATCGTCATGTGAAGACAGTAAGAAGTCACCTAGAAGAGTTATTATCAAGACTGTAAGATCAAGTGAGGGCCAACAAGGCCACTGATGACAGTATGGGTAAAAACAATACCACAACGGTAAGTGCTAAACCGATAGCCAGTTAGCATGGCGCACTTGCCATAGCAAGTGCAGCTATAACAGGGCTGTTCGGGAAATTTATAACCACTACAAGTACTTAGTAAAGTACTAGAAAGTTAAGTGTGATCGTCATAACAGTGGAAGGGCCTGTTAGCCTAACCTCTAATTGTAAGTACACCAGTCAGCAGGAGCTAGACTTGGTTAAGGTAAGAAGATGTTGTGAAACCATGAAAATTTTCTTTTAAAACCCAAATTTATTCAAACCCCCTTTTCTTTTCAAAACCAGATGTTCTTTCAAACCAACACTTCTTTCTAACCTTCTTTTAAACCAAGCCAGTAAAACCAAGGACAGTTGACAAGGATACAACAATGGGTAAACTTTCCCTCGATTAAGTTCGGGAAGCAAGGAATGAATATTGTCACGGGACAATATAAGGGAGTTGACAACAGAATGCTTCACCTAGGCGTGTGACGGACACTACGAGTGTACCAACTGAATTGTGGGACGACCGCACTCCGATAGGAGCTTGTGGGCCTGACAGACCTACTTATGGGTTAGTTGGGTAAGTAGTAATGTATCAGTATGGTACCCCACATATGTATACAAGTAGAGTCCGAAACACGGGAAGTAGTCGACTCCGTTCTACGGTCAGCAGTATAAGTCAAACAACAGCTAAGGATTACCATGAATGGTTGAAGTAGAGGAACCCAGTTAAGATAACTAGACTAAAGGAACTAGTGAATTCATTTCAAGGATATGTTTAAGAGTCAAGAGGTGCGAAGTGCACTAACTGTTATATAAAGACATCACACATGTCTTAAGAATTCCGAGGAATAAACATGATAGCTGGAACGGTGACCCAGCCTGTACATGGCAAGCAGATGCCTAATGTGGACACATTAATGTGCAATGAACGGGATGAAACTCCCAGAATGAGTACTTACACTACTAGGAAATGTTGATCTTCACAAAGGAGATAATAAGCCATTTAAGAACGCAAACGGCGTGGCTAATGGAATGTACCAATAAGTGTGAAACAAATGTAAGGCATAACGTAACAACACCCAGGAGCAATCCTTGAGGGGTGTTCGCATCAACAATTGTTGAACGAAATGCACGATAAAAACACAAGGGTTGAAACTAACACCCAGTTTAGACATAAGTTGTCAGGGAACGGACTGACAATCCTAAGGGGCATTCCATGAAAGGAAACGGAATGCAACGACCTTGTCATGGAGCTCAAGGCAGCAAGGCTTATAAGCCATAAGCAAGATATGCTATGAAAATTTGAGTTAATTATAGAAGTTTATGTAATACAAGTAAATAGAGTGGTAAACGAACCACTGCATTAAGAGTGGGGATACCTCTCGATATTGTGAGACCGCAGGAGCGGTAGTTATGTAAATCAAGTTCAAGAAATATGTTAAGGATGGACAACGTTATTATTGAAAGAGAGCAGTTAGCTTAGTAGTACGTGTGTATAAAGTGAAGCACCTGGCTGAATAATGCCGGCTTGTGACTCGAATGATCGATGCTCAAGGAGCATTTAGTAGTCATCCAAAGGAGGGATGAACCATAATGTGAATAATGTAAGTTTATGTGTGGAAGTTGAGGTGACAGTAGATACGATATAAGCTGATGTTATACAGGGAGTAAGAGCACGGTGCGCAACAAGCGACCGTTGTATAAATGTTGTTAAACGATAATGTAACAGATAAGACCAGTTATGAGTTAAACTCAGTGGAGATGCAAGATAAGTGATGTTAAACAAACTGGGCAATAAGCCAGTGGTAGGTACTATGTGATGAGGAACTCAGTGTGAATTCCATGGCGAATCGCATAAGAGATTTACTGTCAAGAGTTTACACCTCTGCACTCTGTATGACTGAGTGTTTTGGTATTGCACTTGTGCAGTAATGATCGAATGATATAGCTAGGAATTGGAAACATGTTAATTGTGGAGCAATAATGTTATAATGGCCGATGCATAGGAAATGCAAGGCCGCACCAAAAAAAAGTACTTGTACAGTAAGTGACATGATTAACAGTAAGTGACTACAGTAGCACTAACTGCCAAATATCGGTATGGAATATACCCCAATGTTGTAAATAGCTGAGAGAGCACTACACACTAGGTAGTAGCTCAATCTCAACCGACAATAAGCCGGAAGGGAACAAGTCAATCATTGTGAAATACATAGCTGTATACACAGTAAATTGTTATGGAAGTGGATAGAAAGTTTATAACTCACCGAATTCGCTAACGGTAAAAGATACCACACATCGGTTGAGAAACCATTATTACCAAGATAAAGGTGATATTGGGGGTGTACAATACAGTAAGAATGACAAATGGGGCAACTAAGCCCTACAGTTGTCAGAGTTGCGCAGCAGACGCTAGTGAACCAGTGATTCAAATGTACAACGTGAATAACGAATATGAGTGGATGGCTAATTATTAACGCCTAGAAGCCTAACAGGCCAGAATCGAAACCAACTAAGAGTTTAAGCAAACTCCAATGATAATTCTTGGTTTAGGAACTAAACCGCCAATATGGTTAAGATCCTCTAATCAGAATCCATTGTGTAATGGACCGCGTGGAAGTTAAGATACTTCACGACGGCAAAACATTTTAAGCTAATGTTTAGTGATTGATTACGTGGGCGTAATCCCTTTTAAGGGGGGTAGAGCGCAAAACCACTTAGTGCATATTATCGTACAAGTGTACGTGATTTATGTTGTGCATAGTTATTGTTTGGATGATTGGTGTGTGTGTTACGTAAACATACGCATTCATTCATGGTTGAATTGTGGTAATTGCGCACAGAGGATGCGAATACCATTGTGATAAGTGTGTGTATTTGTTAACAATTGTGTGTGATAGTACAAATGTGGGAGTAGAGAAACTCCCGGGAACAAAACCCCGACAGTGTATAAATGTGAAACGGTGTGTCGTATTTTGATAAAATATATGTGTATATATACTATATAGTGATTCATAAAAGGGTATGAGACCAATATAAAACCTAATGAGAATAAGATTCCATAGGCAACAGGATTAAAGTGTATGGAATAACTGATAGACGAAGTTCTATCCTTGGAGATGTATGATCATGATTAGAATGATTTAAAAGATAGAAAATTGGAAATGAGTGATTTACTTGATGCTTGAAAATGAAGTGGGAGGTGGAACTTGATTTGCATGCGATCAAGGGAAGCCGAACACAAATGGGGTGGAAGGATAGTTCAACACTGATGCTGATCACATCAGGGTTGGATGACTCTTGAAACTCCCTATAAGTGGTCACAAATAACCACGCTAATAAAAGAAGCAAAGAGCTTAAGTTGGACTTGGAGTTGTGTGTGTTTTCAAAAGGATTTTCAGTTGGTATTTATAAAACGTTGATAGATACTTTACATAATTAAAGTTCTCTTACTTAACCTCACAAGGAAATTTTAAATTTAAGTGATTGTTTTGATCTCCCAAAGGCACGGGGACGGAAGGTGTCCATCGCGACCGGGTTCTGCGGGATCACAGTGTATACCAAAGATATTTTTGATTGCAATACATGCTATGACATATTGTTTTGGTATGTGTGATAAATGTTATTTTGACTTTGATCTCCTAAAGTGTATGCTATCAAGACCTATGAGTCTAAATGTATTGTGTTACATAGACCTATGTGTCTAAAGGTTGTTATGTTACCCAAGACCAGTGAGTCAAAGGGGTTGTTATGTATGTGTAATGTTGTTAAGATACCCGGACCATTGAGTCCGAGGTTATCATGTGAATATGTTATGTTATGTATGGATGTGAATGTGTTGCCCGGACCATTAAGTCCGAGGTTGTGATGTAAAGTGTATTTGGTTATGGAAGTTTTACCTCTATAAGTAATCCCCGTATTCTAATCCAAGATGTGAGGGAAGTGTAAACTTCGAGGACGAAGTTCTTTTAAGGGGGGTAGATTGAAATACCCCAAACCTTGATATGTGGTTTAAATATCAAACTATGTTATATAAAGGCTAAAAGTGCCTTAGAAACGTTAGTGTACAACTTAAACCATAGTAAAACACAATAAAGCACTAAGACACAGTTTGAGCAAAAACATGCTCTAAGCTATGAGTGAACTTGGTTAGGACCCAAAGAGCCTACCAAGACTTGATAACATTTAATTATGATTTGATAGGGCTAAATAAGTCCTTAGGAAACTTTGGTGGACAGTTAAACCAAATAAAACACAAGAAAATACCTTAAAGTCAATATGAGCAAAAATGTGCTCTAAGCTTGGGATAAATGTGTATAAGACCTAATGGTCATACCTATACTTTATAAATATGTTAATGAACATATTAAATCAATTACCAAAGAAAACCAAGCTTGAAAACAAGTTAAAACACAAAATGTGCTTTAAGGAGTCTTAAAGCACGTTTTTGAAAATTGTCTTGTAAATGAGTTTTGAATGGCTAAATGTCCATCATTACTCTTTAATTAACATGTGTACTATATAGTATCACATTTGGAAGTCTATATCAATGGGAAATCAAAAATTTCACAACAATGTGCCTTGTTTTTGTGAATAGTGATTTTTATAAGCTATTTTGTAACATATGTTATTATAAGTGAGACAATTGATTAATAAAGTCTAAAATACCCCTAGGTACTATGGGGGCCGGTTTTTAAGGTGTGGTGACTCACCACCCTTGTTAACATGCTAAGGAAATAAAGAATGACTAACTTAAGTACTATTTGCTTTTTAAGTACAAATATCTTCCAAAAGCAAACTTATCTCATTCTCTCATTTCCTTCTTCATTTCCCACGTATCCAAGCTCTCTCTACCTCTCTTCTCTCTGTTCTCACGTTCATACAGCACCACCACCATGGAAGTCCACCTTTGAACCCTTGTAAAACTAGCTCACTTAACCAAATCAAAAACAAACACCACCATTCTCTTCCTCTCATCAAGCTCTTCATTCCTATCTTCTCAAAATTTCAAGATCACCATTTCGGTGCCATGGAGTTCCACCATTGATGGAGCTTGAGCTTGTCTTTCCACATATTATTGATCTCCTTTGCTTCTAGGTAAGGAATCTCAAAGAAAAATCAAGTTTCCTCTCCTTTTAGTACATGGCCGAAAATTCACCTCACCATGGTGTCTTTACCTTGCTTGTTTTAGCTTCATTTGAATCTTCCAAGGGCTAGGAGGAGTCCTCTCTTGATACTTATTCAAGTTCTCTTCCAATTCCAAGGTAAAACAATTACCTTAATGTGTTAAAACAATATGTGTAACTAGGGTTTACAATGAGATGAAGCATAATGCTTGAATACTCATTCTATTATTTGTACATTGTTTAGAAGTTGACAAACAACCAAACACCCCACCGGTTTTACAAGGAAACAAGAAAGAAGTTTGTGAGGAAAAGAGGTAAACAAGCTATCTCAATGTAGTTTAAATGCCTTAGGAAAATGAGCTTGATTTGCTTAATAAAATACCTAAGGAGCCAATGGCAAATGAGCTAGTAAAATGCTCTCAAGGAGTTTATTAAGGGCATATGTATTGTTGGGTGTATTTGCAGGTCAAAGGCATTACTTATGTGGGAAATTCAGTGTTTAAGGTTTATGCAATTTAAGGGCCTAAGAGCCATGTTATTTAAGGGCCTAAGTGCCAAGCAATTTAAGTTATGCACTATATTGTGATGTAGTGCTTAATGTGTGAAGTTTGTGTGTAAAAATGTTCTTGATGGATTTTAGGAGTTCTTGAATGAAATAAGGTAAAAACCTAAGTGTTTGGATGTGAGTATATACAAGGAAGCTATGGCCAAATTTGGGAAAATGTATAAGGAGTTTAAGTGCTTAAATGAACTTGGGTGAACTAGGAATTGTTAGGAAGGATACATGCTTCATTAAGGAAGAAAACATGCATTAAGGTGTTCTAAGGTGCTACAAGGATTTAGGCATTATCTTGGAAGTTCTAGAAATCCAATGAGTATTTTTAGGATGTATTAAAAGTCTTGGAGAAGTTTGTTTAAGGTTTAGGTTATGATAATGTGCAAGGTGGGAATAATGTTTAGGTAAGGTTTTGAGAAAGGAACTTTGAGGAGTTGTGAAAAAGAAGGTTTGGTTAGTAAGAGAAGATGCTTGGGAGATGATGTTATGATGGTGAGGAAACACTTTGGTATAGAGGGTATTATGGGTGAAACACCACATAGGAAACCAAATGTAAATGTTACAAGTGTTATGAGATTTTGGGTGGAAATTGAGTAACAAGTCAAACATGGAACTAGGTGTGTTTGAGATGATATTTTGGCATTAGAATATACCTAAGATCATTTGGGAAGTTTATACAATTAAAGGAGGTGGAGAACTAATGCAACAAGACATGGAAATGCAATTTTGACAATTCTGTAGCTTTGGTCCGGGACCTAGGTCATGGTAATGTCCGGACCAGGCATTAAAAAGGGCCGAGAGTCGAACAAGGTTTTGGTCCGGGACTTGGGGTGAGTACAAGGTCCCGGACCACCCTATTAAAACCGCCGAGAGTTTTCTAATGTGTTGGTCCGGGACTTAAGGTAAGGACCAAGTCCCGGACCACTCTAAAAATGTTTTTTAGGTTGGAAATGATGTCTAATGATGGGGATTGATGGTTAATGATGTTATGAGGTTGTTAAGGACATGTTAGGTGAGTTTTAATGACAATTAAGTGGGGTGTGGAAAGTTGTAATAAAATGTGAAAGTAAAACAAGTTAAAAAGTGAAGTTATGTAACTAAGTTAACGGGGAAAAATTATAAGCATTATACATTAATAATCAAGCAACCCCGATGTTAATAAAAACACATGTAATGTTAACAGTTGTTCGAGAATTGCTCGAGGAACATAAGTGGACATGATAAGGTGGACTCCGGTGACAGGTATGGTTTTCTTGCAACCTGTGTCCTACCGGATTACACCGGCTTGTATGCCAATGTGTTTTTCTGTATGTTTGCCACGTTATGAGATAAATCATGAAACGAGTTTACAGTCGTTATTGTTATTGTATGTTACGTGCCGATACCGGTAACCTCGAATGCGCTTGAAGGGCTAGTTGACCACTATTAGGTAAACGTAGGAGAACGGTATCCGGTGATAACGTTTCCGACCTAAGGAACGTTCTAACCACGGCTATGCGTGAGTTAGTTATGTAATGTTTGTGTGTGATGTTGGTGTATGAATGTATGACTCTCCCTTCCCTTGTGTGTGTCTAACAAGACTTAACCCAATGTTGTGATTGTTTAACTAAGTTCAATGATGAACTTCTGACAAGTGCTAACGGGGGGAGTGAGGAGTCCGGTCTGTTCCGGCCACGCGTGTGAGTATGGGGGTCGTTGTCATAGCAGGTTCGATCCTCTCCGTATGTTATGGTTGTTTTCCAATTTGGTTCCCAACCTTCCCTTTAGCTTAACCAAGGCTATTACTGACTCACGTCGGGCCACAGGGGCATACTATTGTTATGTTTGTTTCGGTGTGCTTGGATCACTATATCCGAGACACCTTGTGTTAAGTTAACCGTTTTTTAACGAGACGGTAACGAGTTATGTAACGAGCTTATCATGAGACTGGCAACATTCTCTAGGCTCACCAGTGTATTAGCAATGTTTGGGTCGGTTCCTAAGAGGACCATTCCCGTTATGTTATGTATCTTTGTTGTGATGCAATATCTATTGCGGTGTTATGTTGTGCACGTGGAAACGTGCAAAGTGTTGTTAAGTGTTGTTATGTAGTGTATGTATATGTTGTAAAATGTGGAGTATGTGGATCATGGATATGAATCCCAGTTTGAGAAAAGAGGCGTTTAAGGATAACCCGATTTAAGGGTAAGTGTCGTCTGTTAAGGAAGTAGCTCCATTAGAGGAGGAACACTCTAGGGATATTGAATACCTTGAGTGACTTATTAAGTAAGGATATATTATCCGTTTGTTGAGCCCGTTGAGGCGAAATGATTATATGTTGTGTGTTTACAGTTGCATGCATGAATTAAAAATAATCAACCGCATGCTAAGACGACAATTTGTGCGTGGCCCGGTAGCATGTGGGCTGCGGGATTACCATACCAGCAAAGGTGCTGAGCCCCTTGGGGGCCACCCTTTCTCTTCTTTTCCTATTTCAGGTACGAAGTGCTGGAAACCGTTCGAGAGTAGGACGGGTAGTCGTTGTACATGGGTAATCATTTAAGTGTATGTATACAGTAGGTGTAGTAAGACCGAAATTGTTGTCGGCACCAATATAAAATACTCGGTATAGTGAAATGTTGTACGTTGTTGTTGTGTTAATGGAAAGGGATAGTAATGTGTAGTCGCTAGGGAATTTAGCCCATCAGACCGGTACAATGTATGTGTATTAGCCTTGTTAGCCACGTGGGTGGTTAACGGCGTGTAACACCAGCGAGTTGAGTTATTGATGAGTTGTGTTTTCCGCTGCAGATTGTTGTATGTATTTGTGTTGGATGGGGTGTTACAAAGACATTATATAACCTAGGTTTACAATGAGATTAAGCATAAAGCTTGTATACTCATTTTATTCATTTGTATAATTGTTAGAAGTTGACAAGCAACTAAAAGCCTTGCCAATTTAGTCAAGGAGGAAACAAGAAAGAAGTTTGTGAGGAAAAGAGTGTAAATATGGTAACCTAATGTAGTTTAAAGTCTTAGGAAAATGAGCTTATGTTGCTTATTGAAAGATCTAAGGAGCCAATGGGAATGACCTAGAAAAATTCTCTCAAGGGTTAGTAAAAGGCATATGTATGTTGAGTGTATTTGCAGGTCAAAGCAAATATATTGTGGGAAATTCAGTGTTTGAGGTTTATGCAATTTAAGGACCTAGAGCCATGCAATTTAAGGGCCTAAGTGCCAAGCAATTTAAATTAGCACTATATTGTTATGTAGTGTAGTTTAAGGCTTAGTTTGTGTGTAAAGAACATTTTTGTGTGAATAAATGTTCTTGAGTGTACAAGGGTGAGAAACCTTGTGTTTGGTGTGT
Source organism: Limonium bicolor (assembly GCA_023374045.1). Lineage (NCBI taxonomy): Eukaryota > Viridiplantae > Streptophyta > Magnoliopsida > Caryophyllales > Plumbaginaceae > Limonium > Limonium bicolor. The sequence continues at coordinate 28,963,692 of CM041776.1, forward strand.
AAGAAAATACTAGGGGAGCCATGTCAAAATTTGAATAGAAAATAAGAAGTTTAGGTGTTTTAATGAAGTTTGATGACCAAGGGTTCACTAGGAATTGTTAAGGGTTGATTTGGTGAAAGGAAAGGGATTTAGGTGTTCATAGGTATGAGAATGACTTGGGCATTGTTCAAGGAAGTTTAGAGAATCAAATGGGTGATTGTAAGTATACCAAGGTAGTAGTAAGAGTGTGTTTTAGTCTTGTGCAAAGTTTGGTGAGCAATGAAAGGGAAATGCCTTGTGAGGGTTTTAAAACAAGAGCTTGTGAGAAGGACCTAGGAAGTTGTGTAAAGGGGATTGTGGTAGTGCAAATGATGCTTAAAGAGATTATTATAAGGTAGTGGGAATACTTTGGTTAGATGAAGTCCTATGCAAGAATACAAGTTAAAAGTGTAAGAAAAAAAGACGTTCTAAGTGTTAAGGACTAGTAAATGTTAGGTAAAAGTTTAGGGAGTTTATGAGATGTTTAGAGAGGGTTAAGTGTGCCCAAAAGATTGTTATAACATGTGGGAGAACATGTGTAAAGCATAGGAAAAAATTGGGATGAATTTGGAGTTCAAAAAGAGGAGAAAAGCACATTAGAAAATTGATTCTGCAGTGACCGCCCTACGGACCGCCCCTGTGGGGAGGTCTGTTGAAATACCCCAAACCTTGATATGTTGTTAAACATTTAAACTATGGTATGTAAAGGCTAAAAAGTGCCTTAGAAACATCAGTGAACAATCTAAACCATAGTAAGATGCAATAAAGCACTAAGACTCAGTTTGAGCAAAACATGCTCTAAGCTTGGAGTGAACTGGTTAGGACCCAAAGAGCCTACCAAGACTTAATAATATTTGATTATGATTTAATAAGGCCAATTAAGTCCTTAGGGAACTTTGGTAGACAGTTTAAACCAAACAAAACACAAGAAAATCCTTAAAGTCAATAAGAGCAAAAATGTGCTCTAAGCTGGGAATAAATTTGTATAAGACCTAAAGGTCATACCTATACCTTATAAATATGTTAATGAACATATTAAATCAATTACTAAAGAAAACCAGCTTGAAAACAAGTTAAAACACAAAATGTGCTTTAAGGAGTCTTAAAGCACATTTTTGAAAATTGTCTTGTAAATGAGTTTTGAGTGGCTAATGTCCATCATTACTCTTTAATTAACATGTGTACTACTTAGTATCACATTTGGAAGTCTAGATCAATGGGAAATCAAAAATTTCACATCTATGTGCCTTGTTTTAGTGAATAGTAACTATTATAAGCTAGTTTGTAACATATGTTATTATAAGTAATTTAATTGGTCAACTAAGACCAAAACACCCCTAAGTACATGGAGGGGGGCGGTTTTCTAAGTGGTGACTCACACCATGAAAAATCAATTCAAGAAAGGAAGGAAAAGTAAGTAAAAAGAAGAAAGTTACTTTATAACATAAATATCTTCAAGGTAGACCTCTCACCTCACTCTCTCTTTTCTCCTTGTTCCCACCGTCTTCATCCTCTCCTCTCTTCTTCAAAAACGATGGGCTATAGTAACCCTCTTCTCCATCTTCATTTCCTTGCCAATCCAACTCCATGCTCCAAATCAAATTCTAAGACCATATCGTCTTAGTAGATCAAGCTCTACACTTCTATCTTTTCAAATCTTCAAGAACTCCATTTCGGGCCATGGAGATTCACCATTGAAGGAGCTTGAGCTCATATTTTCATGCCATATTATTCTCTTATGCTTCAAGGTAAGGAAAATCAAAGAAAAACTATGTTTCCTCTCATTTTGGTACATGTCCGAAAATTCACCTCACATGGTGTCTTACCTTGCTTGTTTTAGCTTCATTTAAATCTTCCAAGGCTAGGAGGAGTCCTCTCTTGATACTTATTCAAGCCTCTTCCAATTCCAAGGTAAAACAATTACCTTAATGTGTTTTAAGACAAACATATATATAACCTAGGGTTTGTAAATGAGTTTAAGCATGAAGCTTGAATGCTCATTGGTGTTACTTGTATATTGATTAGACATTGACAAGTAACCAAGTCCTCTTGCCGATTTCCAAACAAGGATGAACAAGAGTGTTCAAGTAAAAATCTTGAAGAAAAGAGGTGAATGTGCTAACCTAATGTAATTTATTCCTAAGGAAAAGTGAGCTTGTATTGCTTAATAAAATACCTAAGGAGCCAATGGTGAATGACCTAGTAAAATGCTCTCAAGGAAACTATTAAAGGGCATATGTGTGTTGAGTGTATGATTTGCAAGTTGAAGGCAATATGTTTATGTGGGAAATTCAGTGTTTAAGGTTATGCAATTTAAGGGCCTAGAGCCATGTTATTTAAGGCCTAAGTGCCAAGCAATTTAAGTTATGCACTATATTGTGATGTAGTGAGTTTAAGGATTTAGATGTGTTAAAGGACATTCTTTGTGAAGATGAGTGTCTTGGATGGTTAAAGGAGGAAAAACAATATGTTGGTGTGTAAGGAATGTGCATTAAGTGATTAAGTGTTTTTGGTTGTAAAAGGGTGAAACCTAAGTGTTTGTGTGTGAGAATACTCTTGATGGATTTAGGTGTTCTTGAATGTCTAATGGTGAAAGCTATGTGCTTTGTTTATGTATAGCAAGGGCTAGAAAACCCATGTCAAAATATAGATAATGTATAAGGAGTTCTAAGTGTCAAAAAAGAGTTTGGTGAGTTTGGAAGTGTGAGGATGATTAAATGTTTTACTAGGGAAGAAAGCATGTATTAAGGTGTTAGAGTGCTACAAGGATTTACACATTGTCTTGGAAGTTCTAGAAATCAAATGAGTGTTTTGAACACACCAAAGTCATTTCGGAGTGTTCTAGGGCTTAGGCAAACTTTGGAAAACAAGGAGAAGGAATAAACTTGTAAAAGGACTACAAGGATTGCATAAGGAATTTAGTTGTAAGAAAAGATGCTTAAGAGTGGATGTTCAATGGAGAAGAAATATTATGGTATATGGTTACAATAGGCATGAAACACCACTTAGAAACCTAAGGAGGAAATACTATAAGTGTTAGAGATTTTGGTGGAATTTGGTTAAGTGTTTTAAAGGCTTGGAAAATGAGTGTTTTGGCTTGTCCGAACATCCATCCGGACATGGACGTTCGGACAGGCCCTTTTGCGTAAAAATTCTCAGAGTCTCGAACTGTGTCCGAACTTCGGAAGTCCGGACACAGGTTCGGACAAATGAGATTTTACTTTGAAATTTTTCCTCGACCCATGTCCGAACTTCCGAAGTCGGACACATGTTCGGACATGCGTCTGTTTCCAGTTTTAAGTCCCGGCTTGCGTCCGAACTTGGGAACCAAGTCGGACACAAGTTCGGACATGCTGCACTGTTTGGGCCAAAAATGTTGTTTAAGATATGAAAAGTTGTCGAAAAATGGTGATTAGTAAGGATGATGTTATAAGATTGTAAAGGACGTGTTAAGTGAGTTATAATGACAATTTAGTGGGGGAAAAGTTGTATTAAAATGTAAAAGTAAAACAAGTTAAAATGTGCAGTTATGTAACTAAGTTAACGGGGAAAAGTTATAAGCATTAGACTTTAAACAATCATGTTACCCCGATGTTAATAAAAGTACATGTAATGTTATCAGTTGTTCGAGAATTGCTCGAGGAACATAAGTGGACATGATAAAGTGGACTCTAGTGACAGGTATGGTTTTCTTGCAACCTGTGTCCCTACCGGATTACACCGACTTGTATGCCAATGTGTTTTTCTGTATGTTTGCAACGTTGTAAGATAAAACATGTAATGAGTTTACAGTAATTCTTTTATGTGGCGTGTTCAACTCCGATACCATTTAACCTCAGAAGTGTTACCCTTAGTTAACTGAGTCTAGGATCACATGAGAGTTCGGTATTCGGAGTAAACGACCCGAACCATGGGACGTTCTAACCACGGCTATGCGTGTGTTAATTGTGTGATATGGTGTGTGAATGTAGGGATCTCCCTTGTATGTTTAACCCAGTTGTAATACTGTATGGTGTGTAGAGGTGATAGACTCCATAGCGGGGTTCTAACTAATATCTAAAAGTAAGTATGTACTAACAGTGGTGAGGAATCCGGTTAGGCCGGTCGCGCGTTGTTTGGGAGTGGGTATCCTTCTTAGCCTTACCCTTCTCTCTGTTATGGTTGTTTCCCTCACGGGTTATGATCTCCCATTAGCTTACTCCAAAGCTTAGCTATTCTGACTTATGATCGGTTTAGGGGAACATGTGTCGGTGTGGTGTGTTCGGGTCACAAACCCGAACCATCTTAACCTAAGTTACTCGTCCGACTATTAGGACGGTAATGAGTGTTGTATAACGAGCTTATCATGAGGGTGACATCATTCTCTAGGCCACCAGTGAATTAACAATGTTTGGGTCGGTTCCTAAGAGAACCGCTCCCGTTATGTTATGTGTTGTTGTTGTAATGCAATTTCTATTGCGATTGTGGTTATGTGCAGTTTTGAAACGTGAAAAAGTGTTGTTATGTATTGTTGGGTAAAGTGTTGTAAAATGTGGAGTATGTGGATCATGGATATGATTCTCAGTTTGTGATAAGAGGCGTTTAAGGATAACCCGATTAGTGGGTAAGTGTCGTCTATTAAGGAAGTAGCTCCATTAGAGGAGAACACTCTAGGAGTAATGAACACCATGAGTGACTTATCAAGTAGGGTGGTGTTATCTGTTGTTGAGCCCTTTGAGGTGGAATGTTTTGTGTTGTGTGTTTATAGTTACATGCATGATTTAAATGTAATCACCGCATGCTAAGACGACAATTATTTGTGCGTGGCCCGGTAGCATGCGGGCTGCGGGATTACCATACCAGCAAAGGTGCTGAGCCCCTTGGGGGCCACCCTTTCTCTTCTTTCCTATTTCAGGTACAAGAGCTGGAAGCCGTTCGAGAGTAGGACGGGGTTGTCGTATGTACATGGGTAATCTTTTACGTTTATATATGTACAGTAGGTGTGGTAAGACCGAAATTGTTATCGGCATTAGTTTGTGAATACTCGGTACAGTCGAAAGGTGTATGTTGTTTGTTTTTGTTAATGGAAAGGACAGTAATGTGTAGTCGCTCGGGAATCTAGTCCATCAGACCGGTACAATGTATATGTAATAGCCTTGTTAGCCACGTGGGTGGTTAACGGCGTGTAACACCAACGAGTTAAGTAATGTGATGAAGTATGTTTTCCGCTGCAGTTTGTTGTTAAGTGTGTTAATGTTGGATGGGGTGTTACAAAAATTGGTATCAGAGCGAAGTATCGCTCTGATGACTGAGTTTACCGAGCTTAGGAGTATCGAGTTAGGATTTTAGTACTTTGGGTTAAGGGTTGAGTGATAGCGTGAGAGATACGCTAGTTAGGTATTACTGTGTGCACTGGAAACCTACAATATCCTTCCCACCCTCCACAATCCCTGTTTTATAACTCGGGGAAGAACGCCAGAGAGATGAAAGTCCTCTCATACTCGGGAATACCCGATCTGGCTGTTATTAAATACCTCTAAAGGTACGGAGAACCTGTCATACGGTAGATCCCAAAAACTGGGAATCCCGGAGACGGTTTCCATCTGAACAATGTCAACCGCATTTAGTAGCGAAGAATGAAGAATCTTGTGTATAGAAGAATGGATTTCCGGCAACCTGGGTCGACATGCCGAGCAGTCGAGAATAACCAGCTTGCAACGCACTGACCATGCAACCAACAAGAAGTGCAGTAATGAAACCCGAGACGAGTGTCTACGGAACTACAGTTGTTAATGATACACCAACGGTATGCCAACCGACAAAGGAACTACAAACGTAGTACCCCAAACAAGAGACAAATCTCAGTAACCCGACAAATGCGTGGAAATGGGCTACAAAGAAGATACGGTACTAAGTAAAAGGGGTCTCCAAGAACGGGAGACACCCTAGTTAATGATTATCGCATGAGTACAGTGAGAAGTCGCCAAGAAGTCAATTGTCAAGACTGTAAGATCAAGTGAGGGCCAACACGGCCACTGATGACAGTTGCGGTAAAGAACAATACCACAACCGGTATGTGTTTAACCGAGAGCCATTGTAGCATGGCGCACTTGCTATAGCAAGTGCTGCTATAACAGGGCCGTTCGGGAAATTTTTAACAAATATGAAGTACTTAGTAAAGTACCATGAAGTTAGGTGAGATCATCATAACTGTGGAAGGGCTTAACAGCCTAACCTTTGTAATTGGAAGTACACACCAGTCAGCAAGAAACTAGACTTGGTTAAAGCAAGAAGACGTTGTGAAACCATGAAAATTTTCTTTCAAACTTAGATTTATTCAAACTCTTTTCTTTCAAAACCAGATTTTCTTTCAAACCAATACTTCTTTCTAACCTTCTTCTAAACCAAACCAGTAAAACCAAGGGCAGTTGATAAAGATACAACAGTGGATAAACCTTCCCTTGATTAAGTTCGGGAAGCAGGAATGCATATTGTCACAGGACAATATAAGGGGAGTTGACAACAGAATACTTCACCTAGGCGTGTGACGGACACTACGAGTGTACCAACTGTAATGTGGGACGACCGCACTGCGATAGGAGCTTGTGGGCCTGACAGACCTGCTTATGGGTTAGTTGGGTAAGTAGTAATGTATCAGTATGTACCCCACATATGTATACGAGTAGAGTCCGGAACACGGGAGGTAGTCGACTCCGTACTACGGTCAGCAGTGTAAGTCAAACAAGAGCTAAGGATTACAAGGAATGTTGAAGTTAAGGAACTCAGTTAAGTTAACGAGACTAAAGGAATTAGTGAATTCCTTTCAAGGAAATGTCTAAGAGTCAGGGGCCCGAAGTGCATTAACTGTTATGTAAAGACATAGCATATGTCTTAAAGGATCCTCAGGGATAAACATGATAGCTGGAACGGAGACCCAGCCTGTGCATGGCAAGGCAGATGCCTAATGTGGACACATTAATGTGCAATGAACGGGATGAAACTCCCATAATGAGTACCTACACTACCAGAAAATGTTGATCTTCACAGAAGAAGATAATAGGCCAGTTAAGAACGCAAACGGCGTGGCTAACTGAATATACCAATAAGTGTGAACCAGATGTAATGGCATAACTTAGTGACACCCAGGAGCAATCCTTGAAGGGTGTTCGCATCAACCAGTGTTGCACGAAATGACATGATAGAAACACAAGGGTTGAAACTAACACCCAGTTTAGACATGTGTTGTCAGGAGACGGACTGGCAATCCTAAGGGGCATCCCATGAAAGGAACGTGATGCAACGACCTTGTCATGGAGCCCAATACAACCTCTAACCATGTAATGTTGTACAGAGAAGTACATGTGTGTGGACAGCCTACAATGAGCAAGCTCGAGGCAGTAGGCTACTAAGCCACAAGCAATGTGTTATGTAAATTTGAGTCAATTGTGGAAGTCTAGGTTGTACAGGTAAATAGAGCGGAGAACGAACCACTGCTTTATGAGTGGGGATACCTCTCGATATTGTAAATTGTGCAAGCGGTAGTAATGTGAACCAAGTTCAAGAAATATGTTAAGGTCGATCATGTTGATATTGCGAGAAAGCAGTTAGTTTAGTAGAATGTGTGAATAAGTGAAGCATCGAGCTGAATAATGCCGGCTTGTGACTCGAATGATCAATGCTCAAGGAGCATTCAGTAGTCATCCAAGTGAGTGCTGGACCATAATACGAATAATGTAAGTATATGTGTCAAAGTTAATGTGACAGTAAATACCATGTAAGTTAGTGTTATGCAATGAGTAAGAGCACGGTTTGCAGCAAGCGACCGTTGTATAAGTATTGTTGAATAATAATGTGGCAGATAAGACCAGTTATGAGTTAAACTCAGTGGAGATGCAAGGTAAGTGATGTTAAACAGACTGGGCAATAAGCCAGCGGTAGGTACTATGTGATGAGGAACTCAATGTGAATTCCATGGCGAATCGCATAAGAGATTTACTGTCAAGAGTTTACGCCTCTGCACTCTGTATGACTGAGTGTTTTGGTATTGCATTTGAACAGTAATGATCGAGTGCGATGGAAGGGGTTTTGGAAATGTTAATTGTGGTAGAATTAGAAAGCGGCTTATAACCACATAGTGACCGATGCATAGGAAATGCAAGGTCGTACCAGTGAAAGGACACTTGTACAAGACCAAATGTGGAGGCATGATTAGCAACAAGTGACTGCAGTAACACAAAATACTAGATATCGGTATGGAATATACCTCAAGTGTGGGAAATAGCTGAGAGAGCACTACACACTAGGTAGTAGCTCAACCTCAACTGACAGTAAGTCGGAAGGAAACAAGTCAATCGTTGTGAAATACATAGCTCTATACAACAGTAAGTTATTAGAGAAATGGATGGAAAGTTTTGTAACTCACCGAGTTCGCTAACGGTAAGAGATACCACGCGTCGGTTGAGAAACCGTTATTACCAAGATAAAGGTGATAATTGGTGATGTACAATACAGTAAGAATAATTATGGGGCAAACTAAGCCCTACAGTTATTAGAGTTGCGCAGCAGCAACTAGTGAGCCAGTGATTCAAGTATTGAATGTCCATACCGAGCATGAGTGAATGGCTAATTATTAATGCCTAGAAGCCTCACAGGCCAGAACCGAAACCAGCTAAGAGTTTAAACAAACTCCAATGGAATTCTTGGTTTAGGGACTAAACCGCTAATATGGTTAAGATCCTCTAATCAGAATCCATTGTATAATAGACGCGTGGAAGTTAAAACACTTCACGATGGCAGAACATTTTAAGCAATGTTTAGTGATTGATTACGTCGGCGTAATCCCTTTTAAGGGGGGTAGAGCGCAAAACCACTTAGTGTGTATTACCGTACAAGTGTACGTGACTTATGTTGTGCATAGCACAAATAATTTGTTTTGATGATTGGTGCGTGTTTTACGTAACATACACATTCATTCATGGTTTAATTGTGGTAATTGCGCACAGAAGATGCGAATACCATTGTGATAAGTGTGTTGATTTATTAACAGTTGTGTGTTATGGTACAAGTGTGGGGAGTAGAGAAACTCCCAGGGAACAAAAACCCGACAGTGTATAAATGTGAAACTGTGTGTGGTATTTTGATAAAATATATGTGTATATATATACTATATAGTGATTCATGAAAGGGTATGAAACCGACATAGAACCTAGTGAGAATAAGATTCCCTAGGTAACAACATTAAAGTAATGGAAATAACTGATAGACGAAGTTCTATCCCTTGGAGATGTTATGATCATGACTAGAATGATTTAAAAGATAGAAAATTGGAAATGAGTGATTTATTTGATTCTTGAAAATGAAGTGGGAGGTGGAACTTGATTTGCATGCGATCAAGGGAAGCCAACACAAATTGGGGTGGAAGGATAGTTCGACACTGATGCTGATCACATTAGGGTTGAATGATTCTTGAAGCTCCCCTTAAGTGGTCACAAATAACCACGCTAAGAAAGAAGCAAAGAGCATAAGTTGGACTTGGAGTTGTATGTAGTTTCAAAAGGATTTTGAATTGGTATTTATAAAACATCGATAGATACTTTGCATAATTAAAGTTCTTTACTTAACCTCACAAAAAAAAATTAAAGTAAGTTAAGTGATTGCTTTGATCTCCCAAAGGAACGGGGACGGAAGGTGTCCATCGCGACCGGGTTCTGCGGGATCACAGTACATATAAAAGATATTTTTGATTGTTATACATGCTATGACATGTTGTGTGGTATGTGTAATAGATATTATTTTGACCTTGAGTCCCAAAAGTGTATGTTATCAAGACCTATGAGTCTAAATGTTGTTGTGTTACATAGACCTATGTGTCTAAAGGCTGTTATGTTATCAAGACCTATGTGTCTAAATGTTGTTATGTTACCCAAGACCAGAGAGTCTAAGGGTTGTTATGTATGTGTAAATGTTGTTAAGATACCCGGACCATTGAGTCCGAGGTTATCATGTGAATATGTTATGTTATGTATGGATGTGAATGTGTTACCCGGACCATTAAGTCCGAGGTGTGATGTAAATATGTTTGGTTATGGAAGTTTATTTCCAAGTGATTCCTGCGTTCTAATCCAAATGATGTGTGGGAAGTGTAAACTTCGAGGATGAAGTTCTTTTAAGGGGGGTAGATTGAAAATACCCAAACCTTGATATGTTGTTAAAACATTTAAACTATGGTATGTAAAGGCTAAAAAGTGCCTTAGAAACATCAGTGAACAATCTAAACCATAGTAAGATGCAATAAAGCACTAAGACTCAGTTTGAGCAAAAACATGCTCTAAGCTTGAGTGAACTTGGTTAGGACCCAAAGAGTCTACCAGACTTAATAATATTCGATTATGATTTAATAAGGCCAATTAAGTCCTTAGGGAACTTTGGTAGACAGTTAAACCAAAACAAAACACAAGAAAATACCTTAAAGTCAATAAGAGCAAAAATGTGCTCTAAGCTTGGGATAAATTTGTATAAGACCTAAAGGTCATAACTATACCTTATAAATATGTTAATGAACATATTAAATCAATTACTAAAGAAACCAAGCTTGAAAACAAGTTAAAACACAAAATGTGCTTTAAGGAGTCTTAAAGCACATTTTTGAAAAATTGTCTTGTAAATGAGTTTTGAGTGGCTAAATGTCCATAATTACTCTTTAATTAAATGTGTACTACTTAGTATCACATTGGAAGTCTATATCAATGGAAATAAAAATTTCACATCTATGTGCCTTGTTTTAGTGAATAGTAACTATTATAAGCTAGTTGTAACATATGTTTTATTATAAGTAATTTAATTGGTCAACTAAGACCAAAACACCCCTAAGTACATGGGGGGCTGGTTTTCTAAGTGGTGACTCACCACCATGTAAAAATCAATTCAAGAAAGGAAGGAAAAAGTAAGTAAAAAGAAGAAAGTTACTTTATAACATAAATATCTTCAAAGGTAGACCTCTCACCTCATTCTCTTCTTTTCTCCTTGTTCCCACCGTCTTCATCCTCTCCTCTCTTCTTCAAAAACGATGGGCTATAGTAACCTCTCTTCTCCATCTTCATTTCCTTTCCAAATCCAACTCCATGCTCCAAATCAAATTCTAAGACCATTTGTCTTAGTTAGACCAAGCTCTACACTTCTATCTTTTCAAATCTTCAAGAACTCCATTTCGGTGCCATGGAGATTCACCATTGAAGGAGCTTGAGCTCATATTTTCACGCCATGTTATTCTCTTATGCTTCAAGGTAAGGAAAATCAAAGAAAAACTATGTTTCCTCTCATTTTGGTACATGTCCGAAAATTCACCTCACAATGGTGTCTTACCTTGCTTGTTTTAGCTTCATTTAAATCTTCCAAGGGCTAGGAGGAGTCCTCTCTTGATACTTATTCAAGCTCTCTTCCAATTCCAAGGTAAAACAATTACCTTAATGTGTTAAGACAATATATATAACCTAGGGTTTGTAAATGAGTTTAAGCATGAAGCTTGAATGCTCATTGGTGTTACTTGTATATTGATTAGAACATTGACAAGTAACCAAGTCCTCTTGCCGATTTCCAAACAAGGAAGAACAGAGTGTTCAAGTAAAAATCTTGAAGAAAAGAGGTAAATGTGCTAACCTAATGTAATTTATTCCTAAGGAAAAGTGAGCTTGTATTGCTTAATAAAATACCTAAGGAGCCAATGGTGAATGACCTAGTAAAATGCTCTCAAGGAAACTATTAAAGGGCATATGTGTTGTTGAGTGTATTTGCAGGTTGAAAGCAATATGTTATGTGGGAATTCAGTGTTTAAGGTTTATGCAATTTAAGGGCCTAAGAGCCATGTTATTTAAGGGCCTAAGTGTCAAGCAATTTAAGTTATGCACTATATTGTGATGTAGTGTAGTTTAAGGATTTAGATGTGTGTAAAGGACATTCTTTGTGAAGATGAGTGTCTTGGATGGTTAAAGGAGGAAAAACAATATGTTGGTGTGTAAGGAATGTGCATTAAGTGATTAAGTGTTTTTGGTTGTAAAAGGGTGAAAACCTAAGTGTTTGTGTGTGAGAATACTCTTGATGGATTTTAGGTGTTCTTGAATGTCTAATGGTGAAAGCTATGTGCTTTGGTATAGCAACGTGCTAGAAGAACCCATGTCAAAATTTAGATAATGTATAAGGAGTTCTAAGTGTCTAAAAAGAGTTTTGGTGAGTTTGGAAGTGTTGAGGATGATTAAATGTTTTACTAGGGAAGAAAGCATGTATTAAGGTGTTTAGAGTGCTACAAGGATTTAGACATTGTCTTGGAAATTCTAGAAATCAAATGAGTGTTTTGGAACACACCAAAGTCATTTCGGAGTTGTTCTATGACTTAGGAAAACTTTGGAAAACAAGGAAAAGGAATAAACTTGTAAAAGGACTACAAGGATGACATAAGGAATTTAGTTGTAAGAAAAGATGCTTAAGAGTGGATGTTCAAATGGAGAAGAAATATTATGGTATAATGGTTACAATAGGCATGAAACACCACTTAGAAACCTAAGGTGGAAATACTATAAGTGTTAGAGATTTTGGTGGAAATTGGTTAAGTGTTTAAAGGCTTGGAAATGAGTGTTTTGGCTTGTCCGAACATCCGTCCGGACATGGACGTTCGGACAGGCCCTGTTGCGTAAAAATTCTCAGAGTCTCGAACTGTGTCCGAACTTCGGAAGTCCGGACACAGGTTCGGACAAATGAGATTTTACTTTGAAATTTTCCTCGACCCATGTTCGGACATGCGTCTGTTTCCAGTTTTAAGTCACGGCTTGCGTCCGAACCAAACTTGGGAAGTCCGGACACAAGTTCGGACATGCCACTGTTTGGGCCAAAAATGTTGTTTAAGGATAGGAAAAGTTGTCTAAAAATGGTGATTAGTTAGGGATGATGTTATAAGATTGTTAATGACGTGTTAAGTGAGTTATAATGACAATTTAGTGGGGAAAAGTTGTATTAAAATGTAAAAGTAAAACAAGTTAAAATGTGAAGTTATGTAACTAAGTTAATGGGGAAAAGTTATAAGCATTAGACTTTAAACAATCATGTTACCCCGATGTTAATAAAAGTACATGTAATGTTATCAGTTGTTCGAGAATTGCTCGAGGAACATAAGTGGACATGATAAAGTGGACTCCGGTGACAGGTATGGTTTTCTTGCAACCTGTGTCCTACCGGATTACACCGGCTTGTATGCCAATGTGTTTTTCTGTATGTTTGCCACGTTGTAAGATAAAACATGTAATGAGTTTACAGTAATTCTTTTATGTGGCGTGTTCAACTCCGATACCATTTAACCTCGGAAGTGTTACCCTTAGTTAACTGAGTCTAGGATCACATGAGAATTTGGTATTCGGAGTAAACGACCCGAACCATGGGACGTTCTAACCACGGCTATGCGTGTGTTAATTGTGTGATATGTGTGTGTGAATGTAGGGATCTCCCTTGTATGTTTAACCTAGTTGTAATACTGTATGGTGTGTAGAGGTGATAGACTCCATAGCGGGGTTCTAACTAATATCTAAAAGTAAGTATGTACTAACAGTGGTGAGGAATCCGGTTAGGCCGGTCGCGCGTTGTTTGGGAGTGGGTATCCTTCTTAGCCTTACCCTTCTCTCTGTTATGGTTGTTTCCCTCACAGGTTATGATCTCCCATTAGCTTACTCCAAAGCTTAGCTATTCCGACTTATGATCGGTTTAGGGGGAACATGTGTCTGTGTGGTGTGTTCGGGTCACAAACCCGAACCATCTTAACCTAAGTTACTCGTCTGACTATTAGGACGGTAATGAGTGTTGTATAACGAGCTTATCATGAGGGTGACATCATTCTCTAGGCTCACCAGTGAATTAACAATGTTTGGGTCGGTTCCTAAGAGAACCGCTCCCGTTATGTTATGTGTTGTTGTTGTAATGCAATTTCTATTACGATGTTGTTATGTGCACGTTGAAACGTGAAAAAGTGTTGTTATGTAGTGTGTGTAAAGTGTTGTAAAATGTGGAGTATGTGGATCATGGATATGATTCTCAGTTTGTGATAAGAGGCGTTTAAGGATAACCGATTAGTGGGTAAGTGTCGTCTATTTAGGAAGTAGCTCCGTTAGAGGAGGAACACTCTAGGAGTAATGAACATCATGAGTGACTTATCAAGTAGGGTGGTGTTATCTGTTGTTGAGCCCTTTGAGGTGGAATGTTTTGTGTTGTGTGTTATAGTTACATGGATGATTTAAATGTAATCAACCGCATGCTAAGACGACAATTAGTTGTGCGTGGCCCGGTAGCATGCGGGCTGCGGGATTACCATACCAGCAAAGGTGCTAAGCCCCTTGGGGGCAACCCTTTCTCTTCTTTCCTATTTCAGGTACAAGGAGCTGGAAGCCGTTCGAGAGTAGGACGGGGTAGTCGTATGTACATGGGTAATCTTTTAAGTTATATATGTACAGTAGGTGTGGTAAGACCGAAATTGTTATCGGCATTAGTTTGTGAATACTCGGTATAGTCGAAAGGTGTATGTTGTTGTTGTTGTTAATGGAAAGGGACAGTAATGTGTAGTCGCTCGGGAATCTAGTCCATCAGACCGGTACAATGTATATGTAATAGCCTTGTTAGCCACGTGGGTGGTTAACGGCGTGTTACACCAACGAGTTAAGTAATGTGATGAAGTATGTTTTCCGCTGCAGTTTGTTGTTAAGTGTGTTAATGTTGGATGGGGTGTTACACCTGTTGTCTGCTGCATGCGTGAGACATTCTGTTGTGGACCGCCCCTGGGGACCTCCCAAGAGGGGCGGTCCGAACCAGAAAAAAAAATTCTTTAAAGCTAAGAAAGAGAATGAGAGATATGTAGTAGGCCTTAGTATGAATAATAAAGATAAAATGAGTGTAAGATTAAGGGTAAAACATGGTCATGAAAACATGTAAACACTTAGTAAGTTATAAGTTGAATAAGTTAATTAACCGACATCGTTAATTATGTATAGGAGTTGCCTACAGTGGAAACCAATCGAAGCAGGGACCAAGGTATGGTTTTCTTGCAGTCTGTTGCCTACCGGTTTACACCGGCTTGTGTGTTGTTTGTTTTTCTAAGTGTTTATGACCTTGTAAGACTTAAGTCATGTAATGAGTTTGCAGTTGTTAAATACTATTGTTTTGTTAAGTGTGACTCTCTCTTCCTTGTGTGTGTCTAACAAGACTTAAACTATTGTGTGTGATTTGTTCATTGAGTTCAATGTTGAACTTCTAAGAAGAGCTAACGGGGGAAGTGGGGAGTTCGGTCTGTTTCCGGCCACGCGTGTGAGTATGGGGGTCGATGTCATAACCGGTTCGATTCTCTTTGTATGTTGTGGTCGTTTTCCAATTTGGTTTCCAACCTTCCCTTTAGCTTAACCAAGGCTATTTTACTGACTCACGTCGGGCCACAGGGGCATACTATGTGTTGTTTCGGTGCGCTTGGATCACTATACGAGGCATCTTGTGTTAAGTTATCCGTTCAATCTAACAGGACGTGTGACGAGTTATGTAACGAGCTTAGCATGTGTTGGCAACAACCTCTAGGCTCTCCATGGAACTAATTGTGTTGGTTCGTTTCCTAGAAGGATTCGTTCTTGTATATTATGTGTGAAGTTGTTGTGCAATATTCTTGTTGTGATATATATATGTTGTATGTTTAAAATGAATGCCATGTCATCATGACAATTAGTTGCGCGTATCCGGTAGCCGATGGGCTGCGCGTTAACCATACCAGCCAAGGGTTGCTGACCCCCTCGGGGGCTCCATATTTTTTACTGCAGGATGAGGATCGAAGAAGCGGAATGGCTTTAGATTCTAGGATGCAGGATTACTTTTGGATGTTTTTGGATGTTGAGCCCGGGATACGCCTGTGCTCCCGAGGCGATATATTTTTGGTACCGTTGTAGTACAATTATGGTCGTTAACAGTTCACAGTGACAGTTTGTGATGTACAGTTACGTTTATGGATGTAGTTACAAACTCGGTATTATGTTTATGTATTAATGGTTATTAGTTCTATGCTCAGGAGTCTGATCATCAGACCAGTACACTCGTATTTATTCTGCCTTGTTGACCACGTGGGTGGTTAACGGCGTTGTAGCACCAAATCGTTTAGTTATTATTTAGTTGTTTATCTCCGCTGCGATTTCAAGTGTGGTAAGTGCGTAGAAGGGGTGTTACAAAGTCGCATGTGGTGCTCTACCCCCCTTAAAAGGGTTACGCCCACGTACCCCCACAAGTATACACAAAACTAATAGAAAGGTGTTGGATACTTGTCTCGCATGGAGTCTTGATAAGTGCAAAACATATAGACTTATTAAGGTTTAATCACCTTATAATTTGCAGCATTTTAAAGTAATGTTTCTCACTTATCTTGGGTTTTTCCTATAATTATGTTGTGATATTAACAGATGTATTATATGTGTTAAATGTAGGAAAAATGCCATATAAATACATATATCAAAAGGGATTAAAAAGAGTCACGCGAGATGCACGCGATTGGCCTTATTTCTGTGGCACGTCCGTGCCACGTCCGTGGAACAAAGGCCGGACAGGAGTAGAGACGTCCGTCCCACGTCCGTGTAGAAAAGGCCGGACAAAGAAGAGAATAGAGACGTGTCCGTGTCACGTCCGCAGAATTAAAGACGGACAAGAGAAGAGAAGAAGACCGTGAGACATCCGTGGAATAAAACCCGGACAAGGGCCGGACTTACCCACAACCGTGGCACGTCCGTGGAAATAGAGCCGGACAAGACCAAGGGCAGCGTGTGAGAGGTCCGGGGAAATAAACACGGACACAGACACGGACGCGTGTAAATGTCCAGATCCAGATCCAGAAATTAACGCGACTGGTTTTCCTTCGCCGACTGTCTTCCCCGTTGCTTCTTCCATTGTGGCGCCTGCAACATATCCATCTACTCCATTCAACATATCAGGCGCCTGCCTTAAAATCCTCACGCGGTGTCCCCTCTGTCTTCTTCCTCTTCCTTTCTTCTATAAAACCCACGCTCCATTTATCTTCTCCAGTGTTCCCTTCCAGGATCCAATCCATCCATCGTCGATCCACTACACCACGAGTCACACGTTCATCCCATTTCTCTTCTCCCATTTTCTCCATTTTGTTTTCTTTTCATTCCACCATATCCACCTCTAGTCCTACGTATACAAAATAGCAGAACGAATGCAGGAGTGACTATAGATGATTTCTACTACTCTTGTTTCTGTTAATCTATTTAATATGTTAGGCTAGAATATGTATACTCTGGGAATGGTTATTATGTGTTTGTATTAATTATGCAATATGTTTACTGGTTTATTAAATACAGTTTGTTATGATTAAAGCTTATCTCTCGCCTTTTTAATAAATCTCATGAATTTATTAAAATGCTTTACAAAGTCTATTTTGATCAGACCGGTGATAAATAGACAGGTTAATTAAGCCGTAAATCTGGAGAAAACTTATTATGATTTAATAAGTTAGTATTTTCAGATGCAAATAATTTTTCATATCTAAACCGTCCGTTTACGTGTGTTGTGCTCGAACCTGGATTAGAACCGAGCATTTTCTGGTAAACGAGTTCTTTTGAGTCTATGATTTAGTCCTTAAGATAATAAGAGGAATTTTGCCAAAAAATTATAATTAAACCAGTAGACATAGCATGAAAGAGCAGATTATATTACCTGAACCCAGAGTCCCATTTAATTTACCTATTTACTTAGTTTATTTTATCTTTCCTTTTATTTGTAAAAACAAGTCAATTAATCCCCCTTTTGTGACAAGCTTAGGTACTTAATAATTCCCCTTAGTCCCACGGTTCGATATCCAGTCGCTTACGCTTTACTATACTACTGACCGGGATTTGTTTGCAGCCCGACGGTTATTTTGAGTTTTAATTTCTTTTCTTTTATTTCAATTACACCAGTTCCAACTACTCACAATAAACAGTCTGCAAAATGGCGTCGTTGCTGGGGACTAGATTTATTCTAGTCCCTAAGCCCCGGATAATTCACTTGTTATATTAGAATATTTTTTCTATATTATTTTGTTTGTTGTTTATATTAATTGTCTATTATATTTTGTTTATGTTATTATTATGTTTGTTTCTAATCTGTTTATTTCTAATCTGTTTCATTAAGTTTCGTTTATTATACGAAAACACACACAAAAAAAAGAACGAGGCTTACGCCCGCCCTTAAAAGGCCGGACGCTAGCGGACACAAAGAAGGACGGGAGTCACGTCCGCCCATTCTTCCACGGACGCGGGCCGGAAGTTCCCAGTGAAACAAACGCGTCCGGCTCTATTTGCGCGGATAGAACCGCGGACGCGAGAGAGACGTCCGCCCTTTTATCCGCGGACACAACCACGGACACGCACAACCTAAAAAAAATCTGTAGTCGACTTCCGCGGCAAATGGAAGAGGAGCTCGAACAAGAGTCTTGCTATTCACAGGATTTATACTGCTCGGTATGTGGGGGAGCTCATGATTATGAGGATTGTCTCATATTCCAAGAGCAACTCTGGTTAGAGGATCAACCAGACTACCTGGAGAGAATCGCTCAACAAAAGCAGCAACCCAATAGCGAAACAGTTCATGAGGCAGAACACCCCACTACGGATAAGGAATTGCCATCACCTCCCGCCAAAATATCCAAACAAATCGCCACTATCAACTTCGAAGAATCATCTTTCTCTGAAGATGATATCGATCAGCGTTCTTTCTATGTGCCTCACCTACAAGAAGAGGATGTTTACATCCTCCAATTTGAGGATGAAAAGTCATCACCACCGGGTCTTCTGTTAGAACTACGTTACCGGCAGTACCTCCTCAAACACCAGGTTTTATGGAGTATTCATTTTCCTTTTATTTGCCGAGGTGACATTTTGGTTTGATCCTGGTGGTTTGTTTTTTACTGCTAACTTCGTTATCCTGGCAAAGCTGTTGTCTACTTTTTTTTGATCCAGGATAACAAAGCGGGAGTCTAGCCAAAGACTATAAATACGGGCAGCTTACTGGGAGGCAACCCAGTGGTTAAATTTTATTATCCTATTATTTTTGTTTTATGTTGTGTGTTCCATATTATTCCTATATGTTTTTTATAAATAAAGAAAAGAAAGGAGGGAGACGAGGAGAATTAACTTGAGTACTTCTGGCTGTTTAGAATATTATTACAGGAACATCTTACACATTTTTACAGCTGAACTTAAGTGTGAGGAACGTCTCACCCCTACCAAAGCTTTAAGTGTGAGGAAGGGCACCTTCCTCAATCTATGATACAAGGGGAGTCTCAGTTCTTTCTTTATTATATTAATTTTCAACCTATCTGACATTTAAGCTTCTTTATTAATTCAATCCTTTATGAGTCTGTCATATTTTGAAAGGTCCTTTTTCTTGAATTTATTTTGAACAATGAGGACATTGCTCCTCTCAAGTGTGAGGAAGTAGAGACCTTTCCCTGAAAATATGACAGTTGTTCGTTAATGCCACACTCGCTTTTGCTACTCTAATTGCCAACTTTTTGAAAAAATGAGATAAAATAATTGTAGAAGTGTTTGAAGTTATGTCAAGTGACAACTAAAAGATGGTTTTATTTAAAGGAGTTTGTATAAAATTATTTTCAATCAAAATACTCTATTTTCACTCAAATACGATAGATCTGCTAATTGTAAAAACCAATTTAGCTTAGCTTGGGATTATGGAAATGATTGGAAAGTTAGGAAAAGAAAGGATAAAGACAAGGTACTCCGCTGTTTTATGAATTTTTCTAAACCAAAAACAGGCCTCGTCTATCCGGTTATTAAGTTCTTCGGGGTGCTTTAACACCTATCTACCTAAGGTCTCGTGATCTGGGATAGAAGACCCAACACCGCGACAAGGATAGAGAGAAAGTCTGGGGTACAGAAAAATAATGCAATATAAAAAAAAGTTTGTTTAGTATGTACATTTCTGCATTCAAAAAAAAGATAAAAGCAATAAATTGCAATTTATATTTATAAACATGAGTACGTGGTGTTGAAAGGTATTATGGAATAAGGCTACTTCACACCCCTTGTCATCCCGGTTTAGAGAATTGAAATTGGAGGAAAATCCCAGGTTAATCTAACTTGTTTTCTGCAATCTAGTTTTTCTATGCTTTTATTAAATTGCACTTCTTCACTGTTTGCAAAAACCTACTTCTCATAGCAGAATTATTCTTTCAATTGTCACTTTGTCTAAATTCCCTTCTACACTTATTTAATCTTGTTTTATACTATGGCTTAGGGATAATTATATTCCATATTTTGCTTGAGGACAAGCAAAAGCCAAGTGTGAGGAAGTTTGATAAGTGCAAAACATATAGACTTATTAAGGTTTAATCACCTTATAATGTGCAGCATTTTAAAGTAATGTTTCTCACTTATCTTGGGTTTTCCTATAATTATGTTGTGATATTAACTGATGTATTATATGTGTAAAATGTAGGAAAAATGCCATATAAATACATATATCAAAAGGGATTTAAAAAGAGTCACGCGAGATGCACGCGATTGGCCTTATTTCTGTGGCACGTCCGTGCCACGTCCGTGGAACAAAGGCCGGACAGGAGTAGAGACGTCCGTCGTCCACGTCCGTGTAGAAAAGGCCGGACAAAGAAGAGAATAGAGACGTGTCCGTGTCACGTCCGCAGAATTAAAGACGGACAAGAGAAGAGAAGAAGACCGTGAGACGTCCGTGGAATAAAACCCGGACAAGGGCCGGACTTACCCACAACCGTGGCACGTCCGTGGAAATAGAGCCGGACAAGACCAAGGGCAGCGTGTGAGAGGTCCGGGGAAATAAACACGGACACAGACACAGACGCGTGTAAATGTCCAGATCCAGATCCAGAAATTAACGCGACTGGTTTTCCTTCGCCGACTGTCTTCCCCAAGTTGCTTCTTCCATTGCGGCTCCTGCAACATATCCATCTACTCCATTCAACATATCAGGCGTCTGCCTTAAAATCCTCACGCGGTGTCCCCTCTGTCTTCTTCCTTTCTTCTATAAAACCCACGCTCCATTTATCTTCTCCAGTGTTCCCTTCCAGGATCCAATCCATCCATCGTCGATCCACTACACCACGAGTCACACGTTCATCCCATTTCTCTTCTCCCATTTTCTCCATTTTGTTTTCTTTTCATTCCACCATATCCACCTCTAGTCCTACGTATACAAAATAGCAGAACGAATGCAGGAGTGACTAAGATGATTTCTACTACTTTGTTTCTGTTAATCTATTTAATATGTTGGCTTAGAATATGTATACTCTGGGAATGGTTATTATGTGTTTGTATTAATTATGTTGCAATATGTTTACTGGTTTTATTTAAATACAGTTTGTTACGATTAAAGCTTATCTCTCGCCTTTTTAATAAATCTCATGAATTTATTAAAATGCTTTACAAAGTCTATTTTGATCAGACCGGTGATAAATAGACAAGTTAATTAAGCCGTAAATCTGGAGAAAGCTTATTATGATTTAATAAGTTAGTGTTTCAGATGCAAATAATTTCTCATATCTAAACGTCCGTTTACGTGTGTTGTGAACCTGTCCGAACCGGTGGTAGAACTCGAGTTTTCTGGTAAACGAGTTCTTTTGAGTCTATGATTTAGTCCTTAAGATAATAAGAGGAATTTTGCCAAACAATTATAATTAAACCAGTAGACATAGCATGAAAGAGCAGATTATATTAACTGAACCCAGAGTCCCATTTAATTTACCTATTTACTTAGTTTATTTTATCTTTCCTTTTATTTGTAAAAACAAGTCAATTAATCCCCCCTTTTGTGACAAGCTTAGGTACTTAATAATTCCCCTTAGTCCCACGGTTCGATATCCGGTCGCTTACGCTTTACTATACTACTGCGATCGGGATTTGTTTGCAGCCCGACGGTTATTTGAGTTTTAATTTCTTTTCTTTTATTTTAATTACACCAGTTCCAACTACTCACAATAAACAGTCTGCAAGTCTTATAACTCCCATGTCGCCTCTTCAATGTCGTGGTTTGCCCACAGAACCTTGACCATTCTAATGGTCTTGTTCCTGGTCTCCCTAGTCTTTGAGTCTAAGATGCGAACTGGGGTTTCCTCATATCTAAGTGTAGAATCTAGCTCGAGTGTCTCGGGCTCTAAGATATATGATGGGTGAGGCATATACTGCTTTAGTTGAAAATGTGAAACGTATTGTGCATTCTCCCAAGCTCAACAGGTAAATCTAATTTGTAGGCTAATGGGCCCACTCGCTCCATAATAAGGTACGGTCCTACATACTTCGGCTAAGCTTGCCCTTCTGTCCAAATCTAATAATTCCCTTCATAGGTGAAACTCTAAGGAAGACTCGATCGCCTACTGTGAACTCGAGGTCTCTCCTACGGACATCAGCATATGACTTCTGTCCTATGAGGTATAGCCCCCAAGAATCTATGTATTCACTGACATGTTTCATAGTGCATTAGTATGCTTTTGTTTGAATCCCGTATGTATGGGTGAAGGTGATCTACCATCCTGTACGTTGTCAATGTTATCTTATGGCTTGTTTAAACTATCTCTTGTAAGACACTTCCATTTATCGCCTCTTGTAGTTGTAATCGTTGGCGTTCGGGTTTGTATTAATATTGGGGCATACTTTAAATCTCTCTCTTTTATCTTCAGGTCTTCATCTTGTGATTCTGATATTTGAGTTTATAGTCACCATAATCGGTTTCCATTTTCAATGTAAAGTATGAGCTATGGTCGAGCCATGCATCTTATGGATATTATAGAAAGATTCTTGATATTATTGATTCACCAATTGTCGGTAGTATATACATGATTACTATCGTCTGTTCATCAGGTATACCACAGTAGGGTTACCGCTATGGTTTCTAACAAGGTACAGTTTCTCTCAGTTGGACATGTTCTTGTGGTTTGAATCAACTCATGTGAGTATTAGTATAATGTTCTACTCTTTATATTCTACCATGTTTATAGGTAGGTTCCCATTTAATATATTGGGTTTGATTTCATAAAGAAAGACTTAAAGTCGATCTTTCCCTTTAGATGGCAATATGGCCATAACTTAGAAGCTAGCTTGAGAATACTCTTATTATAGGTGATTGTCTCTTGATCTCATATTTAATTTATTAACATGGTTCATGGAATAATAATAGTTAATGTTTCCCTCATAATTGACCATTTTTTCCGACATACGCGGAGTTGTTTTAGCTATTTAATCTCCTCAGGGTAACCTGGACAACTTAGCTCTTAATTTACACCTTCTCCATCTCATATACTTATTAGTCAAACTTTATATTAGGTTTAAGAATAAATACTTACGAATCACATAACTATTTATGGCCACTTGTAAGGAGTCTAAGGAATCATCCAACCCTGACGGGGTCAGCATCAGTGTTGAACTATCCCTCCACTCCATTTTGTGTTTGGTTTTCCCTGATCTGACCAGGATCAAGTTTGACCTCCCACGTCAAATATCAAACAATCACATAATTGTCATTTTCCAAATTTTATCTTATCAAACTTTGTTTCGTGGTGATTACTACATGTACCTTTTACCTGACTGTTATACAACTATTCCAATAGCTGTTATACCCTATACTTGAATCTAGTGTATTCCTTAATCCCCGGAACTAAGTTCCTTGATCAAATCATCAGGCGGGGAAGCCAGTTTTTCCTCTTGGCGTAAAAGGTAAATTCTTATTAAAGCATCTAGGCTCATACTGTCTAACAATTATATCCATCAATCATTTTAACTCTTAAATCCATCATACAAGTAGTAAATTCAGTTATGGACCAGGATACCTTAGAATACCCTCTTCTCTCTACAAGGCTCATCTAGTATTTAACTCATCAGGGCTTGATTATAGCCTAAACTTTAGTTATCATTACATAGAATAAGGACAGTCACAGTTAGACTCCAAGGAAAAGTTTCATAACTCGATCCACAATTACAGTTCCATAAAGTATTATTTCCTCCGCCTTAAAGCTTGGCTTTTCTTATTTCATCTAAACTCCATAAATCAGGCGAACCATATGTTCAGCCTAGGTTAAGTATCTCTTAATATTAGTACCATCTCAACTAAGGGTTTCAGTTTGAATCCTACGGTTTGGTAACAGGACAATCATAGCTTATTATTTGTTTCTATCTCTTAGAAACGTGGTTAATCCACAAACTCAATGGCTTCCAAAAATAGGTCAATTAGGTGTATCAGATAGGGGATTTAGAATCACAGGGATTAGTACATAACGTTAGGAACGTTTACATGTAAAACAATTGTTACAAGTTAAGGGGTATGTTTTCCTACCTTTAAATTTCACTTCCACTCAGTTTTAGTGTATATATTAATTCAAACTCTTAATATAACTTACACTACCTTCATTGCAAGTGTCAAGGAGAGTTATTTGTCACCATGTAATATTAAAATTTATATTACATAGGGGTTAACCTTATTTGATTTCTTGTGCTTTTTATTCGCATTCATGAATTGAGTTGTCATAGAAGACATATGCTCGTATAGAACCATAAGGATAGTATAGGACATGTGTCTCAAAGTAGGGTAGGTATATTTCCTGATACTTAACCCTCTGAATATATCGATACTCCTCAACGTTTTAGGTTTACAACCTCCAGATTATATGTATATATGTAGCATTTGGTATTGCTAATTAGGTAGTCCCCCGACTTTAGAAATATAGATTCAAAGTTTGTTCTCTCCCCTTTATTAATTAAGAGTCCAGCACTGTCACTATATTGATACTAGCTGAGACCCTTGGTATTTGCTCAGGTATTTTAAAACCCGTGCTTATCCATGATGGATGTTTAGTTATATATTTTGAGATTCTGTTTCTCTATTGTCACATTTCAAGGTTTCGCACTGTCTTCTCGTGAAGTTAATAAGGGATTGTAAGATTTCCTAGTCCCGCACTGAGCGGTAAGCTCGGTGCCTGGGTATCCCATAAAATTTTAGTGTTTGCTCTTCACGTGCAGGTATTCATCAAACCCTTTTGACAATTCATCTAGTCTTAAGTATTTTATATTAATTACTGTATTCTTTTTCATGACATCTGCTCGTCATTTAGGCAGGTCATAATTTGTAGTTACTGTAAGTTTGGACAATTGATAACGCCCTTCGGCGGTCCAAGCAAAACCAACTTATTACGCCACACCCTGTATCCCAAGGCTAATCTCGGTTTGTATTCGGTTTAATATTCTTAATCCTGTGGTACATTAATCTGGATTCTCCACTATATATCAACACGTCTCCAACTTTCAAAATAATCTTGTTCGCGTTATCTATCCTCTTCTTATCACCGTATAAAAACTCAGCATCATCTCCTATGGGGAATGATACAACTAGTATCCTAGGAACTCGTGCTCCATCTACCTTTCTCACTCCACTATATAACCTAGCCTGTGGATCCCAATCCTTACCCATACACATCATATATAGTTTAAGTTTTGATCCCTTCTCATATCCTAGAGTGTAAAATCCTCCAAGGCCCATCCCCAAAGTTCTACATTCATTTTCAATGGCTATTTGTTCCTTTATAGTTAAATATTTCCTGAGTAGGGTCATGCCGGGTCAAAGTACTTGGCATCTTGCCTCTGGATATTCCCGACCTTCACACATAGGCACAGGTGACCTCGGTCTCATAGATAAAGGAAATCAAATATCGAAGTATCCTATTAGGAGAGAGGTTACCTAAGTTAGGTCTCCCTAAATTTTTGATACTTACTAACACTGTAACACCCCATCCAACATTAACATACTTACAATTAAACTGCAGCGGAAAAACAACTTCATCACATCACTTAACTCGTTGGTGTTACACGCCGTTAACCACCCACATGGCTAACAAGGCTATTACATATACACTGTACCGGTCTGATGGACTAGATTCCCGAGCGACTACACATTACTGACCCTTCCATTAACAATAGAAACAACATACAGCTTCCAACTGTACCGAGTATTCACAAACTAATGCCGATAACAATTTCGGTCTTACTACTCCTACAGTACATATACAATTTAAATGACTACCCATGTACAACGACTACCCCGACCTACTCTCGAACGGCTTCTAGCTCTCTGTACCTGAAATAGGAAAAGAAGAGAAGGGTGGCCCCAAGGGGCTCAGCACCTTTGCTGGTATGGTAATCCCGCAGCCCACATGCTACGGGCCACGCACAACTAATTGTCGTCTTAGCATGCGGTTGATTATATTTAAATCATGCATGTAACTTAAAACACACAACACGAATCATTCCGCCTCACTGGGCTCAACAAACAGATAATATATCCAAACTTGATATGTCATTCATGGTATTCATTACCCCTAGAGTGTTCTCCTCTAATAGAGCTACTTCCTTAATAAACGACACTTACCCATAATCGGGTTATCCTTAAATGCCTCTTATCACAAACTGGGATTCATATCTCATGATCCATATATTCACATTTTACAACATATAACATACATCACATAACAACACTTTCCACGTTTCAACGTGCACATAACAACATCGCAATAGAGATTGCATTACATCAACAACACATAACATAACGGGTGCGCGGTTCTCTTAGGAGCCGACCCAAACATAGTTAATTCACTGGTGAGCCTAGAGAATGATGTCACTGTAACACCCCATCCAAAGCCAATCGTGGTTATCGCAAAACTAAACCCTAATCGAATACGTCGCAGCGGAAATAATAAAACACTTGGACCTTGCCACGGTCTGATCGTTTGAATATACCGGCCTTAACATTTACAACACTTATCCAAAATACTTAACCAACCCAAAACATCACCATCCACAGTACCACAACCAACCGAGTACAAATAGCTAAGACATAATCACAACCTTACATCAGTTTAAATATAAACAGACGGGTGCACAGGCGCAACCCGAACTCAAAATAAATATCCCATCCTAAGTCTAACCGCTCCGACTCTCGTAGTGCGTCCTCATGGGTCTCTTACCTGCAAGTGTAAAAACAGCCCCAAAGGGGGTCAGCACGAATGCTGGTACACCCTCTCATGGCCCCCAAGCTAACGGGGCTACGACGACTAATTGTCGATAGCATGGAAATTGATTACATACACAAGCATAATATGAAGTGCAATTACAATAACCACAGATGAACAAATATAGTTCACAAACATTGAACAACTCAAGCGTTCCTTATCAAGTGGGGTAGTAACCCCCTCCTTAGTCCTCATTTCCTTAATCTCAGTTCCTTACCTTACCTTAATCTTAATCTCAACTTATTCTCAGTTACAAACCGTTCCTGGAAGGGAATGGTTGTAGCTTAATTCAAACCTGGGATTTAGGTGATCCCACCGCACCATCTTAATGCCACCTACTCTGGACGGGAGTCCAGTGTAGCTGAGCCGGCAACGGCCCTAGGCTACAAGTCCGAAGACAAGTCCTTAAGCGGAGGGCGGATCTGATTCAGATACCGTCCCCCTTTTTCCTTAGCATGCATGACCGGAGATCGGTCCCGGGTTTCCTCACTCAAGTTCCAGTTAGTAGAAATCTTAATCACCATGTACTAGCTAAGCCCTAACGGGCATTAACCAACAACCACCAAACTTAACTCTTATTCTTAACTCAGTAAGTACTAAACTTGGTTAGTAACAATCTCAAGTCTCGCGGGATAGTGTAAAGATAACACAAACACAACGAGAACAAAATATACCGGTTGCATGCTTTATCTTGTTTTAGTCATAGCAATTAAACAGATAGCACACAAGCCGAGGGACACCTCGTTAGCAAGCAGGTCACAAGAAAGATTGTACTGTTCACCGTCGATCGTCGTTTGTTTAACCTTCTCCGGGGGTCCCAATTCACAAACCTAAAACATTGATTCGGTTTTAGGCCATTAGTTATTTGCACCTACGTAACTAACTCTCCTAAAGATTCCCCAAATTCCTCTTAATTCCTTATCCTTATAAACTTATTAAACTTAACTTTAAACAATCTTTACTTAAAGTTAATCACTAAACTTCCCTTATTACCAAATCCTTCATAACACCCTACCAAAGGTATACCTTATTACCTATTACCATCCTTAGAATTCAAAATTCTTTTTTTTTATTTTTAGGCTCGACTGAACTTCCGACCGACCTTACCCAAGGTCGGTCCATTCCAGAACACATTACCGTTTGAAAATCCTACCCCGACCGACCTTGCAAGTCCGGTCCCAAGGTCGGTCCATTCCCGAGAGTTTCCCCCGTGGGAAATTTAAGCTCGACCGAACTTGCCAAGTCCGTCCCATGTTCGGTCGATTCCAGAGACTTATTTCCTTCACAAAATACAAGCCCGACCGAACTTGTAAGTCCGGTCCCAAGTTCGGTCGGTTCCCAAACTTCCCCAAGTCGGTCGTGTTCCGAGAATTGAGAACTCGAGCTCGCGACGACCTTGCAGGTCCGGTCCCTAAGGTCGGTCGGCTCCAGAACCTTTTTTCTAAACTCCCATTCAACTCCAAACTTCACCTCATATATCCTAGCATGTTATAACCTCATTTGGGCACCTCAAATACACCTTAAGCCCTCAACTAAACACATTAAATCATTCCCAAGATCCACCTTAGTCATTATGCATTTTCCTTGTAATAATGCCAACACTTGTAATGTTTTTCACTAGGTTTCTAGGTGGTGGTTCATACCTAGTATAACCACTATGCCAAATGTTTTCCCCACCACTATAACATCATCTCCCAAGCATCTTTCACCATCTAAAACTCTTTTATGCATTTACTTAAAGTTCCTTCACAAGCTTAAACTTCAATCCATCAACACATTATTTCCTTCCTAGTTGTTTACCAACATTTGCCTAAGTTCTAAATACTCAAAACATTCTCTTGATTCCTAAGTCCTTCATAGTAATGCCTAAGTCATTGTAACATCATTAAAGCACTTTATCTCACCCCTTTTTCATCAAGACAACCTCTAAAACTTCCTAGTACTTCCTTAGTCATTAAATTCCCTTAGAACATCTCAAACACTTAAGTTCTCCTTTAAATTTTGCCATGGGTTCTCTAGTATAAAATACATCCTAACATTTGGTTTTTCTCCATAAAACAACCAACATCACTCAAATTCCCATCACAACACCTTAACACACAATTTACACCAAAACTACACCACATCATCATATAGTGCTTAAACTTAAAATGCTTGGCACTTAGGCCCTTAAATGACAATAATCTTAACCACTGAATTTCCACATATATTTGCCTTCAACCTGCGAATACACACAACAAGGCTCCCATTGAAATAAAATGCTTCTTGTAATTCACCTTGATATCCTTAAACTATCTCTTTTTCTCTTTTGCTCCTTAGTCACAAGTTCACAGTATAGTCATTGTTTCTCCTAGGTTATATATATATTTAGCCCTAATATAACTCTACACTAAACTCATCACATCTCTAAATCCCATTCCCTAAACAATAAAACACCTTAAGGTAAGTAATTTACCTTGTTCTCTCACAAGCTTCACAAGCTTTCTCCTTAGATTTTTCTTGCCCAATTCTCGGTCATCAATATAATTCTCCTTGCCAATGTTCTAAACAATGTCCAATGATTCCAATGAGCACTAAACAACACACTAACCTTAAGGAATAAAACCTAGGTTAAAAATGTGTTTTAAGGTGGTTTTGAATTGATTGTTTTACCTTAGTTTCTCAAGACAAGCTTGGATTTGAAGCAAGAAGGACCTCCTCTATCCTTTGGAGAGTAGAAAACAAGCTAGAACAAGGCATTAAAATGAAGCCTCATGAGCATACATTTTGGTGCAAGAAGAAAAGTGATGGAAAACCTAGATTTCTTACACTTTCTTTA
The DNA here is from genome assembly GCA_023374045.1 of Limonium bicolor. Taxonomy (NCBI): domain Eukaryota; kingdom Viridiplantae; phylum Streptophyta; class Magnoliopsida; order Caryophyllales; family Plumbaginaceae; genus Limonium; species Limonium bicolor. The sequence goes on from CM041776.1 coordinate 28,993,601, forward strand.
CCTTAAGAGAATGGAGAAGCCAATGGAGTCTCCAAACTTAAATTTCCTCCTCTAATGGTGGTTTGGCTTGGCACCAAATCAAAGCTCTTGGAGTTTTGAAAGGATAGAAAGAGAGAGCTTGAGCTAACTAAGAAGAATATGTAATTTGTTTCGGTTTTGGAGCTAAAATGAGTGAGTTGTGTGCAAGAGAAGGTGGAGCTAGCATGGAGATGAGCTTCACGTTAATGGAGAGAGAGGAGAGAGAGAGCAGCTCAAACCGTGGGAAACAAGAGAGAATGAAGAGGTGAGGAGAGAGAGTGAGTTAAAATGGGATATTTATGTTAAAAGGGTGAATAGTACTTTTGCTTTATAACTCTTTATTTGCTTAATGACTCATAAAGGTGGTGACTCACCTTATAAAAACCGGCCCCCATTTAATAATAAGGGTACTTAAGTCTTTGTTGACCAAATCTCTCACTTATATTGACTTATGTTATAAACTAGCTTAATTAAGTTACTATTCACAAAACAAGGCACATTGTTGTGAAATTTTTGATTTTCCTTGATATAAACTTCCAAATGTGATACTATATATACACATGTTAATTAAAGAGTAATGATGGACATTTAGCCATTCAAAACTCATTTACAAGACAATTTTTCAAAAATGTGCTTTAAGACTCCTTAAAGCACATTTTGTGTTTTAACTTGTTTTCAAGCTTGGTTTTCTTTGGTAATTGATTTAAAATGACCATTAGGATATTACTAAGGTCTTAGAACAATATTTGGGTACTCACCCAAGTCTCTCCAAGCTTAGTGCACGTTTTTGCTTAAACTGCTCTTTTGGTGTTTCCTTATATTTTCTTTAGTTAAAATAGTTTCTTAATGTTTCTAAGGCATTATTTAGCCCCCTTATAACTTAGTTTATCATTTAAACACCATCTCTAAGTTTGGGGTATTTCAATACCCCCCTTAAAAGAACTTTGTCCTCAAAGTTCACATATGTGCTTAACCATTCACGGTACTCAATTCCCTTAATCATAAACACCACATCTTATATTCACATTCACACATCTCAAGACTCAAGGTCAATCTCAAATACAATACATAAGTATTATACATAACTCAAACTTACACCAAAGTGTAGCAACTTACACAATTTCACATCTTAAACAACCCAACAAACGACAAACATGATCGTTTCCTAACTCAAAAGCGAGGAAGCTCTACCCCCTTAAATAGGGGTACACCCTGTACCCTATACAGATGATCTAGTCAGTAAACAAAGAAGGGTACTTCGCCCTCATCTTATCCTCTAATTCCCACGTGGCCTCTTCGACATCCTGGTTAGACCAGAGAACCTTCACCAGTCGCACTGACTTCTGGCGAGTGTCCCTAGTCTTACTGTCCAAGATTCTTTGAGGAGTCTCCACGGATCTCATATTTGGTTCTAAAGTCAACCTCTCAGGTTCTAACACATGGGAGGGGTGGTGCATGTATTTCTTTAGCTGTGAAACATGAAAAACATCATGCACTTTACCCAGCTCAGCAGGTAAATTCAACCTGTAAGCAACCGGGCCCACCCACTCCGTAATCTCATAAGGACCAACAAATTTCGGGCTTAATTTGCCCTTCTGCCCAAACCTGAATACACCCTTCATCGGTGAAACTCGCAGAAATACCTGGTCGCCCACTGCGAACTCCAGGTCCCGTCGTCGAACATCAGCATACGACTTCTGCCTATCTTGAGCAGCTTTCATGTTCTCCCTGATTTGCTGAACTTCAGCCTTAACTTGCTCTAAATACTCTGGTCCTATAATGACCGTCTCACTCGACTCATCCCAGCAGAGCGGTGTACGACATGGTCTACCGTACAATGCTTGAAAAGGTGCCATCTTGATCGAAGCGTGATAGCTGTTGTTGTATGAAAACTCGATCAGATGTAGTCTGTCAATCCAACTGCCCTGGAAGTCTAAGGCACATGCTCTCAGCATGTCCTCGAGTGTCTGAATAGTACGCTCAGTCTGACCATCTGTCTGAGGATGGAACGCGGTACTCAGCTTGAGTTCTGTACCCAACGCTTCTCTGGTAGCTCTCCAGTACCTCGAAAGGAATCTGGTATCTCTATCTGACACTATGGTCTTCGGTATCCCGTGATGTCTCATGATTTCTTTCTCAAATAGCTCAGCCAATTTGGTCACCTTCCAAGTATCCTTCATCGGTATGAATCAGGCTACTTTGGTAAGGCGATCCACCACCACCCATATCATGTTGAGACCTCCCCTAGCAGGTGGAAGCCCAACTACGAAGTCCATGGAGATATCATGGAACTTCCACTACTGGAAGAGCATCGACGGTACCATCCGCCCGGTCGTCGGTGCTCAAATTTCACCTTCTGGCATGTGAGACACCTCAAGACGAACTCGGTAACATCTGTCTTCATCCCCGACCACCAGAAGTATCTCTTCATATCTTTATACATTTTAGAGGCTCCCGGATGGATGGAAACTGAAGAACAGTGTGATTCCCTAAGTATACGGTCTTTCAGATCCGTGTTGCCCCGTGGTATGCATAACCGGCCCTTAAGTCTGATCAGATCATCATCATGAAGTCTGAAGTCGTATTTCTGACTCTCAAAGGCACCATCTGTAAGCTTCTGTCTGACCTCTCTCATATACTCATCGTCCTCTGAGCCTCTCGCACCTCATCAACCAAGCTGGAGAAAGAAACTAGCGAATGGAGTGAGTGTGCTCGACGGCTCAGGGCATCTGCTACAACATTGGCCTTCCCCTCTTTGTATTGGAGGTCAATGTCATAGTCTTTCAGAAACTCTAACCATCTCCTCTATCGAAGATTTAACTCCTTCTGAGTGAATATGTATCTCAAACTCTTGTGATCGGTGTAGATTGTCACACTAATCCCGTATAAGTAGTGGCGCCATATCTTCAAAGCGAAGACTACAGCTCCCAGCTCTAAATCATGTGTGGGGTAGTTCTCCTCATGGTTCTTCAACTGGCGTGAGGCATATGCCACCACCTTGCCATGTTGCATGAGCACGCAACCCAGCCCTCTGCCGGATGCATCACAATAAACCTCAAAGCCCTCTGTACCGTCTGGAATGGTCAGAACCGGTGCAGTGGTCAGTGAGTCCTTCAAGCTCTGTAATGATCTCTCACAGTCAACTGTCCACAAGAACGGTGCATCCTTCTTCATCAGACTGGTCATCGGTTTCGCGACCTTGCTGAAATCCCTAACAAACCTCCTGTAGTAACCTGCCAGACCGAGAAAGCTCCGGATGTCGGTAACAGTCTTCGGCCTTGGCCAAGTACGTACGGCATCAATCTTCGCTGGATCCACTGAGATCCCAGCATCTGAGATGACATGACCTAGGAAAAAGACCTGGTCAAGCCAAAACTCACACTTGGAGAACTTAGCATATAGCTGGTTCTCCTCTCAATATTTCCAATACTCTCCTCAGATGTTCCTCATGTTCAACCTTAGACTTCGAGTATATCAAAATGTCATCAATAAACACCACAACCGACTTGTCCAGCTGTTCCCGGAACAAGCGGTTCATCAGATCCATAAACTTCGCCGGTGCGTTCGACAAACCGAACGGCATCACTGTAAACTCATAGTGGCCGTATCGTGTCCGGAATGCCGTCTTCTCAATGTCTCCCTCCTTAATGGCTATCTGATGATACCCCGATCTGAGATCAATCTTGGAGAACACAGATGCTCCCTTCAACTGATCGAACAGATCGTCAATGCGGGGTAGTGGGTACTTATTCTTCACTGTCACTGCATTGCTCTCTGTAGTCGATGCAGAGGCGGAGACTACCATCCTTCTTCTTCACGAAGAGGACTGGCGCTCCCCATGGTGACACACTTGGTCTAATTAATCCTTATCCAATAAATCTTTCAATTGTTCCTTTAATTCAGCTCATTTCGCCGAGCCATTACGTATGGTTGGTGCATGGGTAATTAGAGTAGGTGGTCTAGCCGGTGGGGCAGTCGTGGCGTGACACTACCGTGGAAACTAGTCCCGGGGAAGTCTGACACTACCGGTAAGTCGGGGTCGAACTCAGGGTCTCTCTCTATGTCCTGTACATAGCAGAGGTACACTTCTTCCTTTCTCCTCAATTCCTTATACATTTCCATGGCGGTGATGATCTTAGTCGAAGGCTCTCTGGGCCTCTGGCGGTATGATATTGTTACCCCAGACGGACTCATGAGCAGCAATCTATGCTCGGCGCAGAGGATACGTCCCTTGTGCCGCTCCAACCAGTTCATCCAGAAGATAACATCAAATCCTAGCTCACTAAACTCAATGAAACTGACTGGAAAGTCTTCTCCCTTAATTCTGACAGTGGCTCCTCGGTAGTAACGAGTGCAACGAACCTTCTCCTTAGACGGGAGCGTAACCGTGAAGTCGGGTAGCTCATCACGTCTAGCCCCAACCTGCTCGCGAATGATGCCGAGACAAAGGTATGCGAGGCCCCTGAGTCGAAGAGAACTGATGCCTCAATCCCATTAATCGAAAAGGTGCCGGTGAGGATAGTACCGCTGGCGTCGGCCTGTGCCTCTGTAAGTATGCTTAACGCACCTTCCGTACCGAGTCCATAACCTAATTGTGTTCACAAGCTTCATGAGTATTGATGGTATAGCAAGAGTCGTAGCAATTTATATGAACAACACTGTATTTTATTCATGACCATCCTGTTTACAACATGTGCTTTAATCTTACACCTCATTCCTCATCTCATTCTAACATTACATAGCTAATATTGTCTAAAGGTTAGGTTTAATCTTCCTGGTCTCATATGCGTCGCACTGATTACTGCTGACGGTGCTGTATTCAGCTTGATTCTCTTAATCCCATGATATAACATCCTTGATTCTCCTCCCATAATTAACACATCACCTGACTTAAGTACCAACTTATTTGCACGGTCCGCACGCTTCTGCTCGCCGTATAAAAACTCTGCATCATCCCCAATGGACCAAGACACTACGGGTATCCTCTTTCGAGAGACTCCGTTGTCTCGTCCTTATCCTGGTGTAGTCCAAGTCGCCCGTCCTTCTCGTAGAAGTTCACAATGCAAATGTCTGCTTGAATGTCTGGAATCGGTTCAGCTTCCAACTGCTGAGCGATTTCCACAACTTGTGTAATAACTGGATGGAACTCTTCGGTATTCCCGGTGGTGAGACTCCATCTTGCATCCTCATGGTTTGGTAATTCTTGGCATACGGATTCCAATCCTTGCCCAAGCTCATCATTTTAATTTCATCTTGCTCCCCCTGGGTACTCCGGTGTATAAAAACCTCCCGGTCCCATTCCTAGTTGGTTGCATCTTCTGATGATGGCTATTTGTGCTCCGGGTGTCAGGTATCCCCTTAATAAAATCATACCTGGGCGGATAACCTGACATTGTTCGGTTGGAAAGTCTATGGTTTCGATGTCGGTGTGCTCCGGGTTAGGTGTAGATGGTATTGGGTAGCAGATGTTGAATCTTCCTAAAGTGGTAGTAGGTTATATCTTACTTAAGTTCTAATCTCATCTTATTCTTACTTAACTCAGTTATTCACCAAACATGCATGATAATGCGGTAAGCAGGTAGTTTTATTACTAAATGGTTATAGTGGTACCTGGCCTCGATGAGGGTTCAGGCTCATCGTCCGGTCCACCATGTGTAGTGTGGGTCCCGACTTCTGGGTCACCCTGGGTTCTTGTCTGCCGCCTGCTGCACCTTCCTCTGACCGTCAGATCCAGCTCCCTGATCGGTCTTGCCCTTGCCCCTAGTGTCGGGCCTATAGGCTCTGCTAGCAGGGTTCCGGTAACACTCATATGCCCGGTGTCCGTACACTCCACAAAAGTTGCACTCCACCTTATTCCCTTACAATCGAGCCCGGGGTGGTCCTTGTGACACCACCTACAGATAGCGTCGCTGGTAGCCACCACCGGCTCCCTTCTCAGTCTCAAATCCTGATGATTCATAATATTAGTACCCATTTCTCAAACGGTCACTAATTGTCTCTTAACTCATTCAATATCAATTCCTTACCCTTTGGTGCCCTAGAGCGCAGGGGTGTAGCTGCATAAGCATATGTCAACTTCAATGGCTCTTCGGAGCCTTCTCTTTTCCTCTTTCCCCTTGGGTTCTGATTTTCTGGGCCTGAGGCTGGTACTTCTATTTCTTGTACCCACCTTGCCCTTGACTCTCCGAGCTCTTACCAGCATTCTTTCTCTTAGCATTCTCCTCGTCCCTCAACTGGACGGTTATCTCAACCTTAGCAGCGGCATGATAGCACTCCTGTTTTTCCACAGTATTAGTCACTCTATTTCTCTTAATCTAAATCTTACTCATTTACTTACTCAAATCTCAATTATTCTCATTACCTGCAAGGTAGTGTAACTCGTCGGCCTCATGCCGTAGCGGAGTCGATGGCTAAGCCCGCCATAGAAGCGGTCCACCAGGATCTGGTCAGAATATCCAAGACCTGGCAGAAGACGGAGCAAGGTGGTGAACTCTGAGTAATACTCGTCCACCGTCATCTTGTCTGTCTGCTTAAGCGCATCCAACTGCAAGCGCTTCTTCGTCTGGACATGGGCGGGGTAGTACTTTGCTCGTAGCAAGGCAGTGTACTACTCCAAGCCGAACTCTGGATTGGCCACATGCTCGGCCCTCACCAGCTTCCACCAATCGCCTGCCGCTCCCCTTCAGGTAGAAAGCAGCTAGACGCACCTTGATCCCCGCAGGGACATCAAGGGTCTCGAAGGCGGTCTCCAGCTCGGAGATGTACGCCTCAAGCTTGGCGGGATCGGTCTCCCCCTTAAAGTGTGCGGGTCGAAGGTCTGCAAGACTCTTCACCCAATTTGGTTCCCTGGGTTGTGGCGGTGGAGGTGGTGCACCCACACCAGGCTGATAGCCCATGTGCCCTAATGCGGCAGCTACGATCTCTGCGATCGTCTGCCCTCCAGGTATTCCTGAAGCATCATCACCTTGGCCGCGGCCTCGGCTTCCTCTAGGACGTCCTGCCATCTGAACAAGCATAACTCACATTAGATTCGTTTCACCACTGTTTCGGTTAACGAATTTATAACGTCCGTAGACGGTAAAGACGATCCACACTTATTAGTGGTCATCTGACTCTACTCACTCTAACTTCTCACACCCTAACCCGTCACTTATTCCTTAACTTATATCCTAACTCGGTGGTTACTCATGTACGGTATTTCTTGATCAGAGCGTAACTACGCTCTGATACCACTTTTTGTAACACCCCATCCAAAGCCAATCGTGGTTATCGCAAAATTGAACCCTTAATCGAATACGTCGCAGCGGAAATAATAAACACTTGGACCTTGCCACGGTCTGATCGTTAGAATATACCGGCCTTAACATTTACAACACTTATCCAAAATACTTAACCAACCAAAAACATCACCATCCATAGTACCACAACCAACCGAGTACAAATAGCTAAGACATAATCACAACCTTACATCAGTTTAAATATAAACAGACGGGTGCACAGGCGCAACCCGAACTCAAAATAAATATCCCGTCCTAAGTCTAACCGCTCCCACTCTCGTAGTGCGTCCTCATGGGTCTCTTACCTGCAAGTGTAAAAACAGCCCCCAAAGGGGGTCAGCACGAATGCTGGTACACCCTCTCATGGCCCCCAAGCTAACGGGGCTACGACGACTAATTGTCGATAGCATGGAAATTGATTACATACACAAGCATAATATGAAGTGCAATTACAATAACCACAGATGAACACATATAGTTCACAAACATTGAACGACTCAAGCGTTCCCTTATCAAGTGGGTTAGTAACCCCCTCCTTAGTCCTCATTTCCTTAATCTCAGTTCCTTACCTTACCTTAATCTTAATCTCAACTTATCTCAGTTTACAAACCGTTCCTGGAAGGGAATGGTTGTAGCTTAATTCAAACCTGGGATTTAGGTGATCCCACCGCACCATCTTAATGCCACCTACTCTGGACGGGAGTCCAGCGTAGCTGAGCCGGCAACCGGCCCTAGGCTACAAGTCCGAAGACAAGTCCTTAAGCGGAGGGCGGATCTGATTCAGATACCGTCCCCCTTTTTCCTTAGCATGCATGACCGGAGATCGGTCCCGGGTTTCCTCACTCAAGTTCCAGTTAGTAGAAATCTTAATCACCATGTGCTAGCTAAGCCCTAACGGGCATTAACCAACAACCACCAAACTTAACTCTTATTCTTAACTCAGTAAGTACTAAACTTGGTTAGTAACAATCTCAAGTCTCGCGGGTTAGTGTAAAGATAACACATACACAACGAGAACAAATATAACCGGTTGCATGCTTTATCTTGTTTTAGTCATAGCAATTAAACAGATAGCACACAAGCCGAGGGACACCTCGTTAGCAAGCAGGTCACAAGAAAGATTGTACCGTTCACCGTCGATCGTCGTTTGTTTAACCTTCTCCGGGGTCCCAATTCACAAACCTAAAACATTGATTCATTTTAGGCCATTAGTTATTTGCACCTTACTTAACTCACTTAGTCCCTAAAGATTCCCAATGAATATCCTCTTAAGTCCTTACCACTTATCCTTTTAAACTTAATTTTAACATTAAAGTTCTTACTTAACTTAACTTAATCCCTTAAGTTCTTAGGGTCCTAATCATTACCACCCTACCAAAGGTATACCTTATTACCTATTACCATCCTTAGAATTCAAAATTTCTTTTTTTTTATTTTATTTTTAGGCTCGACCGAACTTCCGACCGACCTTACCCAAGGTCGGTCCATTCCAGAACACATTACCGTTTGAAAAATCTACCCCGACCGACCTTGCAAGTCCGGTCCCAAGGTCGGTCCATTCCCGAGAGTTTCCCCCGTGGGAAATTTAAGCTCGACCGAACTTGCCAAGTCCGGTCCCATGTTCGGTCGATTCCAGAGACTTATTTCCTTCACAAAATACAAGCCCGACCGAACTTGTAAGTCCGGTCCCCAAGTTCGGTCGGTTCCAGAAACTTTCTCCGGCAGTGTAAACTGAGCTCGACCGACCTTGCAGGTCCGGTCCCTAAGGTCGGTCGGCCCCAGAACCTTGTTTCTAAACTCCATTCAACTCCAAACTTCACCTCATATATCCTAGCATGTTATAACCTCATTTGGGCACCTCAAATACACCTTAAGCCCTCCACTAAACACATTAAATCATTCCCCAAGATCCACCTTAGTCATTATGCATTTTCCTTGTAATAATGCCAACACTTGTAATGTTTTTCACTAGGTTTCTAGGTGGTGGTTCATACCTAGTATAACCACTATGCCAAATGTTTCCCCACCACTATAACATCATCTCCCAAGCATCTTTCACCATCTAAAACTCATTTATGCATTTACTTAAAGTTCCTTCACAAGCTTAAACTTCCATCCATCAACACATTATTTCCTTCCTAGTTGTTTACCAACATTTGCCTAAGTCCTAAATACTCAATACATTCTCTTGATTCCTAAGTCCTTCATAGTAATGCCTAAGTCATTGTAACTCATTAAAGCACTTTATCTCACCCCTTTTCATCAAGACAGCCTCTAAAACTTCCTAGTACTTCCTTAGTCATTAAATTCCCTTAGAACATCTCAAACACTTAAGTTCTCCTTTAAATTTTGCCATGGGTTCTCTAGTATATAATACATCCTAACACTTGGTTTTTCTCCATCAAACAACCAACATCACTCAAATTCCCATCACAACACCTTAACACACAATTTACACCAAAACTGCACCACATCATCATATAGTGCTTAAACTTAAAATGCTTGGCACTTAGGCCCTTAAATGACAATAATCTTAACCACTGAATTTCCACATATATTTGCCTTCAACCTGCGAATACACACAACAAGGCTCCCATTGAAATAAAATGCTTCTTGTAATTCACCTTGATATCCTTAAACTATCTCTTTTTCTCATTTGCTCCTTAGTCACAAGTTCACAAGTATAGTCATTGTTTCTCCTAGGTTATATATAGCCCTTTTCTAATATAACTCTACACTAAACTCATCACATCTCTAAATCCCATTCCCTTAAACAATAAAACACCTTAAGGTAAGTAATTTACCTTGTTCTCTCACAAGCTTCACAAGCTTTCTCCTTAGATTTCTTGCCCAATTCTCGGTCACCAATATAATTCTCCTTGCCAATGTTCTAAACAATGTCCAATGATTCCAATGAGCACTAAACAACACACCTTAAGGAATAAAACCTAGGTTAAAAATGTGTTTTAAGGTTTTGAATTGATTGTTTTACCTTAGTTTCTCAAGACAAGCTTGGATTTGAAGCAAGAAGGACCTCCTCTATCCTTTGGAGAGTAGAAAACAAGCTAGCTAGAACAGGCATTAAAATGAAGCCTCATGAGCATACATTTCGGTCAAGAAGAAAAAGTGATGGAAACCTAGATTTTCTTACACTTTCTTTACCTTAAGAGAATGGAGAAGCCAATGGAGTCTCCAAACTTGAATTTCCTCTTCTAATGGTGGTTTGGCTTGGCACCAAATCAAAGCTCTTGGAGTTTGAAAGGATAGAAAGAGAGAGCTTGAGCTAACTAAGAAGAATATGTAATTTGTTTCGGTTTTGGAGCTAAAATGAGTGAGTTGTGTGCAAGAGAAGGTGGAGCTAGCATGGAGATGAGCTTCACGTTAATGGAGAAGGGAGAGAGAGCAGCTCAAACCGTGGGAAACAAGAGAGAATGAAGAGGTGAGGAGAGAGAGTGAGTAAAATGGGATATTTATGTTAAAAGGGTGAATAGTACTTTTGCTTTATAACTCTTTATTTGCTTGCTTAATGACTATAAAGGTGGTGACTCACCTTATAAAAACCGGCCCCATTTAATAATAAGGGTACTTAAGTCTTTGTTGACCAAATCTCTCACTTATATTGACTTATGTATAAACTAGCTTAATTAAGTTAATATTCACAAAACAAGGCACATTGTTGTGAAATTTTTGATTTCCCATTGATATAAACTTCCAAATGTGATACTATATAGTACACATGTTAATTAAAGAGTAATGATGGACATTTAGCCATTCAAAACTCATTTACAAGACAATTTTTCAAAAATGTGCTTTAAGACTCCTTAAAGCACATTTTGTGTTTTAACTTGTTTTCAAGCTTGGTTTTCTTTGGTAATTGATTTAAAATGACCATTAGGATATTACTAAGGTCTTAGAACAATATTTGGGTACTCACCCAAGTCTCTCCAAGCTTAGTGCACGTTTTTGCTTAAACTGCTCTTTTGGTGTTTCCTTATATTTTCTTTAGTTAAAATAGTTTCTTAATGTTTCTAAGGCATTATTTAGCCCCCTTATAACTTAGTTTATCATTAAACACCATCTCTAAGTTTGGGGTATTTCAGTCACCCCCATGGTAAGCTCATTATACAACACTCATTACCGTCCTAAATGTCGGACGAGTAACTTAAGTTAAGATGGTTCAGGTTTTGTGGCCCCAAAACACACCACACAAACAATGTTCCCCCTAAACCGATCATAAGTCAGAATAGCTAAGCTTTGAATAAGCTAATGGGAGATCATAACCGTGAGGGGAAACAACCATAACAGAGAGAAGGGTAAGGCTAAAAAGGATACCCACTCCCAACAACGCACGCGAGGCCTAACCGGATTCCTCACCACTGTTAGTACATACTTACTTTTAGATATTAGTTAGAACCCCACTATGGAGTCTATCACATCTACACACCATACAGTATTACAACTGGGTTTAAACATACAAGGAGATCCCTACATTCACACACATATCACACAATTAACACACGCATAGCCGTGGTCAGAACGTCCCATGGTTCGGGTCGTTTAATCCGAATACCAAACTCTCATGTGATCCTAGACTCTGTAAACTAAGGTTAACATCCGAGGTTAGATGGTATCGGAGTTGAACACGCCATAAATGAATTACTGTAAACTCATTACATGTTTAATCTTACAACGTGGCAAACATACAGAAAAAACACATTGGCATACAAGCCGGTGTAATCCGGTAGGACACAGGTTGCAAGAAAACCATACCGTACACCTGGAGATTGGCTAGCTTAAAACGATGCTCGCCCAATCCGTCGAACACCTCCGACTATCTAGATCCTATAACATAGTAGCCGGGTAGGTTAATAACTTAGTTATCTCCTAAACATTCTGTTACCATACGTAACTCTCTTAATTAACTTACAACTATATACACATGCATATATTTATATATAACTCCTCACAAGCCTAAGTGTATATATATTTACAACATCGTATCAACTCTACAAATACGTTCCAACTTTATAATTGTATTAATTGTATCATTAACACCTCTAATTAATTGTTGCAGAGTTCCGATCCTTCAATTATATACTTATATCCACATATATATATGTATATCTATATATATATACTTCATTCGAATTAAATGTCACGCTTTACGACCTTAATCTACTTAACGTGTGTTATATAGGCACACTTGTTTTATAATTGTTATTGGTATTATAACATTATAGCAATCCTCCAATAATTATCCAATCTTATAAATTTAATCCCAACATATATATATACACACATTCATATCCTCGTAAATTTCTAAGTTCCTTTTGTTTTAACCTCTAGCTACATATATACGTATACATTATATACATAGCCTCATAAACTCTAATATTAACCCATAATACATAAATATATGTTAATATTAATATTTACACATTAATACCAATTTTATAAAATAATTCTTTAGTTATTTTAATCCATCTATTGACCCCTTACTAATAATTATTAATCTATTTACATCTTACCAATTTAATCCTTAATTGGCCCAACTCTTTGTTTCAATTTCTATCTCCCCTAATTTGGTTAACCGATTGAATTTCATTAAGACTAATTTTGAACCAAATCTGGTTTGCTAGTCTAGTGGACTACTTCTAAGTCCAGTCCCATTTATCATCCTATTTCTACCTTAACCCTACATTGATCTAAGCCCAAATCAATTTCCTTTTCCCCAGTTTTCAAAACTGGTCCATTTCCAGTTTGACCATCTTAATTTCTACCAAATTATAGTTTTGACTGATTCTATTTTGACCAATTCGATTACAAATTTTCCAGATTTACACACCCACTTAAATTTTTCTTAAATTACACTTTAGTCCCAAATTTCCTGTAATTTACCAATCCTTTCTAAATTTTCAATCTAGCCTAACATTTTTCCAGAAACTTTAATTTTATCTAATTTTACCCAATTCAATTCGATCACTAAACTCTAATTATCAATTTAAACCCTAAATCGGTTTCAACCGAAACCTAACCGCAAATAAATCCCTAAATTCACATTTTCTCCCAATTTCAGTCTAACCCTAAATCAATTTTGAAATAAATTTTTCGAATGTGATTTTGGCCAGATTAAATTTCCAAAACTTCAATTACTCGATTTGTCCCCAATTTTCTGTCGAACTCGATTTTGCCACAAGAAAAACTCTTTTACATTTTTGAAACCCCAAATTCACTCTGGGGTTCTTATTTTCGCACATCAGAAACAACAAAATATCTAGATTTAGAGTCCACATACCGCTTGCAGTATACAAAATTCACACAGAAAGTTTCTACCACATACAGTCTCATTCGCACCAAAATTTCGCCGGATTTCACAAGTTGCAAGTGTATAAATCGGGCTCTAATGGCCGAAAAACAGAGAGCGCTAGGGAAATCTCCAGACTAGTTTCTAGTTTTGAATCCTAGTCGAAATTGAACAAGACGCTGAGAAAAAAAATGAAAGAACTTAAACAAATTTTTCGACTCAAGTACACCTTTGGTTCTAGGCAGAAATCGACTCTCGTTTCACGACCTCTTCCTCCGGTTCTTCATCCCGTCTTTGGTTGGCTTCCTCGTCCGCCTTCCACCAGCCTGCCACCGGAGTGGCCTCATCATTTGCGTGCCCGAATCGCCAGAGGAAGGAGAGATGTACGACGGAGATGCAGAAGAGATGAAGAGAGGCGTAAAATTCGTCGCCAGTTAGGTTTCGATTTTGAGCAGAAGAAGAGAATGAGAGGAATGAAGATAGTCGGTGGGTTGGATGAAGTAACGCAACAGAGAAGAGAATAGAGAGGAGCGGCGCTGGTATTTCCTTCCAGCCAATTTAGGGTTGGCAAATTACCGTGACTTTAGGAAAGAATTGGGATGGGTTTGTTTTTTTCTTGTTCTTCCTTACTGTTAATGGGTTAGTTAGAAGGGGTAGGTTGGGCTGAATACTACTGGGATAATAAAAAAAACGAGTGGGCGGCCCAGTCTGTTTGGCTGGTCGGCCCATCCTTTTATTTTTTCAACATTCCACTTATAATGTCGTTCCTAGCTTGTTTTAGACCCGTTTTTCATGCCGTTCGCGACATGTTGTCTCGTTTAATGAGACGGACCATTTTATGATTTCAAATTTATATTTTCAAACAATAATTATTATTGTTATTTATAAATTCTAATAGTTAATATTTAATTTCTAATTGGTTTGCGTTTCGCCATTTTAAGCGAAAACACGACGTCTTTTATTTCAACTGCCTAACCATTTTCCAATACCTCTAAAATTACCCAAATAACCTTATAAGGTATCTAAGACCTTGTTTTCACTTCTAAAATATTTGTGACACGTTTTTTTTCGATGTAAAAACGCTTAATTTATTTTCGTTTATATCTCTTTTTCTAAACCTCCTTAACGTCGTTTTAGGTTTCGCTAATGTTTCCTAACGAATTTTTAGGGTATAATTGAATATTATATTATTCTTTGTACTTATATAAAGGTATTTAATTCCCTAATCTCTCATTAATTACTTTTATTTAGTTAATTCATGATTAATTAAATTAATTAAGGTTTGGGATATTTCAATCTACCCCCTTAAAAGAACTTTGTCCCCAAAGTTCCCATGCATCTCACACATCATTGGATTAGAATACGGGGATTACTTATAAAAATAAAACTTCCATAACAAAACACACTTTACATCACACCCTCGGACTTAACGGTCCGGGTAACACATTCACATCCATACATAACACAACATACTCACATGATAACCTCGGACCCAATGGTCGGGTATCTTAACAACATTTACACATACATAACAACCCTTAGACTCTCTGGTCTTGGGTAACATAACAACATTTAGACACATAGGTCTTGATAACATAACAGCCTTTAGACACATAGGTCTATGTAACCAACAACATTTAGACTCATAGGTCTTGATAACATACACTTTTGGAACTCAAGGTCAAAATAATATTTATTACACATACCACACAACATGTCATAGCATGTATAGCAATCAAAAATATCTTTGATATACACTGTGATCCCGTAGAACCCGGTCGCGATGGACACCTTCCGTCCCCGTGCCTTTGGGAGATCAAAACAATCACTTAAATTTAAAATTTTCCTTGTGAGGTTAAGTAAGAGAACTTTAATTATGTAAAGCATCTATCGACGTTTTATAAATACCAATTCAAAATCCTTTTGAAAACACATACAACTCCAAGTCCAACTTATGCTCCTTTCTTCTTTTCTTAGTGTGGTTAGTTGTGACCACTTATAGGGAGCTTCAAGAGTCATCCAACCCTGATGTGATCAGCATCAGTGTTGAACTATCCTTCCACCCCAATTTGTGTTCGGCTTCCCTCGATCGCATGCAAATCAAGTTCTACCTCCACTTCATTTCAAGCATCAAATAAATCACCCATTTCCAATTTTCTATCTTTTTAATCATTCTAATCATGATCATAACATCTCAAGGGATAAAACTCCGTCTATCAGTTATTTCCATTCGCTTTAATGTTGTTACCTAGGGAATCTTATTCTCACTAGGTTCTATGTCGGTTCCTACCCTTCATGAATCACTATATAGTATATATATACACATATATTTTATCAAAATACAACACACAGTTTCACATTTATACACTGTCGGGGTTTTTTGTTCCCGGGAGTTTCTCTACTCCCCACACTTGTACTATCACACACAATTGTTAACAAACACAACACACTTATCACAATGGTATTCGCATCTTCTGTGCACAATTACCACCATTAAACCATGAATGAATGCGTATGTTTACGTAACACACACACCAATCATCAAAACAAATTATTTTGTGGTATGCACAACATAGGTCACGTACACTTGTACGGTAATACACACTAAGTGGTTTTGCGCTCTACCCCCCTTAAAAAGGATTACGCCCACGTAATCAATCACTAAACATCGGTTTAAAATGTTCTGCCGTCGTGAAGTATTTTAACTTCCACGCGGTCTATTTACAATGGATTCTGATTAAAGGATCTTAACCATATTGGCGGTTTAGTTCCTAAACCAAGAATTCTCATTGGAGTTTGCTTTAACTCATAACCGGTTTCGGTTCTGGCCTGTGAGGCTTCTAGGCTTAAATAATTAGCCGTTCACTTATGTTCACCATGCACATTCAACATTTGAATCACTGGCTCAGTAGTTTCTACTGCGAAAACTCTAATAACTGTAGGGCTTAGTTTGCCTCATTCGTTATTCTTAATGTATTGTACATATCCCAATTATTCCCTTATTGGTAATAACGGTTTTCTCAACTGATGTGTGGGATTTCTAACCGTGAGCAAATTCGGTGAGTTCAAAACTTTCCATTCTCCTCTCCAATATTACTGTGTATACTGCTATGTATTTCACAACGATTGACTTGTTTCCTTCCAACTTACTGTCGGTTGAGGTTGAGCTACTACCCAATGTGTAGTGCTCTCTTCAGTTATTTCTCCACACTTGAGGTATATTTCATACAATATTGGTATTTAGTGCTACTGTAGCCACTTATTCTTAATCATGCCTCCACATTTGATTTTGTACAAGTATTCTTCCATTGGTACGTCCTTGCATTACCTATGCATCAGTCACTATGGCGTTATAAGCCGCTTTCTGTTTCCACCACAATTAACATTTCCGAATCCTAGCTATCGCACTCGATCATTACTGCGCAAATGCAATACCAAAACGCTCAGTCATACAGAGTCTAGAGGCGTAAACTCTTGGCAGCAAATCTCTCATGCGATTCGCAATGGAATTCACACTGTGTTTTATTGAGATTCTGATCTCGTAATACTGGCTACTGGCTTACTGCCTAGTTATTTGCTATCACTTATCGGTAACAATACTTATACAACGGTCGCTTGCTGCGCACCGTGCCCCTACTCATTGCATAACACTAACTTACATGGTCTACTTACTATCACATTAACTTCCACACATGTACTTACATCACTCGTATTATGGTTTGTCATTCATTTGGATGACTACTGAATACTCCTTGAGCGTTGATCACTCGAGTTACAAACCAGCGTTATTCAGCTCGGTGCTTCACTTATACACACATGCTACTAAACTAACTGCTCTCTTTCAATAACAATATAGTCCATCCTTAACATATTTCTTGAACTTGATTCACATAACTACCGCTGTTGCGGTGTCACAATGTCGAGAGGTATCCCCACTTTTAATGTAGTGGTTCGTTCTCCACTCTATTTACTCGTACAACACAAACTTTGCAATCGATCAAATTTACATATCACACCTTATTGTGGCTTATAAGCCTTATTCCTTGAGCTGCGCTCATTGTAGGTTGTCCACACACATGTACTTCTCTATACAACATTACATGGTTTGTATGTCATATTGGGCTCCATGACAAGGTCGTTGCATTCCGTTTTCTTTCATGGGATGCCCCTTAGGTTTGTCAGTCCGTCTCTGACAACTTATGTCTAAACTGGGTGTTAGTTTCAACCATTGTGCTTCTATCATGTGATTTCGTGCAACAATTGTTGATGCGAACACCCTTAAGGATTGCTCCTGGGTGTTACTAAGTTATGCCTTTACATCTGGTTCACACTTATTGGTACATTTCCGTTAGCCCACGCCGTTTGTGTTCTTAACTGGCTTATTATCTCCTTCTGTGAAGATCAACATTTCCTGGTGGTACTCATTCTGTGAGTTTCATCCCATTCATTGCACATTAATGTGTCCACATTAGGCATCCGCTTAGCCATGGACAGGCTGGGTCCCCGTTCCAGCTAACATGTTTATCCCTGGGATCCTTAAGACATATGCTATGTCTTTACATAACAGTTAGTGCACTTCGTATTCCCTGACTCTTAAACATTTCCTTGAAAGGAATTCACTAATTCTTTTAGTCTCGTTAACTTGACTTGTTCCTTTACTTCAACCTTCATGGTAATCCTTTGCTCTTGATTGACTTACACTACTGACCGTAGTACGGAGTCGACTACTTCCCGTGTTCCGGACTCTACTGTATACATATGTGGGGTAACATACTGATACATTGCTACTTACCCAACTACCCATAAGTAGGTCTGTCAGGCACACAAGCTCTATCGGAGTGCGGTCGTCCCACATTACAGTTGGTACACTCGTAGTGTCCGTCACACGCCTAGGTGAAGTATTCTGTTGTCAACTCCCCTTATATTGTCATGTGACAATATGCCTCTGTGCTTCCCGAACTTAATCGAGGGAAAGTTTATCCACTGTTGTATCTTTATAACTGCCCTTAGTTTTACTGGTTTGGTTCTTAAAAGAAAGTAGAAAATGAGTATGGGTTGAAAGAAAGAGCTTGAAAAAAATCTGAGTTGAAGAAAAATTCTCATGGTTTTACAATGCCTTCATGCCTTAACCAAATCTAGCTTCTTGCTGACTGGTGTACTTACAATTACAGAGGTTAGGCTAACAGCCCTTCCACTGTTATGACGATCACATTTAACTTTATGTACTTTACCAAGTATTGTAGTGGTTATAAATTTCCCGAACAGCCCTGTTATAGCAGCACTTGCCATGGCAAGTGCGCCTATGCTAACGGACTATCGGTTCAACACATACCGGTTGTGGTATTGTTTTTACCCGCACTGTCATAAGTGGCCTTGTTGGCCCTCACTTGATCTTACTGTCTTGATAATAACTCCTCTAGGTGACTTCTCGCTGTATTCACATAATAATTATTAACTGGGGCGTTTCCCATTCTTGGGGTCCCCTTTCTTTTTGTATTATTTCCTCTTCGTAGCCCGTTCCACGCATTGTCGTGGTTACTGAGACTTGTCTCAGGTTGGGCACCACGTTGTAGTTCCTTTGTCGGTTGGTGTACCGTTGGTGTATCACTTAACAATTGTGGTTCCGTAGACACTTGTCTCGGTTTCATCAATCCACTTCTTGCCTGTTGCACGATTAGTGCGTTGCAAGCTGGTTATTCTCGACTGCTCGGCATGTCGACCCAGGTTGCCGGAAATTCCATTCTCTTATACACAAAATTCCTCATTCTTCGCTATTTAATGTGGTCAACATTGTCCAGGTAGAAACCGTCTCCGGGATTCCCACTCTTCGGGATCTACCGTACGACAGGTTCTCCGTACCTTAGTGGTATTCAATAACAGCCAGATCGGGTGTTCCCGAGTAAGAGAGGACTTTCATCTCTCTGGCGTTGTTTCCCCAAGTTATATACAGGGATTGTGGAGGGCAGGATGGATATTGTAGGTTTCCAGTACACACTGGTAATACCTAACTAGCGTATCTCTCACGCTATCACTCAACCCTTAACCCAAAGTACTAAAATCCTAACTCGGTACTTCCTAAGCTCGGTAATTCAGTCATCAGAGCGATACTTCGCTCTGATACCATTTTTTGTAACACCCCATCCAACATTAACATACTTACAATTAAACTGCAGCGGAAAACAACTTCATCACATCACTTAACTCGTTGGTGTTACACGCCGTTAACCACCCACATGGCTAACAAGGCTATTACATATACATGTACCGGTCTGATGGACTAGATTCCCGAGCGACTACATATTACTGACCCTTCCATTAACAATAGAACAACATACACCTTCCAACTGTACCGAGTATTCACAAACTAATGCCGATAACAATTTCGGTCTTACTACTCCTACAGTACATATACAATTTAAATGACTACCCATGTACAACGACTACCCCGTCCTACTCTCGAACGGCTTCCAGCTCTCTGTACCTGAAATAGGAAAAGAAGAGAAAGGGTGGCCCCCAAGGGGCTCAGCACCTTTGCTGGTATGGTAATCCCGCAGCCCACATGCTACCGGGCCACGCACAGCTAATTGTCGTCTTAGCATGCGGTTGATTATATTTAAATCATGCATGTAACTTAAACACACAACACGAATCATTCCGCCTCAATGGGCTCAACAAACAGATAATATATCCAAACTTGATATGTCACTCATGGTATTCATTACCCCTAGAGTGTTTCTCCTCTAATAGAGCTACTTCCTTAATAAACGACACTTACCCATTAATCGGGTTATCCTTAAACGCCGCTTATCACAAATTGGGATTCATATCCATGATCCACATATTCCACATTTTACAACATATAACATACATCACATAACAACACATAACAACACTTTCCACGTTTCAACGTGCACATAACAACATCGCAATAGAGATTGCATTACATCAACAACACATAACATAACGGGTGCGGTTCTCTTAGGAGCCGACCCAAACATAGTTAATTCACTGGTGAGCCTAGAGAATGATGTCACCCCCATGGTAAGCTCGTTATACAACACTCATTACCGTCCTAATAGTCGGACGAGTAACTTAAGTTAAGATGGTTCGGGTTTTGTGGCCCGAACACACCACACAAACACATGTTCCCCCTAAACCGATCATAAGTCAGAATAGCTAAGCTTTGGAATAAGCTAATGGGAGATCATAACCCGTGAGGGAAACAACCATAACAGAGAGAAGGGTAAGGCTAAAAAGGATACCCACTCCCAAACAACGCGCGACCGGCCTAACCGGATTCCTCACCACTGTTAGTACATACTTACTTTTAGACATTAGTTAGAACCCCACTATGGAGTCTATCACATCTACACACCATACAGTATTACAACTGGGTTAAACATACAAAGGAGATCCCTACATTCACACACACATATCACACAATTAACACACGCATAGCCGTGGTCAGAACGTCCCATGGTTCGGGTCGTTTAATCCGAATACCAAACTCTCATGTGATCCTAGCCTCAGTTAACTAAGGTTAACACTTCCGAGGTTAGATGGTATCGGAGTTGAACACGCCACATAAATGAATTACTGTAAACTCATTACATGTTTAATCTTACAACGTGGCAAACATACCGAAAAACACATTGGCATACAAGCCGGTGTAATCCGGTAGGACACAGGTTGCAAGAAAACCATACCGTACACCTGGAGATTGGCTAGCTCTTAAAACGATGCTCGCACAATCCGTCGAACACCTCCGACTATCTAGATCCTATAACATAGTAGCCGGGTAGGTTAATAACTTAGTTATCTCCTAAACATTTTGTTACCATACGTAACTCTCTTAATTAAACTTACAACTATATACACATGCATATATTTATATATAACTCCTCACAAGCCTAAGTGTATATATTTACAACATCGTATCAACTCTACAAATACGTTCCAACTTTAATAATTGTATTAATTGTATCATTACAACCTCTAATTAATTGTTGCAGAGTTCCGATCCTTCAATTATATACTTATATCCCATATATATATATGTATATCTATATATATATATATATATACTTCATTCGAATTAAATGTCACGCTTTACGACCTTAATCTACTTAACGTGTGTTTATATAGGCACACTTGTTCTTATAATTGTTATTGGTATTATAACATTATAGCAATCCTCCAATAATTATCCAATCTTATAAATTTAATCCCAACATATATATATACACACATTCATATCCTCGTAAATTTCTAAGTTCCTTTTGTTTTAACCTCTAGCTACATATACATACTTATACACATATATACATAGCCTCATAAACTCTAATATTAACCCATAATACATACATATATGTTAATATTAATATTTACACATTAATACCAATTTTATAAAAATAATTCTTTAGTTATTTTAATCCATCTATTGACCCCTTACTAATAATTTATTAATCTATTTACATCTTACCAATTTAATCCTTAATTGGCCCAACTCTTTGTTTCAATTTCTATCTCCCCTAATTTGGTTAACCGATAGAATTTCATTAAGACTTTTGAACCAAATCTGGTTTGCTAGTCTAGTGGACTACTTCTAAGTCCAGTCCCATTTATCATCCTATTTCTACCTTAACCCTACATTGATCTAAGCCCAAATCAATTTCCTTTTCACCAGTTTTCAAAACTGGTCCATTTCCAGTTTGACCATCTTAATTTCCACCAAATTATAGTTTTGACTGATTCCTATTTTGACCAATTCGATTACAAATTTTCCAGATTTACACAACCACTTAAATTTTTCTTAAATTACACTTTAGTCCCAAATTTCCTGTAATTTACCAATCCTTTCTAAATTTTCAATTGAGCCTAACATTTTTCCAGAAACTTTAATTTTATCTAATTTTACCCAATTCAATTCGATCCCTAAACTCTAATATCAATTTAACCCTAAATCGTTTCAAAAACCCAAATCGGTTTCAACCGAAACCCTAACCGCCAAATAAATCCCTAAATTCACATTTTCTCCCAATTTCAGTCTAACCCTAAATCAATTTTGAAATAAATTTTACGAATGCGATTTTGGCCAGATTAAATTTCAAAAACTTTCAATTACTTGATTTGTCCCCAATTTTTCTGTCGAACTCGATTTTGCCACAAGAAAACTCTTTTACATTTTCGAAACCCCAAATTCACTCTGGGTTCTTATTTTCGCACATTAGAAACAACAAAATATCCAGATTTAGAGTCCACATACCGCTTGCAGTATACAAAATTCACACAGAAAGTTTCTACCACATACAGTCTCATTCGCACCAAAATTTCACCGGATTTCACAAGTTGCAAGTGTATAAATCGGGCTCTAATGGCCGAAAAACAGAGAGCGCTAGGGAAATCTCCAGACTAGTTTCTAGTTTCGAATCCTAGTCGAAATTGAACAAGACGCAGAGAAAAAAACGAAAGAACTTAAACAAATTTTTCGACTCAAGTACACCTTTGGTTCCAGGCAGAAATCGACTCTCGTTTCACGACCTCTTCCTCCGGTTCTTCATCCCGTCTTTGGTTGGCTTCCTCGTCCGCCTTCCACCAGCTTGCCACTGGAGTGGCCTCATCGTTTGCGTGCCCGAATCGCCAGAGGAAGGAGAGATGTGCAACGGAGATGCAGAAGAGATGAAGAGAGGCGTAAAATTCGTCGCTAGTTGGGTTTCGATTTTGAGCAGAAGAAGAGAATGAGAGGAATGAAGATAGTCGGTGGGTTGGATGAAGTAACGCAACAGAGAAGAGAATAGAGAGGAGCGGCGCTGGTATTTCCTTCCAGCCAATTTAGGGTTGGCAAATTACCGTGACTTTAGGAAAGAATTGGGATGGGTTGTTTTTTTTCTTGTTCTTCCTTATCTGTTAATGGGTTAGTTAGAAGGGGTAGGTTGGGCTTAATACTACTGGGATAAATAAAAAACGAGTGGGCCGGCCCAGTCTGTTTGGCTGGTCGGCCCATCCTTTTATTTTTACAACATTCCACTTATAATGTCGTTCCTAGCTTGTTTTAGACCCGTTTTTTCATGCCGTTCGCGACATGTTGTCTCGTTTAACGAGACGGACCATTTTATGATTTCAAATTATATTTTCAAACAATAATTATTATTGTTATTTATAAATTCTAATAGCTAATATTTAATTTCTAATTGGTTTGCGTTTCGCCATTTTAACGCGACGTCTTTTATTTCAACTGCCTAACCAATTTTCCAATACCTCTAAAATTACCCAAATAACCTTATAAGGTATCTAAGACCTTGTTTTCACTTCTAAAATATTTGTGACACGTTTGTTTTCGATGTAAAAACGTTTAATTATATTTTTGTTTATATCTCTTTTTCTAAACCTCCTTAACGTCGTTTTAGGTTTCGCTAATGTTTCCTAACGAATTTTTAGGGTATAATTGAATATTATATTCTTTGTACTTAGATAAAGGTATTTAATTCCTTAATTTCTCATTAATTACTTTTATTTAATTAATTCATGATTAATTAAAGTAATTAAGGTTTGGGATATTTCAAACACATACAAGTCTCATCGACTGATAATTATAAACACACATTCAAGCATCATGCATTTGGTTTAGGTTCTAGGCTTACCGGTTTCGCGCTGAGCGCTAGCCTCAGCGCCTGAAGTTCCCACTGTGTACCGGGTATTTCTTCATGGAACCATATCCTTTCCCTTCCGACTCCCGGATGAGGATGGCTGTCCTGCCGGTCCTCTAGTAGAGGTGTTAGTCTGCGGCGCTTGACCTCCTCTGGGTCCGCCCGCTTCAATAGCTGGTGTTCTCTGTGAACCTCTAGCTCCCTTGTATACTTGGCTCCCTGGATTGGAAAATCATTCATACTCCCTGTGACCTTCCTTTCTACAATAGCGGCACTCCACCTTCCTTCCTGAGCAATCTACGCCTGGGTGATCATTTCCACAATGTTTATAGTAATAGTGACATTGGGTTGGCTTATTGCCTCTAGGTGGTGCTGATCTTAGTGGTTGTGCATCAATAGCTGGGCCGGTCAGACGAGGGACCTGCTCCTTCGTCTTCTGACCATGAAAATCCTTCCGCCCCTTCCTTTTATCAAAGAATTTATTCCCCTCCTTGTAGTAACCGCCAGAGGTTGATTCACCATCATCTCCTTCAGTACTCTTTCTCTTCTTTCTTCCTGCGCCCTTTCCCTTGAACTTTTGAGTCTTCACAGTGTCGGAGTAGTCGACTCCTGGTATGTAGTCCAACAAACTGGTGAACCGTGCGTAGTACTGGTCAACTGTTTTGACTCCCTTGGATTAAGGTCTCGATCTCCTACTTTTTCCTCTGCTTTAGGTGTTCGGGGTAGAACTACTCCCGCAACACTTCTACAAACGCTGTCCATCCAAAGTCCGGTGTAGCTCTACGGTGGCCCTCCACAGACCGCCACCAAATGTCAGCTGCGTCCTTCAGGTTGTAAGTGACGATGCCGACTTTCTGGTCTTCTGGAACTCTGATAGCCTTGAACGCCTTCTGGTGCTCTACAATGAACTTCTCCAGTGCGGCGGGGTCCGGTTCCCCTGAATAAGTCGGTACTCTCGCGTCTGCAACGCTCTTCAACCAGTTGGTTTCCTGGGGCTGCGGCGGGTGGGGTATGGCTCCCATAAGTTGAGCTCCTAGTTGCTGCGCGAAGGCTGCCATGGCTGCTGCTAGGTTCTGGTACCTCTGGAACATCCGCCGGTGTCTCGCCACTGCGTCCACTGCTGCCTCCATGTGGTCTTCCTCTTGTCGACATCGATAATATTGTGTATTATTTCTACTCAGTTGTTACACCGTTTCACATACACAATCACAAACATGAAAGAAAGTTAGCTACTAGCAGTAAAGATACTCCTAGAATTTTTTTAGGTCACGAGTCCTCACAGCCGTTTCCCGTGTCCCAATATTCCTATGCTCATGTTTTGACTCAGTATCTTCTCATCAGAGCGGTACTCCGCTCTGATACCACTTTTTGTAACACCCCTAATCCTAAACCTGTAATATCGTCGTATTTCGTAGCATAATAAATAATAATTCGCAGTGGAAAATAAAACTATCTACCTTGGTGTTACACGCCGTTACTCACCCTTGTGAGTAACAAGGGATCCTTACTCTTTCCAACATTACAACTCCTCACGCTGTGATGAACATATACTGAGCACTCTAATTATTACAAACCAAATCCAACAAAATGAGCAACTAACTGAATACAACAACCTCCTTAGTACAATACAAAATAAAACCAAAGGTATTTGTGGAAAAACACATCAGCTACCCCCGTGTCCCGCACTCCGGCTTGAGTCTTCTTTAATAACCTGGAATGTTTGGCCCATTGAAGGGCTCAACAATCGAAATGCTGGTATGCTAAATGTAGTCTTAAATCATCAAGATTCCTTAAGTCATTTTAGCCATCTTGATATTAGATTCTTTACATGTAATACCGGTTTACACTAACAACAGTAATAACTGTAAACACTCAACAATGACATACAACTCACCTGTAAACATCAATGTACAATAGTACACAACACCAATAACCACACATCAATAATCCATAACAATAACCAATAACCTTATATCAATAACAATAACCAATAATCACACATCAGTAATTCCACAAGATACGCGTATTAAACTGTACTTGTTAGTTGGCCACCTGGCCCTTATCCTTTAAACCAATCACTTAACCTTTTCCAATTAAATTCCACCTAAGGCGTCATGATAAGACAACCCTTAATAACTTATTAATGGACGATAGTCCCTTGGGTTCCAATGGAACCGTTACCAGCTGACCTTATGGCCCTGGATAAATATTGACCGATCCGGTCGAACCTGTGCACCAACGGCAGTGCCCTCCGCCATCGTCGAATGTGGATAATGGATTCCCTTGAGTGACTCCCCATTGAAGTCTCTCGTAGTGATCACGATGCGCAACCAGAAAGTCGAAACAGTCTGGATTCCTCTCTTAATAAATTAGCCCTTCAGTTAGTGATACAATATCCAATCCTTTAGTTAAGACTATAACAGTTGACCATCAGTTAGGTTTCATAATACCTAAAGGTCAGTTAGTCTTGTTCCAGTTTAGATGTATAAACATCCAGTCATAAGACGTTCGCGTATAAATAAAACACATAGTGTTGAGCAATACAGTATACAAAACAATATACATAAAATCACAGATATCGCTCTTAAGCAATTAAACACATAATGTCTGGACCTTAGGAAAATCCTCAGGACATTCAGACCACATAATTAACATACCGTTCACCAAGTAACTGCTAGCTTGACAAATTCCTGTTCAGTAGTTCCTTCCCGTACGCTGTTATACAAACATGCAATACCGGGTAATATTAATATAACTATTCATTAAATATTACAGTACGGTCACTGTAGCGTTTATACTCGTTGTATAATAACTTTGTATGTTCTTTATTTCCCCTATTATTTAACAGTGGTTCTAGATAGTTCATCAGTTCATTATTTTATGTAGTATTCACATGTGATAATGGATTTCCATTGTACTGTATATCTTTATTTCATTAATCAAATATCCATAACTATTTCCTCTTATTCTATATACCAATATAATTTGGTTGTCTTTATTATAACCACAATTATTTCATAAATTTTAATACTATTCTCCATAATATCCTAGTACATTATATTACCTAGGTTAACTTCCTTTCTTTATTAAATACAAAACCAACCTTTTCAACTTTGGTAACCATAATTTGAACCCATTAATTTTTACAACTTACCAAATATCCATATAACTTTATAATTTACGAATTGCCACCTTAACCACTCGGTAATAGCCAAATGAATATTCTAATTTTTATAAATTACCAAATAATCCCTCAAATTTTCGGTTTCCATATTTATTTCCCATAACTACATTTTAATCCCAAAACTTTTATGTAAGTTACATATCAACTTATAAACCATAGTTTTATTATTTAATTTCCTTAATTACCGAGACAACCCTTATACTTTTATAAATTTCCAAATAACCTTATAACTTTTATAATTCATTAATTATCCACATTAACTTTCGGAAATTGCAAAACAAATATATTAGTTTTTATAAATTACCAAATGACCACACTTATTTTCGGTCTTAACATGTAATTCTCTTATATTCACAATTTAACCTCAAAACTTTATATAAGTTACATGTTAACTTATAAAATATAGTTTTAATATTTAATTTTCTTAAATAACCGAATTGGCCCATATACTTTTATAAATTACATTTCCACCCCTTGTCCAATTCGGTCTTTACTTAATGATTTCTATAATTTACATATTCACCCCATAACTTTTATAAACTTAATATTTTATGTCATAAATCATTTTAACCCAAAGGTTTTGGTCAACACTTTGACCAAGACTTAATTTCATAATTAATACTTTAATATACCCATAAATTCATATGTAATTCTCGGCCATACACCATAGTTTCCAATATTTACAAAATAGTCCCAAAACTTTATAAAATGTTATTTTAACACCTAACCACTTATTTAAATTCATCAAAATTCATAATATTAACTCCTACCTTATATTATATCATAATTACACCAATAAACTCCTTAAGCTCTCGGTATTCATTATTTGTACACTAAACTTTTCAAATTTTACATTTTAGCCACATAACATTATAAACTAGCCATATAAATACTTGTAGCTATTTTTAATGTTCCCAAAATTCATGATATAAGTTAATATACTTATATATTTCAAAAATCACCCAAATAATATATTTAACTCTCGGCTTTAATAAACTTTACTATATAGTTTTAAAACTTGATTTAAACCTTATAATAAATACATATAAATGTATATAAGCCATATAACACTTCTAAAAATTATGCTAATGACTTAGAATGATTATAAACTCAAAATAGGATATATTATCCTTAGACAATTCGGTTTGATTGTATATGTATCATATTTAATTTTTGTAACACAATTTTATACCTTAAGGTAATAATCTTACCTTATATGTTATAAACTATTTTCTTAGTATTATAACCTATGATTTTTGGCCCTAATTTATCTAGGATTTATACATAATTTTTATACTAAAGTTTGAAGCTTAAATCAAGCTTAAAATTAATAAACCTTAATTATAAACTTACTCCTTAAATCAAGACAATTCTTGTACTTGATTTCTCTTGAACTCCAAGCTCTCCAAATGCTATTTTGATGAAGAGAATTCGGCCTCCTTGAATATATTTAGGAGATCCATTTGTTAGACTTCTAACAAGGATTTGTAAATAAGATTTGGAGTAGTTTTACAAGAGTTCACCTTAGGAATTTTTCAAGGAATTTTCGGTAGACCTTGAGATGGTTGTAGATCTAAATATCCTTCATGAAATAATGAAGAGATTATAGATTTAGGAGCCTTGAATTTTCGGAAATGATTTAAGAATTTTTGCTAGGATTTTCAACATGAAAATATACCTTAACTTGATCTTGTTGTTCCTTGTGTTGTTGTTGAATTTAGGAACCTCCTTGGAGCATTAAAGCTTGGTGGAAACTTGTAGGTTTTCTAGGATGAATCTTGCTTCAAGACTTAGTAGATTTAACAAGGAAATTACATAGAAATGGTGTTAGAACTTAATACACCATTAATGGAGCTTTGAAGCTCTAAGGAGTAAACTAGCAAATGAAGAAGAAAAGAGAGAAGAAGAGAGGCTTACCAAATCGACCAAAGGAAAGGAAAAGGAGAAGTAGCTCAATCATTTTCGGGCTACCGGGACACTCCCGGGGCAAAAAGGAGCGTTAAGAAATTCCCCGAGCACTTTGTGTATTTTTGAAAAAGTAGCTCGATCATTCTCTTTAGAATGGTGAATATTAATCATAGGAACTCTTAGAATAATTTATATTGGAGTTTGTGCCACCTCGGCACCTCTCCGGGGCACTCCCGGGGGTTTATGGGGCCCTCATCGGGAACCTCAGAGCACTTTGTTTTTAACTGAGAATTTATCTTGAGAACTTAATATTAAATGTTTATTAAAGTGTTATTGTGCATTATAATGAAGTGTAATGTTTTACTTTATTTTATAAAGTATTTCTGGGACTTTCAGGCCTTAAGGGGCCCTTAAGGGAACTCCCGGCATCTTGTATTTTTACTCAGTTCTAGCTGAGGACTTGTGTTTTAAATGTCATAAAATTATCCTTGATTAACTACATATGAGTTTTATAGCTTATATAACTTGTTTAGTTTAAGGTCGGGCTTTAACGCACGTTTTTGACCTTAAGGAGTTTAGGTGCGTTTTAACGCCCAAGTGCTTATATACTTTCTTAGGGTTTAATAATCCCCTAAATAATACTTATTTATCATTATTTAATTATTTAAATGTTAGGGGTATTTCATTATATACTATACTACGCTAAATTAATATTTTGTTTTGCTCCTCTTAAGGTTATAAAAGGTGAATGCTACTCCGGTCAACAAGTCTTCCTGAAGATTTAACAAATTTTGACCAAGAGATCGAGAGAACCCTGCTTCATACTTTAAGGCAACAACGAACCCTACAAGAAGCAGTTCCTACACAAATGGCAGCACCAATCATCCGAAATATAAACTGGCCTTCCAACCATGGCCAAAAACCAGCAATCGACCTTCCCCACCTTGCACAAAACGAATACGATTGTAACACCCCATCCAACAACAACCACGTAACAACATTCTGCAGTGGAAAATATAATACTACACATTACTTAACTCGTTGGTGTTACACGCCGTTAACCACCCACGTGGCTAACAAGGCTATTACATAAACATTGTACCGGTCTGATGGACTAGATTCCCGAGCGACTACACATTATTATCCCTTTCCATTAACAACAAACATACACATACCTTCCAACTGTACCGAGTATTTACAAACTGATGCCAATAACAACTTCGGTCTTACTACACCTATTGTATATATACAACTTACATGATTACCCATGTACAACGACTACCCCGTCCTACTCTCGAACGGCTTCCAGCTCTTTACCTGAAATAAGAAAAAGAGAAAGGGTGGCCCCCAAGGGGCTCAGCACCTTTGCTGGTATGGTAATCCCGCAGCCCACGTGCTACCGGGCCACGCACAACTATTTGTCGTCTTAACATGCGGTTGATTATATTTAAATCTTGCATGTAACTATAAACACACAACACATAACATTTCGCCTCAATGGGCTCAACAAACGGATAATACATCCTTACTTGATAAGTCACTCGTGGTATTCATTATCCCTAGAGTGTTCCTCCTCTAATGGAGCTACTTCCTTAATAGACGACACTTACCCTTAAATCGGGTTATCCTTAAACGCCTCTTATCGCAAACT
The DNA here is from genome assembly GCA_023374045.1 of Limonium bicolor. Taxonomy (NCBI): domain Eukaryota; kingdom Viridiplantae; phylum Streptophyta; class Magnoliopsida; order Caryophyllales; family Plumbaginaceae; genus Limonium; species Limonium bicolor. The sequence continues at coordinate 29,024,589 of CM041776.1, forward strand.
GGGATTCATTTCCATGATCCACACACTCCATATCTTACAACATATAACATTCCTCACATAACAAAACATAACAACACTTTTCACGTTTCGACGTGCACATGATAACATCGCAATAGGAATTGCATCATAACAACAATACATAACATAACGGGTACGGTTCCCCTTATGAACCGGCCCAAACATTGTCAGTTCACTTGTAGCCTAGAGAATGTTGCCAGTCTCATGATAAGCTCATTACATAACTCGTTACCGTCTCGTTAAATGAACGGATAACTTAACATAAGGTGTCTCGGATATAGTGATCCAAGCACACCGAACAAACATAACATAGTATGCCCCTGTGTCCCGACGTGAGTCAGTAATAGCCTTGGTTAAGCTAAAGGGAAGGTTGGAAACCAAATTGGAAAACAACCATAACATACGGAGAGGATCGAACCTGATATGACAACGACCCCCATACTCACACGCGTGGCCGGAACAGACCGGACTCCTCACTTCCCCCGTTAGCACTTGTTAGGAGTTCAACATTGAACTTAATTAAACAATCACAACATTGGGTTAAGTCTTGTTAGACACACACAAGGGAAGGGAGGTCATACATTCACACACAAACATCACACACAAACATCACATAACTAACTCACGCATAGCCGTGGGTAGAACGTTCCTTAGGTTGGAAACATTATCACCGGATACCGTTCTCTTATGTTTACCTAATAGTGGTTAACTAGCCCTTCAAGCGCATTCGAGGTTACCGGCATTGGCATGTAAACATACAACAACAATAACGACTGTAAACTCGTTTCATGATTTATCTTATAACGTGGCAAACACACAGAAAAACACATTGGCACACAAGCCGGTAATCCGGTAGGACACAGGTTGCAAGAAAACCATACCTGTCACCGGTGTCCACTTTACCATGTCCACTTATGTTCCTCGAGCAATTCTCGAACAACTGACAACATTACATGTATTTTTATTAACATCGGGGTAACATGATTGTTTAAAGTCTAATGCTTATAACTTTTCCCCGTTAACTTAGTTACATAACTTCACTTTTTAACTTGTTTTACTTTTACATTTTAATACAACCTTTCCCCCACTAAATTGTCATTATAACTCACTTAACATGTCCTTAACATTCTTATAACATCATTACTTAGTAATCACCATTTTTAGGCAACTTTTCCCACCTTAAAACAAAGTTTTTGGTCCATATAGTGGCCTGTCCGAACTTGTGTCCGGACTTCCCAAGTTCGGACACAAGTCGAGACTCAAAACTGAATACAACGCCTGTCCGAACTTGTGTCCGGACTTTGGAAGTTCGGACATGGGTCGAGGAAAATTAAATGAAGAAGCAGGTACGTCCGAACTTGTGTCCGGAATTCCCAAGGTCGGACACAAGTCGAGACTCTGAAAATTTTTTTACACAACAGGCCTGTCCGAACGTCCATGTCCGGACGGATGTTCGGACAAGGCAAAACACTCATTTTAAGCCTTTAAGCACTTAACCAGTTTCACCAAACTTCTCCTAAAGCCTCATAATGTTTCCTAACATCATTTGGTACACTCACACCCTCATGCAACATCCATAAAACCCATTTTCTATCTCCTTAATTACTTACTCATTTCATACCGAAATTCTTAACACCTATGATATTCTCCTTAGGTCTTTAAGTGGTGTTCCATACCTATGATAACCACTATGCCAATAATGTTTCCTCATCACTACAACATCTTCTCCCAAGCATCTTTTGCATTCTAAATCCTCTAGAACATTGCCAAAGCCCTTTTACATCTTTAAACACCATAATGCATGCTTCTTCCACTAGTTGAACACTTAACCATTCTCAACACTTCCAAACTCACCAAAACTCTTTTTAAACACTTAGAACTTCTTATACATTATCTAAATTTTGACATGGGTTCTTCTAGCACATTGCTATACCAAAGCACATAGCTTTCACCATTAGACATTCAAGAACACCTAAAATCCATCAAGAGTATTCTCACACACAAACACTTAGGTTTTCACCCTTTTACAACCAAAAACACTTAATCACTTAATACACTTTACTTACACACAAACATATTGTTTTTCCTCCTTTAACCATCCAAGACACTCATCTTCACAAAGAATGTTCTTTACACACCTCTAAATTCTCAAACTACACTACATCACAATATAGTGCATAAACTTAAATTGCTTGGCACTTAGGCCCTTAAATAACATGGCTCTTAGGCCCTTAAATTGCATAAACCTTAAACACTGAATTTCCACATAGTATATTGCCTTTAACCTGCAAATACACTCAACATCACATATGCCCCTTAATAGTTTCCTTGAGAGCATTTTCTAGGTCATTCACCTTTGGCTCCTTAGGTATTTTATTAAGCAAATCAAGCTCATTTTCCTAAGGCATTTAAACTACATTGAGATAGCTTGTTTACCTCTTTTTCCTCACCAACTTCTTTCTTGTTTCCTTGTAAACCGGTAGGGTGTTTGGTTGTTTCAACTTCTAAACAATGTACAAATAATAGAATGAGCATTCAAGCATTATGCTTCATCTCATTGTAAACCCTAGTTACATATATTGTTTTAAGGCTTGGAATGATTGTTTTACCTTCGAATGGAAAGAGAGCGTGAATAAGTTTCAAGAGAGGACTCCTGCCTAGCCATTGGAAGATTCAAATGGAGCTAAAACAAGCAAGGTGAAAACACCATTGTGAGGTGAATTTTCGGACAACACAAACATGAAGGAAACATCATTTTTCTTTGAGTTTCCTTACCTTGAAGCAAAGGAGAACAACAATATGTGAAAAGATGAACTCAAGCTCCATCATGTGTGAATCTCCTTGGCACCGAAATGAGGCTTTTGAAGATTTGAAAAGATAGAAGTGTAGAGCTTGCTCCAACTAGGAGAATGATGGTCTTGAAATTGAATTTGGACCATGGAGCTAGGAGTTACAAGAGATCAAAGCTTGAAGATGGTGCTTGAGCTGTAGCATCACCGAAGGAAAGGGAGAAGAGAGGTTGGAGACCGTGAATGAAGGAAGAATGAGAGAATGATTTTCTAAGTTTGCTTTTGGAGAGATTTATGCTATAAAGTGACTTTCTTCTTTTACTTACTTTTCCTTCCTTTCTTAAATTGATTTCTTTTACATGTTGGTGACTCACCATGATAGAAAACCGGCCCCCATCTAATAAGAAGGGTGTTTTGGTCTTTGTTGACCAATTAACTTACTTATAATAACATATGTTACAAACTAGCTTATAAAAGTTACTATTCATAAAACAAGGAACATAGAAGTGAAATTTTTATTTCCATTGATATAGACTTCTAAATGTGATATATAGTACACATGTAATTAAAGAGTAATGATGGACATTAAGCCATTCAAAACTCATTTACAAGACAATTTTCCAAAAACGTGGCTTTAAGACTCCTTAAAGCATTTTTGTGTTTAACTGTTTTCAAGCTTGGTTTTCTTTAGTATTGATTAATATGTCCATTAACAATTTATAGGTATAGGTATGACCTTTAGGCCTTATACAACAATTTATCCCAAGCTTAGAGCACACTTTTGCTCTTATTGACTTTAAGGTATTTTCTTATGTTTTGTTTGGTTTAACGGTCTACCAAAGTTCCCTAAGGACTAATTAGCCTTATTAAATCATAATTGAATATTATTAAGTCTTGGTAGGCTCTTTGGGTCCTAACCAAATTCACTCCTAGTTTAGAGCATGTTTTTGCTCAAACTGTATCTTAGTGCTTTATTGCATTTTACTATGGTTTAAATTGTTCACTGATGTTTCTAAGGCACTTTAGCCTTTACATACCATAGTTTAGTATTTAAACATATATCAGGGTTTGGGGTATTTCAATCTACCCCCCTTAAAAGAACTTCGTCCTCGAAGTTCACACTTCCCACACATTAGATTAGAATACGGGATTACTTATAGAATAAAACTTCCATAACCAAACACACTTTACACACAACCTCGGACTTATGGTCCGGGTAACATATTCACATCCATACATAACATAACATACTCAATGATAACCTCGGACTCAATGGTCCGGGTATCTTAACAACATTTACACATACATAACAACCCTTAGACTCTGGTCTTGGGTACATAACAACATTTAGACTCATAAGTCCTGAACATCGCCTTTGGAACTCAAGGTCAAAATAATATTTATTACACATACCACACAACATGTCATAGCATGTATAACAATCAAAAGTATCTTTGATATACACTGTGATCCCGCAGAACCCGGTCGCGATGGACACCTTCCGTCCCCGTGCCTTTGGGAGATCAAAACATCACTTAAATTTAAAATTTCCTTGTGAGGTTAAGTAAGAGAACTTTAATTTTGTAAAGTATCTATCGACGTTTTATAAGTACCAATTGATAATCCTTTTGAAAACACACACAACTCCAAGTCCAACTTATGCTCTTTGCTTCTTTTCTTAGCGTGGTTATTTGTGACCACTTATAGGGAGCTTCAAGAATCATCCAACCCTGATGTGATCAGCATCAGTGTCGAACTATCCTTCCACCCCAATTTGTGTTCGGTTTCCCTTGATCGCATGCAAATCAAGTTCCACTTCCCACTTCATTTTCAAGTATCAAGTAAATCACTCATTTCCAAATTTCTATCTTTTTAATCATTCTAATCATGATCATACATCTCCAAGGGATAGAACTTCATATATCAGTTATTTCCATTCACTTTAATGTTGTTACTTAGGGAATCTCATTCTCACTAGGTTTTATATCGGTCTCATACCCTTTCATGAATCACTATATAGTATATATACACATATATTTTATCAAAATACAACATACCGTTTCACATTTGTACACTGTCGGGGTTTTGTTCCCCGGGAGTTTCTCTACTCCCCACACTTGTATTATCACACACCACTGTTAACAAATAAACACACTTATCACAATGGTATTCACATCTTCTGTGCGCAATTACCACAATTAAACCCTGAATGAACGCGTATGTTTACATAACACACACACCAATCATCAAAACAAATTATTTTGTGCTATGCACAACATAAATCACGTACACTTGTACGGTAATACACACTAAGTGGTTTTGCACTCTACCCCCCTTAAAAGGGATTACGCCCACGTAATCAATCACTAAACATTGGCTTAAAATGTTCTGCCGTCGTGAAGTGTTTTAACTTCCACGCGGTCTATTACACAATGGATTCTGATTAGAGGATCTTAACCATACTAGCAGTTTAGTTCCTAAACCAAGAATTCTCATCGGAGTTTGTTCAAACTCTTAGTTGGTTTCGATTCTGGCCTGTTAGGCTTCTAGGCGTTAATAATTAGCCATTTACTCATATTCACTATGCACATTGTACACTTGACTCACTGGTTCACTAATGTCTGCTGCGCAACTCTGACAACTGTAGGGCTTAGTTTGCCCCATTCATTATTCTCACTGTATTGTACACCTCCCATATATCACCTTTATCTTGGTAATAATGGTTTCTCAACCGACGCGTGGTATCTCTTACCGTGAGCGAATTCGGTGAGTTATAAACTTTCTATCCACTTCCATAATAATTGACTGTATATACTGTTACGTATTTCACAATGATTGACTTGTTTCCTTCCGACTTACTGTCGGTTGAGATTGAGCTACTACCTAGTGTGTAGTGCTCTCTCAGCTATTTACAACATTTGGGGTATATTCCATACCGATATTGGCAGTTAGTGCTACTGTAGTCACTTATTATTAATCATGTCTCCACATTTGGTTTTGTACAAGTACTCTTTTATTGATGCGGCCTTGCATTTCCTATGCATCGGCCATTATAACATTATTCCTCTACAATTAACATGTTTCCAATTCCTAGCTATCCCACTCGATCATCATTGCGCAAGTGCAATACCAAAACACTCAGTCATACAGAGTGCAGAGGCGTAAACTCTTGACAGTAAATCCCTTATGCGATTCGCCATGGAATTCACACTGAGTTCCTCATCACACAGTACCTACCACTGGCTTATTGCCCAGTCTGTTTAACATCGCTTATCTTGCATCTCTACTAAGTTTAACTCATAACTAGTCTTATCTGTTACATTATCGTTTGACAATACTTATACAACGGTCGCTTGCTGCGCACCGTGCTCTTACTCCTTGCATAACAATAACTTACATGGTATTTACTGTCACATTAACTTCCACACCTATACTTATATCATTCACATTATGGTTCGTCGTTCATTTGGATGACTACCGAATGCTCCTTGAGCATTGATCATTCAAGTCACAAGCCGATATTATTCAACTCGCTGCTTCACTTTATACACACATACTACTAAACTAACTGCTCTCAAATCGTAATAATATTGTCCACAACATATTTCTTGAGCTTGGTACACATAACTACCGCTCCAGCGGTTTCACAATATCGAGAGGTATCCCCACTCTTAGTGCAGTGGTTCGTTCTCCACTCTATTCACTTATATAACATAAACTTCTGCAATCAATCTAATTTACATAACACATTTTATTTGTGGCCTATAAGCCTTATTTGCCTTGAGCTGCGCTCATCGTAGGCTGTCCACACACATGTACTTCTCTGTACAACATTACATGGTTTGGATGTTATATTGAGCTCCATGACAAGGTCGTTGCATTCCGTCTCCTTTCATGGAATGCCCCCTTAGGATTGTCAGTCCGTCTCCTGACAATTTATGTCTAAACTGGGTGTTAGTTTCAACCCTTGTGCTTCTATCATGTCATTTTGTGCAACACTTGTTGATGCGAACACCCTTCAAGGATTGCTCCTGGGTGTTGCTAAGTTATGCCATTACAGCAGGTTCGCACTTATTGGTATACTCAGTTAGTCACGCCGTTTGCGTTCTTAACTGGCTTATTATCTCCCCCTGTGAAGATCAACATTTCCTGGTAGTGTAGGTACTCATTCTGGGAGTTTCATCCGTTCATTCCACATTAATGTGTCCACATTAGGCATCTGCTTAGCCATGGACAGGCTGGGTCACCGTTCCAGCTATCATGCTTATCCCTGAGGATCCTTAAAACATATGTGATGTCTTTACATAACAGTTTGTGCACCTCGCACTTCCTAACTCTTAAACATTTCCTTGAAAGGAATTCACTAATCCTTTTAGTCTCGTTAACTTAACTAAGTTCCTTAACTTCAACCATTCCTGGTAATCCTTAGCTCTTGTTTGTTTTATACTGCTGGCCGTAGTACGGAGTCGACTACTTCCCGTGTTCCGGACTCTACTTGTATACATATGTGGGGTACCATGCTGATACATTGCTACTTACCCAACTAACCCATAAGTAGGTCTGTCAGGCCCACAAGCTCCTATCGGAGTGCGGTCGTCCCACATTATAGCTAGTACATTCGTAGTGTCCGTCACACGCCTAGGTGAAGTATTCTGTTGTCAACTCCCTTATATTGTCCCGTGACAACATGCGTCCCGTGCTTCCCGAACTTAATCGAAGGAAAGTTTATTCACTGTTGTATCCTTGTCAACTGTCCTTGGTTTTACTGGTTTGGTTCTTAAAAGAAGGTAGAAAGAAGCGTTGGTTTGAAAGAAAATTTTGGTTTTGAAAGGAAAGAGTTTGAATAAATCTGGGTTTGAAAGAAAATTTTCATGGTTTCACAACATCTTCTTACCCTAACCAAGTCTAGCTTCTCGCTGACTGGTGTACTTACAATTACAGAGGTTAGGTTGTTAAGCCCTTCCATGGTCATAATGATCACACTTAACTTCGTGGTACTTTACCAAGCACTTTGTAGTTGTTAAAACTTCCCCGAACAGCCCTGTTATAGCAGCACTTGCCAGGGCAAGTGCGCCATGTTAACTGGCTATCGGTTCAACACATACCGGTTGTGGTATTGTTTTTACCCGCGCTGTCATCAGTGGCCTTGTTGGCCCTCACTTGATCTTACAGTCTTGATAATAATTCCTCCGGATGACTTCTCACTGTCTTTACATGATAATCACTAACTAGGGTGTTTCCCATTCTGGAAGACCCTATTTTTTTGTATTGTTTCCTCTTCGTAGCCCGTTCCACGCATTGTCGTGGTTGCTGAGACTTGTCTCTTGTTTGGGCACTACGTTGTAGTTCCCTTGTCGGTTGGTATACCGTTGGTGTATCGTTTAACAACTGTGGTCCCGTAGACACTCGTCTCGGGTTTCATTAATCCACTTCCTGCCTGTTGCACGGTCGGTGCGTTGCAAGCTGGTTGTACTCGACTGCTCAGCATGTCGACCCAGGTTGCCGGAAATTCTATTCCCTTATACACAAAATTCTTCATTCTTCGCTATTACATGATGGGAACCGTCCCCAGGATTCCCAGTTTTCAGGATCTACCGTATGACAGGTTCTCCGTACCTTTAGAGGTATGTAATAACAGCCAGATCGGGTATTCCCGAGTAAGAGAGGACTTTCATCCCTCTGGCGTTCTTTCCCAAGTTATAAAACAGGGATTGTGGAGGGTGGGATGGATATTGTAGGTTTCCAGTACACACTGGTAATTCCTATCTAGCGTATCTCTCACGCTATCACTCAACCCTTAACCCAAAGTACTTAAATCCTAACTCGGTACTTCCTAAGCTCGGTAATTCAGTCATCAGAGCGATACTTCGCTCTGATACCACTTTTTGTAACACCCCATCCAACAACAACCACGTAACAACATTCTGCAGCGGAAAATATACTACTACACATTACTTAACTCGTTGGTGTTACACGCCGTTAACCACCCACGTGGCTAACAAGGCTATTACATAAACATTGTACCGGTCTGATGGACTAGATTCCCGAGCGACTACACATTATTATCCCTTTCCATTAACAACAAACATACACATACCTTCCAACTGTACCGAGTATTTACAAACTGATGCCGATAACAACTTCGGTCTTACTACACCTACTGTATATATACAACTTACATGATTACCCATGTACAACGACTACCCCGTCCTACTCTGAACGGCTTCCAGCTCTTCGTACCTGAAATAAGAAAAGAAGAGAAAGGGTGGCCCCCAAGGGGCTCAGCACCTTTGCTGGTATGGTAATCCCGCAGCCCACGTGCTACTGGGCCACGCACAACTATTTGTCGTCTTAACATGCGGTTGATTATATTTAAATCTTGCATGTAACTATAAACACATAACACATAACATTTCGCCTCAATGGGCTCAACAAACGGATAATACATCCTTACTTGATAAGTCACTCGTGGTATTCATTATCCCTAGAGTGTTCCTCCTCTAATGGAGCTACTTCCTTAATAGACGACACTTACCCTTAAATCAGGTTATCCTTAAACGCCTCTTATCGCAAACTAGGATTCATTTCCATGATCCACACACTCCATATCTTACAACATATAACATTCCTCACATAACAAAACATAACAACACTTTTCACGTTTCGACGTGCACATGATAACATCGCAATAGGAATTGCATCATAACAACAATACATAACATAACGGGTACGGTTCCCCTTATGAACCGGCCCAAACATTGTCAGTTCACTTGTAGCCTAGAGAATGTTGCCAGTCTCATGATAATTCATTACATAACTCGTTACCGTCTCGTTAAATGAACGGATAACTTAACATAAGGTGTCTCGGATATAGCGATCCAAGCACACCGAACAAACATAACATAGTATGCCCCTGTGTCCCGACGTGAGTCAGTAATAGCCTTGGTTAAGCTAAAGGGAAGGTTGGAAACCAAATTGGAAAACAACCATAACATACGGAGAGGATCGAACCTGATATGACAACGACCCCCATACTCACACGCGTGGCCGGAACAGACCGGATTCCTCACTTCCCCCGTTAGCACTTGTTAGAAGTTCAACATTGAACTTAATTAAACAATCACAACATTGGGTTAAGTCTTGTTAGACACACATAAGGGAAGGGAGAGTCATACATTCACACACAAACATCACACACAAACATCACATAACTAACTCACGCATAGCCGTGGGTAGAACGTTCCTTAGGTCGGAAACGTTATCACCGGATACCGTTCTCTTACGTTTACCTAATAGTGGTTAACTAGCCCTTCAAGCGCATTCGAGGTTACCGGCATCGGCATGTAAACATACAACAACAATAACGACTGTAAACTCGTTTCATGATTTATCTTATAACGTGGCAAACACACAGAAAAACATATTGGCACACAAGCCGGTGTAATCCGGTAGGACACAGGTTGCAAGAAAACCATACCTGTCACCGGTGTCCACTTTACCATGTCCACTTATGTTCCTCGAGCAATTCTCGAACAACTGACAACATTACATGTATTTTTATTAACATCGGGGTAACATGATTGTTTAAAGTCTAATGCTTATAACTTTTCCCCGTTAACTTAGTTACATAACTTCACTTTTTAACTTGTTTTACTTTTACATTTTAATACAACCTTTCCCCCACTAAATTGTCATTATAACTCACTTAACATGTCCTTAACATTCTTATAACATCATTACTTAGTAATCACCATTTTTAGGCAACTTTTCCCACCTTAAAACAAAGTTTTTGGTCCATATAGTGGCCTGTCCGAACTTGTGTCCGGACTTCCCAAGTTCGGACACAAGTCGAGACTCAAAACTGAATACAGACGCCTGTCCGAACTTGTGTCCGGACTTCGGAAGTTCAGACATGGGTCGAGGAAAATTAAATGAAGAAGCAGGTACGTCCGAACTTGTGTCCGGACTTCCCAAGGTCGGACACAAGTCGAGATTCTGAAAATTGTTTTACGCAACAGGCCTGTCCGAACGTCCATGTCCGGACGGATGTTCGGACAAGGCAAAACACTCATTTTCTAAGCCTTTAAGCACTTAACCAATTTCACCAAACTTCTCCTAAAGCCTCATAATGTTTCCTAACATCATTTGGTACACTACACCCTCATGCAACATCCATAAAACCCATTTTCTATCTCCTTAATTACTTACTCATTTCATACCGAAATTCTTAACACCTATGATATTCTCCTTAGGTCTTTAAGTGGTGTTCCATACCTATGATAACCACTATGCCAATAATGTTTCCTCATCACTACAACATCTTCTCCCAAGCATCTTTTGCATTCTAAATCCTCTAGAACATTGCCAAAGCCCTTTTACATCTTTAAACACCATAATGCATGCTTCTTCCACTAGTTGAACACTTAACCATTCTCAACACTTCCAAACTCACCAAAACTCTTTTTAAACACTTAGAACTTCTTATACATTATCTAAATTTTGACATGGGTTCTTCTAGCACATTGCTATACCAAAGCACATAGCTTTCACCATTAGACATTCAAGAACACCTAAAATCCATCAAGAGTATTCTCACACACAAACACTTAGGTTTTCACCCTTTTACAACCAAAAACACTTAATCACTTAATACACTTTACTTACACAAACATATTGTTTTTCCTCCTTTAACCATCCAAGACACTCATCTTCACAAAGAATGTTCTTTACACACCTCTAAATTCTCAAACTACACTACATCACAATATAGTGCATAAACTTAAATTGCTTGGCACTTAGGCCCTTAAATAACATGGCTCTTAGGCCCTTAAATTGCATAAACCTTAAACACTGAATTTCCACATAGTATATTGCCTTTAACCTGCAAATACACTCAACATCACATATGCCCCTTAATAATTTCCTTGAGAGCATTTTCTAGGTCATTCACCTTTGGCTCCTTAGGTATTTTATTAAGCAAATCAAGCTCATTTTCCTAAGGCATTTAAACTACATTGAGATAGCTTGTTTACCTCTTTTTCCTCACCAACTTCTTTCTTGTTTCCTTGTAAAGCCGGTAGGGGGGTGTTTGTCAACTTCTAACAATGTACAAATAATAGAATGAGCATTCAAGCATTATGCTTCATCTCATTGTAAACCCTAGTTACATATATTGTTTTAAGGCTTTGGAATGATTGTTTTACCTTGGAATGGAAAGAGAGCTTGAATAAGTTTCAAGAGAGGACTCCTCCTAGCCCTTGGAAGATTCAAATGGAGCTAAAACAAGCAAGGTGAAAACACCATTGTGAGGTGAATTTCGGACAACACAAACATGAAGGAAACATCATTTTTCTTTGAGTTTCCTTACCTTGAAGCAAAGGAGAACAACAATATGTGAAAAGATGAACTCAAGCTCCATCAATGGTGAATCTCCTTGGCACCGAAATGAGGCTTTTGAAGATTTGAAAAATAGAAGTGTAGAGCTTGCTCCAACTAGAAGAATGGTGGTCTTGAAATTGAATTTGGACCATGGAGCTAGGAGTTACAAGAGATCAAAGCTTGAAGATGGTGCTTGAGCTGTAGCATCACCGAAGGAAAGGGAGAAGAGGTTGGAGACCGTGTGAAATGAAGGAAGGAATGAGAGAATGAGTTCTAAGTTGCTTTTGGAAGATATTATGCTATAAAGTGACTTTCTTCTTTTACTTACTTTTCCTTCCTTTCTTAAATTGATTTCTTTTACATGTTGGTGACTCACCATGATAGAAACCGGCCCCCATCTAATAAGAAGGGTGTTTTGGTCTTTGTTGACCAATTAACTTACTTATAATAACATATGTTACAAACTAGCTTATAAAAGTTACTATTCATAAAACACATAGAAGTGAAATTTTTGATTTCCCATTGATATAGACTTCTAAATGTGATACTATATAGTACACATGTTAATTAAAGAGTAATGATGGACATTAAGCCATTCAAAACTCATTTACAAGACAATTTTCCAAAAACGTGCTTTAAGACTCCTTAAAGCACTTTTTGTGTTTTAACTTGTTTTCAAGCTTGGTTTTCTTTAGTAATTGATTTAATATGTCCATTAACATATTTATAAGGTATAGGTATGACCTTTAGGCCTTATACAAATTTATCCCAAGCTTAGAGCACACTTTTGCTCTTATTGACTTTAAGGTATTTTCTTATGTTTTGTTTGGTTTAACTGTCTACCAAAGTTCCCTAAGGACTTAATTAGCCTTATTAAATCATAATTGAATATTATTAAGTCTTGGTAGGCTCTTTGGGTCCTAACCAAATTCACTCCTAGTTTAGAGCATGTTTTTGCTCAAACTGTATCTTAGTGCTTTATTGCATTTTACTATGGTTTAAATTGTTCACTGATGTTTCTAAGGCACTTTTTAGCCTTTACATACCATAGTTTAGTATTTAAACAATATATCAGGGTTTGGGGTATTTCAACGATGAATGGTAAAAACTTAAGCCATATCATCAAATCCGATGCATCAAGGAATTGGGTATGTTCGACGGTACAAACTCGGACGATGCCTTGCTCCACGTCACCAAATTTTTGCAACACACAAATAGCCTAACCTCCACAAACAATGTCCTCCAATACGCCAGACTTTCCCTCTTTCCCCACAGCCTTACGGGGAACGCCAGCAAATGGTACCACAGTCTGACCCCCAGTACCATCACCACATGGGAGGACATGGCAACCAAGTTTTATGACAAATTCATGCCTCCAAGTCGCACCCTAGATGATCGCCGAGATATACAACTTCAGACAGCCCAGCTTAGAGAACATCTGTGAGACTTGGGACAGATTCAAAGGGTTGCTGTGCACGTGTCCACACCACGACCTCACCAAGGAACAACTATCTCAGTTGTTTTACAAAGTATTGGTCAATCAATGCAAGACTATGATCTTATCCTCCCTTGGTGCAGACATATTAAAGAAGCCTGGAGATCAATTCCTTAGTAGGGTTGAGTCTCTTTGCGAAGAGATTAGGGATTGGGCCACAGGTGGAACCAGGGGTGGTACCGCTGGTTTATATCAAGTGGGCAAGGACGACGCTAAATTTGACAAACTAATGCAAAGTCATAAGCAGTTTTTGGAGAGCAATGCTCAAACGTCCACAAAGGTTAGCGCTCTACAGAAGGTGGTGGAGCAAATAGCAATGAATCAACTTTCTCAACAGGCCAACGTGGTTAGTGCACGACCACACGCTCCAAGCCCTGATTTGTCAGACTTTCAGAATGTTGAAGAAGTCAATTATGTGAGTAACCAAAGGTATCGACAGCCATGACAAATGGGGAACCAGCCACCTCACAACTTCCAGAGTCAAGCCGGCTACCAGGGAGGTCAGAGGCAATACCGACCATCCCACCCTGCATCATCATCAGAGGCTGAAATGGCTGAAATTCATCACATGATGTCAGCCCTGATGAACAAAACCCAGGACGCTCACAACGAGATCTCGACCATTCACAAGGAGCACAAATCGTTGCAATTGCAATTACAACAACTTTTGACGCAACCACGACAACAAGGTCAGCTTCCTTCCCAAACACAGACCAATCCAAGGGAGCATGCGAATTCGGTCACTATCCTGCCCAAGATCTTGGATGATTCCAAATAGCCTAAAAGGCTAAGTGTAGGGTGGTTCCTCTTAACGCATTCCAATTTCACAAACAGAGGAGCCTTTTTTCCCTTTAATCTTTCTCTTTTATTGTTTTATTTTGTTTTACTTGTTTATTGATTTTTTGTAACACCCCATCTCGATCCAATCGTGGTTATCACAAACTTATCGCCGTATATACAAACTCTGCAGCGGATTCAAATACATTCCAGGACCTTGCCACGGTCTGACTACAGAATATACCGAACATTAGTACTTACAAGTCTTAACCAAATACATATCCTTCTTTCAATCCCCTCACATCCTATACATCTTACTAACTCAAATTGCCATACGAGTGTACATGCACAACTCGTAGGCCACACTTAACCCATAACGCTTGTACCCCATCTTACTCTCGCGACGACCGCCTCCTGACGTTCACCTGTGTAGTAAAAACAGCCCCCAAAGGGGGTCAGCACGAATGCTGGTACGATCCTCTCATGGCCCCCAAGCTAACGTGGCTACGACGACTAATTGTCGATAGCATGGAGGTTGATTAGATGCACAACATAATAGAAGGTGCAATAAACAACAAACCAATTATGAACAATCAAAGTTCAATCACAATGAACGACTTAAATGCGTTCCCTTAATTAGTGAGTCAATTACTTCACTCCTTAAGTTACGTTTCCTCTTAATCTTAGTCCATCCTTATCTTACCTTAATCTTAGTCTTATCTTACTCTTAGAAAACAAACCACTCCTTAAATAGAAATGATTGTATCTTATCTCAATGTTTATTTTTGTCGGGTCAAAAGCGACCCTAGCCAATGAGCTATTAACTCCACTGGTTGAATAAACAACTTATCTTATAATTTAGGATTTAGGTGATCCTATCGCACCATCTTAATGCCACCTACCTTGGACTGTATGTCCAATGTAGCTGAGCCGGCAACCGACCCTAGGCAACAAGTCCGTAGACAAGTTCTTAATCGGAAGTCAGAATTGCTATAGATACCGACCCCCTTTTCCTTAGCATGCATGACCGGAGTCAGTCCCGGGTTCCTCACTCCCCCCTTATGTTCCAGTTAGTAGAAGTTACAAGACAACGTTTGTTGGTTAACCTCTTTCGGTTTATAACAAACTAATATTCGGGAGTGTTCCTTAGTCTTACTCAATTCCTTACTAAACGTTGGTTAGTAAGTTCTCACGGTAAGTTGTGTTAGTTTTCAAACATCACACAACAATACAATAAACATAATGTTCCGGTTGCATGCTTTATCTGGTTTAGTGAGCACACAAAAACAAATAGCACACAAGCCGAGGGACACCTCGTTAGCAAGCAGGTCACAAGAAGAACTGTACCGTTCACCGTTGGTCGTTCGGTAACTTACTCTCCTCTGGAGTCGAAATTCTCAAACCCTAAAACATTCATTCAATTTTAGGTTGTTAATTACTTATCCAATAAAGCTAACTTACTTAACTCACTTAGTCACTAATGATCCCCATCTAACACCACTTAAGTTCTTATAAACTTAATCTTAAGTGAATCACTTCTCCTCTCACCTTATACTTATTCACCCACTTAATTATCATTGTTACCCACCAAACATGTCTTAAACAACCTTATATTATCATTACATATCAATCCCCACCATTAGATATCATTTCCTAACCTTAAACAAATTTTTTGGTCAAAACAGCACGTTGTCCGAACTTGCGTCCGGACTTCCCAAGTTCGGACACTGTTCGAGGCCAAACCCGAAAATAGAGATAGGTGTGTTCGAACTTCCAAATTCGGACGGTAGTTCGGACACTGGTTGAAGCTCAGGAGACTTACGCGCAACAGGGCATGTCCGAACGTCCATGTTCGGACGGTAGTTCGGACGTGCCCAAAACTTCATATTCTATACCTTTAAACACTTACTCCTTTCTTGCAAAAATGCCCAACTCTTCCACAAGTGTCCCATTATGTCTTAATACTATATAGGCACTTAAACTCACCTTAGAACATCCTCTAAAACCTCCTTAACCATTTTCTCAATCCTTACAAGAATTCCTAACACTTGTTACTTATATCCTTATTTTTCCAACATGTAATGTTTTTGTCTAAAACTCTAACTATTCAAGGTGTTTCCTTCCCAATCATTATAATTTCTCCCTAAGCATTATTGCATCCCCTCTTTGCTTGCTAAATCTTCCAAGGTTATCTTGCATGTCCACGCACAATTCCTTTCTTTTTCCTTTTGCTACTCATCAACCTAAACTCATGAACTTACCTATGCATTTCTCCCCATCTTCTTAGCACCTTAACCTTGTTCTTCTTTACCTTAACTATCCTACACCCTCCTTGGACATTTCCATCTCCTTTTACTCAACTTACTCACCATTCTCATGATCATTCGCTCTTTTACATTCCTAGTCATTTTCCTTGACATTTGACAACATTCTCCCACACCTTTCTCTTCCTTCACCTAAGTCCACTCATTACCATCTAAACTAAACCTCATTAGTCCACTACTAGCATCATCACACTTACACAAGCTTCTCAAAACTCTCATTGTTATATTTCCTAATTCATACCTAAATTATCTTAAAGCATTATACACCTTCTCCTCCAAATTTGCACAAGTCTTACCATTTCTCTTTCCATGACTTTGGTGTGTTCAATACACCCGTCTAAACTCTAATTCCTCCTAGACAACTCTAGGCCATCCTAAAGCTCAAGACCTACTTAGTTAACTCACTTCCACTCAATATCCTCTTCATGCTCCCTAGTAAACCCTAGGGCACATTAACTCACCGCCGCCACTTAAACGCTTCGTTTTCTATTCAAATTTCGCCATAGCTTCTCTAGTATTTTATCATGCCCAAATGCATTGTTTTCCTCATTCAACCAACTCACACACACCAAGTCCTTTCTCATCTTATTTTCTCACCCAGATCAACTTATTCACAATAAACTCAATATAGTGCAATAACCTTAAATTGCATAGCACTAAGGCTCTTAAATGACATGGCTCTTAGGCCCTTAAATGACATGGATTTAAACACTGAATTTCCCACATATAAAGCTTTCAACCTGCAAATACACCCATCAATCTCATAGTAGTTATAATGCTCTTAGAATCCATCCTAAACTTATCTTATCAACTCATTCCCATTGGTCCTTAATCACAAGTTCATAAGCTTGTTTAAATTCTTTTTCCTAGGTTATATAACCCATTACACAATGTAAGATCTAAGCCACACTAGTACTTATTTAAATACCATCCCTTAAAACTTAAACCACCCTTAGGTAAGCATTTTACCTTGTTTTCCCCAAGCTTATCTTAACTTCCTCCTTAGACCTCCTTCATGGATGAATCTCGGCCACCATTGAATTTCCTTTGCCAATGTTCTAATCAATATTCAATGACTCTAATGAGTACTAGACAACACACTAACCTTAAGGAATAAAACCTAGGTTAAAAATGTGTTCTAAGGTATAAAAGTGGATGATTACCTTTGAAGTCTCAAAGTAGACTTGGGCATTGAATGAAAGAGGACCTCCACTAGTCCTTGGTGAATAAAACGAGCTAGAATCAAGGCATAAAAACAAGGTGTCTTAAGAGGCAATTTTCGGCCATGTAGAAAAAATGAAGGGAAGTTTATTTTTCTTCCACTTTTATTACCTTGGATGAATGGAGAACCAAAAGAGCTCTTCAAACTTGACTTTCCTCCATCAATGGAGTTTTCTCTTGGCACCTAAATGGAGCTTTGAAGGATTTGAAAAGATAGAAAGGAGGGCCTTGACTTAACTAAGACAAATATGCAATTTGTTTTGGATTTGGAGCTTGGAGTTGCATTTGGCAAGTGAATGAAGGTGAGGAGCCATGGATGGAGCTTCATGTTTTCCTTGGAAGAGAAGAGGAAGAAGAAACTGATGGAATGAAGAGAATAAGAGAGAGAAGAAGAAAAGTAGCTTATAAGGAGATATTTGTTTTATAAAGCAAATAGTAACTTTACTTATTTCCCTCTTTTTTTCTTAAGTTGGATGACTCATGTGGTGACTCACCACTCTCAAAAATTGGCCCCCTTGTTAAATAAGGGCATTTTTGGCCTTTTTTGACCAATTAACTAAACTAAGTTGACTAAAGACTAAACTAGGCACTATTTGGCACTGTTCACAAATTAGTGCACATAATTGTGAAATTTTTGATTTCCCATTGATTTAGACTTCCTAATGTGATAATAAGTAGTACACATGTTAATTAAAGAGTAATGATGGACATTTAGCCACTCAAAACTCATTTACAAGACAATTTTTTCAAAAATGTGCTTTAAGACTTCTTAAAGCACATTTTGTGTTTTAACTTGTTTTTAATCTTGGTTTTCTTTGGTAATTGGTTTAAAATGACCATTAGAATATTACTAAGGTCTTAGCATGATTTTTGGGTACTCACCCAAGTCTCTCCAAGCTTAGAGCACATTTTTGCCCTAATTGCCCTTAAGGCATTTTCTTGTGTTTTCCTTGGTTTAAATTGTCTACCAATCATTCTAAGGCATATTTTTAGCCTTACTACATCATAATTTGATGTTTACTTAGCATACTTAGGTTTGGGGTATTTCAATCTACCCCCTTAAATGGACTTTGTCCCCAAAGTTCCCATGCATCTTATCTTATTAGAATACCTCATTCCATAGATTCATACTTATGTATACTTAAACTCATTGAATCATTAGATCCACCATATGCTTATACTTAAATATCACACAACATGCTTAAGCATGTATAACACTCAAAATTCCCTTTATTTCTTTGATGATTAAGACAATCACATAACTTTCCAACGTATTCTCCCATGTCACCGGTCCGTAGACAATGGCTCATTCGTCCTCATCACCATGGGCCAGAATACAAAACACTCTGCTCTCCCCATGTCACCGGTCCGAAGACAAAGGCTCGTGCGTCCTCGACTTCATGGGCGAGACTCAGTAAAAAGGTAATCCTTTTTACGAGGTCATGTGAGGAATAATTCCTCTAATTAAAAATACAATCAACTCCAATTTCGTTTTATACCAACGCCTCTATCCTAGCGTGATTTAATTGTGACCACTGGTAGGGAGTTTCAAGAATCATCCAACCCTGATGTGATCAGCATCAGTGTTGGACTATCCTTCCACCCCAATTTGTGTTCGGTTTCCCTTGATCCCTAGAAAATCAAGTTCCACCTCCCACGTCATTTTCAAACATCAAATAATTCACTCATTTCCAATTTTCTATCTTTTAGTTTTTCTAATCATAATCAATACATCTCCAAGGTGTGGACTTAGTCCATCAATCATTCCCAGTTCGTCTCTTAGTACTTACCTCAAGGCTCTCATAGCTACTAAGTTCTATATCAGTCTCATACCAACTCTCACCGTCTTATACCTCATAGTGTTATCTTATTCTTATCTCACACATACTTCCATATCAACTCATATCTCATATATTCCTTATTCCTTAAGTCTCCTTAATCCTCTTCCTTAATTCTCTTAACTTGTACTCACACCGGAGTTAACAAGATAGGTACTTAATATGTATGGTATTCACATCTTCTGTGCGCAAGAACCATGCTTAATCTCAAAATGTTTATATAAAACAAATTCTTAAATTATTTTGTGCTATGCACACCGTAGTTTATGTACTCAATACACAAACATACGCTAAGCGGTTTTCGCTCTACCCCCCTTAAAATGGATTACGCCCATGTAATCAGTACTATATCATTGAACATAAGTTCAAGATGTCTAATTCTCACCAAGCATTCTAGCTTCCATGTCATCTATCTCACTTATAATTGGATCAAAGGGTCATAACTATGTTAATGGCTTAGTCTCTGTATCGAGGATTCTTAACGGTACTTATACCATTTTCTTAACTTAGTTTGGTCTAATCTCAAAGTACTGATCTGTTGGCTTCCGCTGCGCGACTCTGATAGTCTTAAGCCTAACTGGCTTTCTTATCCTTCATAGTATTGTATATCCTTGTGCCTCCTTAAGGTTTAAAAATATTGGTCTCTCAGTGGACACGTGTTATCTTTTTATACACATGGGCTTAATGAGTTGTAACTCGTCTATCCAGTCTCCCTGGAGATTTAATGTTTGTATTCTTAGTGTTTTCTCAAGCGTCTAAATCGTTCTTTCCAACTGACCTTTGGTCTGAGGATTATTCTTAACCTGAAACTACTGTTTAGTGCTTAATGCGCTTTACAGTTTAATCTCTAACGTCTTAAGTCATGTCCAATGTGTGTGCTTAACAATCCGTGCTCTTCGCACTTCATAGTCCTTAATTATTTGTTCTCTGATTCCTTTGTGTTGTTGGTTCAACTGAATTCTTCTCTTCGACTGTTTGTGGTAGTAGCTGCTCCTGTCTGATCTTGCGTCGTCGTCCGTGGTACGGAGTCGACTACTTCCCGTGTTCCTTACACCACTCGTTTACATGCATGGGGTACCTTACTGGTACATTACTACTTACCCGACTAACTCATAAATGAGTGTGTCAGGCCTGCAAGCCCCTATGGGGTGCAGTCGTCCCACGTCTCGTTTTAGTAAACTCGTAATGTCTGTCACACGTTTAGCTATTGCTAATTATGAAGTATTCTGTTGTCGATCTCCTCTTTCATCGTCCCATAATAACACTTATTGTTCTTCTTGAACTTAATCAAGGAAAATCCATTTACTATGTCCTTGGGTATTGTATGCTCTAGTTCTTTCTGTATCCCGTACTGATTCGGTCTCTTAGTGACTGAGGTCTCTTTCCATAGAGCCTCTTATCTTCTTTCTCAATTTGTTCTACTAGGAATGCACTTCCAGTTCCTTAAGGAATGGGTAGTGTGCTTCCTGTGAAATCTTACCTAACCCGGTCCAGACTACTGGCATCAATGCATAGTTCGTCTACCATCTTATTTCCTTACTTATGCTGGTCTTAACTTATAAATCTAATTGCCTCAGTGTCAATATTTGACGGCTCATACATAACGGTCGCTTTACCGCGCACCATGACTTAATCCCCTCATATAAATATTGTACTCACGACCACTACTACCGTGGTAGTTGGCCTTTACTCTGTTGCCCATTGATGGTGCAACTCCTTACTCATTTATTCTAACATCTTATCTTATATTCAATTCCTTCCTGGTGTAAACACGCTAGGGTTTCTTTAATTCCGGTGTTTGGCAGTTGCCATACCGTGTTGTAAAATGGTTGACTCTTAATATGAAGGTGTTCTGCTTCAATCTCAGATTCGTAAGTAGGCTAATTTCTCTCGCATTCTTTCATCCTTATGATGTTGTTTACCATGTAATTTAACCGGTGACTGAAGAAGTCATCTGTTTAATCACTAGCTCTTCTGAGCATTGGTCACTTGACGTGCCATACTGTGCATTCACAATGTCTCTCTTTAAGGATTACTGATTCCTAAATCCTGGGTGCTGGATATGAGGTCTGTCTCTGCAGCCTTCCCTACTACTGAAGTGTATCTGGTATGTTCTAAGGTAATCTCAAGGTTTACAGTTAGTGTATTACATCTCTAATAAGTGAAAGCCTCTTTTTTTTTAGTGGTTTATTCCCACTCATGGCCTCACAACAAGGAGAGGTATCCCCACCTTAAAAGGCATGGTTCGTTCTCCACCCCTGCCAATGTACTATCTCATTATCCTCATTGGTGCCTTTCCTGGCAATATTCTCCACAATCTAAGTTATAGGTTTGGTAACCGTTCATATCTACGAATTGTAGTTCCTTTGTGGCTTAAATAAGCTCTCTTACAACTTACTGCGCCTCGGGCTCTGATGTGGTTAACATCTTTGGCTCGTAGGCTCTTAGTGCTTAATGCCTCAGTCCATTACTTGTACTCTTATTCATCTGTAGGTCATCCTTTTAGGTTTTTGTTTCTTTGGACATTATCCACCGTTAGGTTACATATTGAATGTAGTATCGGGTTTCATGGTAAGTTGCTGCATCCTGCTTCCTGCTATGGAAGTTTATTCAGGTGATCAGAGTTTACTTAGTGTCTTTGACAATACTGTCGTTTTACTAGACTTATGTCTTTTAGCAAATAAGGCTAAGTTCGTATTAGGCGTTTGCCTTATGGTGTCCAAGTCGGATATCATCCTGTCATCCTATGCTTCCATCTCAACGCTTCGTTCAACTTCCGTTGACTACGCCACCCGTTGATGATTGTTCACACTTGGGTGTTAATGAGTTAGGCAAATAGTATTAGCTGTCATTCATCAGTTTGTTCGGCTCGACTATGCCCGCTCTGTGGGGGTAGTCCTCTGAGCTTTCCTCTGTGGGAATCGTATGTCCTTAACCCTTGGTAGGTTATAACTTAAGTTTAGTCCCTCTGTCCTTGTTTTCTGGCTTTCCAACATCTTCATTGAAGTATGCTTATTACTGGTATTCTCAGTGATCAATCTGGGAGTCTTATCCCATTCTTGTTGAATGTTTTTATGTCGGTGGTCTCCATTGTATTCCGTAATGCATTCCTTGTACGTTATCACCTACGTAGTGTTTTGCTCGCATTACTGAGCAATCTCTTATGTTTTCCTCTCGGGGTTTGGGATTGATGTTCTTACCGCACTGTCAGTTGTTGTTTAAGTAGGTTGTACCGTTGTTAATATTTATATCATTTAGTATTTTGTTGAAGTTCAGTTCCCTGCTGACTGGTGTATCCACTCATCTCATCATGGTCAGGCCGTCGGGCCTTTCCAAGGTCTTACTCTTCTGTTCTTATGGATTTACAATCCGGTATTAGTGTGTACTACAACTGTAGTGTTCTGTTATCTCGCCATGATGGGTTTCCGTGTAGCTTAACCGTAGTAGCACTTGCTATGGCAAGTGCGCCATGCAAGATGGGCTACCGGTACTGCGTGCGTCGGTAGTGGTACTTCCACCTGATCTTTTTATATCTTTGGTAGTCCTCGGGACTCCTTCGATGTTCTTCTGTTTTGGATAACTAGCCATCCGGCAGTTTCCTGTTGTTTTGACTGTATTGTCGTTTGCCAGGGCGTTCCTCTTGTTTTGAGGGAACCCCTCGTTACTTACTTATGTCTTAATCCTCGCTCCCATCTTCACGTATTTTGTCGTGATTACTAAGTAATGGTTCTCCCTTAGGCACTACATCGTAGTCCTATTCCGGTATACAGTAGTACCCGTTGTTATCGTCGCCTGCGCTATGTCGGCCAGAATTTATAACCTTCCTCGTTGTATGGGGTTTGGAGTTCCCGTTTCTAACTAGTCCTTCCAGTAATCTTAACTCTTATGCTTGGTATTATCCCACTGTTATGCTCATTCGGACCACTGTCCGGTACCCATGTCAATTCCCTTTTCCTATCCATTGCACTCGTAGTGTTTTTTCTTATCATCGGTATAGCGGGTTATTTCGACTGCGTAGCATGTCGACCCATGTTGCCAATAATTTCCATTCTCTTACTGATAGAATTCCATTGGTAGCGCCTGTTTCACTGATGTGCTCCATTAGAATGTTCAAGTTCTCATAAACTATTGTTCAACAAGATGTTTCTCGTATTGCTTACTGTTAACTAACTACCAGATCGGGTTTTCCCGAGTAAGAGAAGGCTTTCTTCTCTCTGGCATTTGTTCCCCATAATTCAAGCAAGGGATGTGGAGGGCGGGTCTAGGTACTATGGATATCCGGTAAACACCGGGAAGTCCTGACTAACGCACCTCTCACTCTATCTCTCAACCCTTAACCCATAACTCAATCTCAACCTCAGTATTCTCCTAAGTTCGGTAATTCTTGTCTTCAGAGCGTAACTACGCTCTGATACCACTTTTTGTAACACCCCATCTCGATCCAATCAGGGTTATCACAAACTTATCGCCGTATATACAAACTCTGCAGCGGATTCAAATACATTCCAGGACCTTGCCACGGTCTGACTACAGAATATACCGAACATTAGTACTTACAAGTCTTAACCAAATACATATCCTTCTTACAATCCCCTCACATCCTATACATCTTACTAACTCAAATTGCCATACGAGTGTACATGCACAACTCATAGGCCACACTTAACCCGTAACGCTTGTACCCTATCTTAGTCTTGCGACGGCCGCCTCCTGACGTTCACCTGTGTAGTAAAAACAGCCCCCAAAGGGGGTCAGCACGAATGCTGGTACGATCCTCTCATGGCCCCCAAGCTAATGTGGCTACGACGACTAATTGTCGATAGCATGGAGGTTGATTAGATGCACAACATAATAGAAGGTGCAATAAACAACAAACCAATTATGAACAATCAAAGTTCAATCACAATGAACGACTTAAATGCGTTCCCTTAATTAGTTAGTCAATTATTTCACTCCTTAAGTTACGTTTCCTCTTAATCTTAGTCCATCCTTATCTTACCTTAATCTTAGTCTTATCTTACTCTTAGAAAACAAACCACTCCTTAAATAGAAATGATTGTATCTTATCTCAATGTTTATTTTTGTCGGGTCAAAAGCGACCCTAGCCAATGAGCTATTAACTCCACTGGTTGAATAAACAACTTATCTTATAATTTAGGATTTAGGTGATCCTACCGCACCATCTTAATGCCACCTACCTTGGACTGTATGTCCAATGTAGCTGAGCCGGCAACCGACCCTAGGCAACAAGTCCGCAGACAAGTCCTTAATCGGAAGTTGGATCTGCTATAGATACCGACCCCCTTTTCCTTAGCATGCATGACCGGAGTCAGTCCCGGGTTCCTCACTCCCCCCATAAGTTCCAGTTAGTAGAAGTCTCAAGACAACGTTTGTTGGTTAACCTCTTCGGTTTATAACAAACTAATATTAGGGAGTGTTCCTTAGTCTCACTGAATTCCTTACTAAACGTTGGTTAGTAAGTTCTCACGGTAAGTTGTGTTAGTTTTCAAACATCACACAACAATACAATAAACATAATGTTCCGGTTGCATGCTTTATCTGGTTTAGTGAGCACACAAAAACAAATAGCACACAAGCTGAGGGACACCTCATTAGCAAGCAGGTCACAAGAAGAACTGTACCATTCACCGTTGGTCGTTCGGTTGCTTACTCTCCTCTGCAGTCCAAATTCTCAAACCCTAAAACATTCATTCAGTTTTAGGTTGTTAATTACTTATCCAATAAAGCTAACTTACTTAACTCACTTAGTCACTAATGATCCCCATCTAACACCACTTAAGTTCTTATAAACTTAATCTTAAGTGAATCACTTCTCCTCTCACCTTATACTTATTCACCCACTTAATTATCATTGTTACCCACCAAACATGTCTTAAACAACCTTATATTATCATTACATATCAATCCCCACCATTAGATATCATTCCCTAACCTTAAACAAAGTTTTTGGTCAAAACAGCACCTTGTCCGAACTTGCGTCCGGACTTCCCATGTTCGGACACTGTTCGAGGCTAAACACGAAAATAGAGATAGGTGTGTCCGAACTTCCAAATTCGGACGGTAGTTCGGACACTGGTCGAAGCTCAGGAGACTTATGCGCAACAGGGCATGTCCGAACGTCCATGTTCGGACGGTAGTTCGGACGTGCCCAAAACTTCATTTTCTATACCTTTAAACACTTACTCCTTTCTTGCAATTCCCAACTCTTCCACAAGTGTCCCATTATGTTTTAATACTATATAGGCACTTAAACTCACCTTAGAACATCCTCTAAAACCTCCTTAACCATTTTCCAACATGTAATTTTTTTGTCTAAAACTCTAACTATTCAAGGTGTTTCCTTCCCAATCATTATAATTTCTCCCTAAGCATTATTGCATCCCCTCTTTGCTTGCTAAATCTTCCAAGGTTATCTTGCATGTCCATGCACAATTCCTTTCTTTTTCCTTTTGCTACTCATCAACCTAAACTCATGAACTTACCTATGCATTTCTCCCCATCTTCTTAGCACCTTAACCTTGTTCTTCTTTACCTTAACTATCCTACACCCTCCTTGGACATTTCCATCTCCTTTTACTCAACTTACTCCCCATTCTCATGATCATTCGCTCTTTTACATTCCTAGTCATTTTCCTTGACATTTGACAACATTCTCCCACACCTTTCTCTTCCTTCACCTAAGTCCACTCATTACCATCTAAACTAAACCTCATTAGTCCACTACCAGCATCATCACACTTACACAAGCTTCTCAAAACTCTCATTGTTATATTTCCTAATTCATACCTAAATTATCTTGAAGGATTATACACCTTCTCCTCCAAATTTGCACAAGTCTTACCGTTCCTCTTACCATGACTTTGGTGTGTTCAATACACCCGTCTAAACTCTAATTCCTCCTAGACAACTCTAGGTCATCCTAAAGCTCAAGACCTACTTAGTTAACTCATTTCCACTCAAATTCCTATTCATGCTCCCTAGTAAACCCTAGGGCACATTAACTCACCACCGCCACTTAAACCCTTTGTTTTCTATTCAAATTTCGCCATAGCTTCTCTAGTATTTTATCATGCCCAAATGCATTGTTTTCCTCATTCAACCAACTCACACACACCAAGTCCTTTCTCATCTTATTTTCTCACCCAGATCAACTTATTCACAACAAACTCAATATAGTGCAATAACCTTAAATTGCATAGCACTAAGGCTCCTAAATGACTTGGTTCTTAGGCCCTTAAATGACATGGATTTAAACACTAAATTTCCCACATATAAAGCTTTCAACCTGCAAATACACCCATCAATCTCATAGTAGTTATAATGCTCTTAGAATCCATCCTAAACTTATCTTATCAACTCATTCCCATCGGTCCTTAATCACAAGTTCATAAGCTTGTTTAAATTCTTTTTACTAGGTTATATAACCCATTACACAATGTAAGCTCTAAGCCACACTAGTACTTATTTAAATACCATCCCTTAAAACTTAAACCACCCTTAGGTAAGCATTTTACCTTGTTTTCCCTAAGCTTATCTTAACTTCCTCCTTAGACCTCCTTCATGGATGAATCTCGGCCACCATTGAATTTCCTTTGCCAATGTTCTAATCAATATTCAACGACTCCAATGAGTACTAAACAACACAACCTTAAGGAATAAAACCTAGGTTAAAAATGTGTTCTAAGGTATAAAAGTGAATGATTACCTTTGAAGTCTCAAAGTAGACTTGGGCATTGAATGAAAGAGGACCTCCACTAGTCCTTGGTGAATAAAACGAGCTAGAATCAAGGCATAAAAACAAGGTGTCTTAAGAGGCAATTTTCGGCCATGTAGAAAAAATGAAGGGAAGTTGATTTTTCTTCCACTTTCATTATCTTGGATGAATGGAGAACCAAAAGAGCTCTTCAAACTTGACTTTCCTCCATCAATGGAGTTTTCTCTTGGCACTGAAATGGAGCTTTGAAGGATTTGAAAAGATAGAAAGGAGGGCCTTGACTTAACTAAGACAAATATGCAATTTGTTTTGGATTTAGAGCTTGGAGTTGCATTTGGCAAGTGAATGAATGTGAGGAGCCATGGATGGAGCTTCACGTTTTCCTTGGAAGAGAAGAGGAAGAAGAAACCGATGGAAAGAAGAGAATAAAGAGAGAGAAGAAGAAAAGTAGCTTATAAGGAGATATTTGTTTTATAAAGCAATAGTAACTTTACTTATTTCCCTCTTTTTTTCTTAAGTTGGATGACTCATGTGGTGACTCACCACTCTCAAAAATGGCCCCCTTGTTAAAAAAGGGCATTTTTGGCCTTTGTTGACCAATTAACTAAACTAAGTTGACTAAAGACTAAACTTGGCACTATTCACAAATTAGTGCACATAATTGTGAAATTTTTGATTTCCCATTGATTTAGACTTCCTAATGTGATACTAAGTAGTACACATGTTAATTAAAGAGTAATGATGGACATTTAGCCACTCAAAACCCATTTACAAGACAATTTTTTCAAAAATGTGCTTTAAGACTTCTTAAAGCACATTTTGTTTTAACTTATTTTCAAGCTTGGTTTTCTTTGGTAATTGGTTTAAAAAGACCATTAGAATATTAATAACGTCTTAGCATGATTTTTGGGTACTCACCCAAGTCTCTCCAAGCTTAGAGCACATTTTTGCCCTAATTGCCCTTAAGGCATTTTCTTGTGTTTTCCTTGGTTTAAATTGTCTACCAATCATTCTTAGGCATATTTTTAGCCTTACTACATCATAATTTGATGTTTACTTAGCATACTTAGGTTTGGGGTATTTCATTTTTGGTCAGTTATTCTTCTACTTTAGTTTCTTACTAAAAAAAATGTTTTTGCACTTTTTCCTTCGTGTTTTGAACACTGGGGACAGTGTTCCTGCCAAGTGTAGGGCAGGGATCGCCCTTAGAAAAATAACAAGTTTTTATTTATAATATGCATAAGTTGTGAGTTTATTCAATGTTTTACTAAACTTTTTGCATATTTTTGATTGAGATAAGATTAGGAATGACTAAATGCTTATTCTCTCAGAGGTAAGCTTTCTAATGACTTGTAGATTCTTGTTTTTAACTTCTTGATTCTTTTTATTTAACATAAGTACATGATCTTTCTCCTGATTCGTTCCTTTATGTACTTCTGGGTATTTGTTTCTTTTCTTCAAATTGTGAAAAATCTTTTGGGTGAAAATCTTAAAAAGGGTTTTTTGAAAAAATAAAGAAGAAGAAAAAAAACATACAAAAAAAAAAAAATATATCTTCTTCCAAAGGAAAATCATCATATTCCTTGAGGTTGAAAAAGTGCCTCAGAATAAAAGCAAGAAACGAGAGTTTTCCTTTTGTTTTTCTCCTAAATTCCCCGTTCTTCAATGCAAAAAACATGGTTGATTCAGAAACCCTTGCAAAATAGGGCTGAACATAAAAACCAATGATGAGAGTCTTGGCCACATTCAGAAACTCTTGAAAAATATAGCTGAATGATGGAAACCGGAAAAAGGAGAGTTTACAAATCCCTTATGTAAAATAGCCCAAAAGTTATTGATCAGTTTTGAAATTCTTTATTTTATACCCATTAGTATGTTTCTGATGGATAAGGATGATTAAGTGATACTTGTGAAATAGAGTCATAGACTTGAGAATATTATCTAATTGTCATTCTAAAGTCTATCTGTTTTGTGCATAAGTAATTATTCCTTTCTAATCTAATTTTGTTCGAGGACTAGCAAAAGGTAAGTGTAGAGCCTTGATAAGCCGCAGACTTATCATATTTTATGTGCTAGATTTAGTATTATATTTATCTAAATAAGGTTTAATATATGTATTTATATTATATTTATGTATTAAAGTGTATTATTAGTTCAGTCTTATGTGTGTATGTGTTTTGTGTACAAGGAATGATTTTCTAGGCAAAAGTTCAAGTGATGCTGGACTCCATGCCGGGTTAATCCTGCATGGCACGAGCATAGATCAGAAAAGAGGCTTTACCAGATACGATGCCGGGTAGATCCCATCCGGCATAAGTGAAGAGTCACCACGGTTGACCAAACGATGGCAGTTATTGACCGTTGGTGATTAGGCTGGTGCCGGGTATGATGCCGGGTATCTCCTACCCGGCATATACACTGTTTCGCGCGGAATTAGCGGTTTTGACCGTTAACAATTGGGCACATTTTCCACATGTGCCGGCTACTGACGATCCGGCACGATGCCCGGCAAGAGGCATATTGAAGCCCTATAAATAGGTCGAGAGTCTACATCATTTGACACACTTCAACATCACATTATACTCTATTCACACACCAATTTCCGCCCACATTCCACTGTTGGTGTCCAAGGCATTTCTACGGATCCATCCACGAAGAAGAAGAGAAGCTTTCCTTTTCGGGTTAAGGCTTTGATCAATCTCCTTCCCTTATGTATTTCTTCCTTATTTGGAGTGGATGGTGAAGTAGAGATCCTTGTTAAGGTTTGGTTAGGGATGAGTTCTTCCTTGTAAACACTTTGATCATTCAATATATATATATTTCCAAGTTTTACTAAGATTCAGATCTTTATATAAGGCGGAATAAGATCGCAATTTGTTCTCCTTTCTTCTAAATTCTACTAGAGGTTCAAAAGACAAAGGTATTTTGGTTAAGGAATCTTAGTGGTCTGTCACCGTTGTTAGATGTAGAGGTGTAGATGACAACACCGAAAGAGTTGAATAACCTTATCCATTTTCATTATTTCAGTCGAATACTGACGAGAGATTGTTGGGTTCGAATTTGGATAGTGAGTCCTTGTTTTCGGGGTTCGAAACTGGGATAGAAATTCACATTATGTTCTTACCGGGTCTAATGCCGGGTTGGTTATGTCCGGCATATTCAACGTCTTTGAATATCTCGTGCATAAAATATCCGGCAGGATATCAGGCACGTTCATTTGTTCGGGTGATTTCAGAAACTTGTTATGTATTAAATGTTCATAGTGGCACGTAGGGTTGATCTAGTCTCGAATCATACATTTAGATAGATTTTATTTAGTTTCCTTAGTTAGAATCCATATTTAATTTTCCCCCCTTGTTATAGAATAGGTAATTACCGGGATTATGACTAGTTTTCTATAAGTCCCTTGGGTTCGATACTCTCGGTCGTAATATATGTACACTATACTCCGACCGGGTTTTATTTGCTACCCGTAGTAGAGTTGTAGGATTAGTTTATTATTTTATTGTTTTTGTATATAGTTTTCCCTATAATTTTCCTTTTAGCACACAACGGAAATATTCTACAAGTCGGTGTTATCGCCATTAGTCACCCACGTGACTAACAGGCATACGAAATCCCCTAGTTTCTAGCTACGGCCTGATAGACCCGAATATACCGAACATAAGTATTTACAAAGCGTTAGCCAAAATATAACGAGTCTCAAGTATCTCGTACCACTAACATAGTTTACTACAACTTTCTGCTATCTACAGACGTGTGTACATGCACATCTCGTATGATAAAAAGAAAACCCCCAAGGTGCGTCTAACCGCTCCTACTCTCAGGATGAGTCGTCTTTTACCTCTTACCTGAAAAATTAATATGAATGCCCCTAGGGGCTCAGCACCTTCGCTGGTATGATTAACATGCAGCCCACAAGCTAACGGGGCTACACATGACTATTTTGTCATATACATGGAGTTGATTTATCATACAAACAATAATTAGAAGTACGATAAAACACAACGCAATCATATGAAATAACCATAGATCAAACACATTGAATGACGTAATGGACGTTCCTTAAGTAAGTGAGTTAGATTTTTAGCTCGTTAAGTTTGAGAATTATTTAATTCTCATATTCAACCTCATCTCAAATATGTCAACCGTTCTTTAATTATATTTGGTTGTTCCTCATTCCATTGTTTATTTTGGTCGGGTCAAAAGTAGCCCTAGCCAATGAGCTATTAACTCCATTGGGTTAAATAAACAATAATTCTTAAATTGGGATTTAGGAGATCCCACACACCATCTTAAATCTGGCCTCCCACTTTGAACTATAATCCAAAGTGGTCGAGTCTGTTTGTCAACTCTAGGCGACAAGTCAAAAGATGAGTCTCAAATGGAAGACGGATCTGATACAGATATCGACCTCCTTCCTTAACATGCAAGACCGGAGTCAGTCCCGGATTCCTCACCCCCAAGTTCCTGTTAGTAGAAGTCTCAAGACAAGATTGTTAGTTAAACCTCTTTTGGGTATTAACCAATCAATATTAGGGAGGGTCTCATATTCTCAAACAATTGTTTACTAAGCATTGTTAGTAAGTAAGCTCAAAGGTAAGCCGTGTTAGTATAATACGAACACGCAAACAAGTACCGTAAACCGGTTTCATGCTTTATCTTGTTTAGTCTTAAAACATAAACACACAACACATAAACCAAGGGACACCTCGTTAGCAAGCAAACTACAAGAAAGCCATACCGTTCACCGTTGTCGTCGGTTGTCTACTCTCCTCCGGAGTCCAATTATTCAAACCCTATAACATTCATTGAATCGGGTGGTTAATTCCTTTTTATTAACCTAGTTTATTTCACCACTAATGGTTCCCGATTAATAACTACAAAGTCATTGTAGTTCAACCTTAATCACATAAGTAATTTAATTCTCATTATATCTTATACTTGTTCACACCCGTAATGACCATTACATGTCACCAAACAAGTCCTAACAATCATCTAATACCCATACCATTCAATTCCCCTTTTTCTAATTCATTTACAAACTCACGGCTCAAATTTAATGTTGGTCCGGGACATGGTCCTGCCCTTAAGTCCTAGACAAACTAATTTCAGAAATCTTCAGGTGTTTTTTACTATGGTCCGGGACTTAATACAGGGACAAGGTCCCGGACCAATGTAGAAACTTAATTTTGGCAAGTTTTAAGTGCTGGTCCGGGACTTATTACAAGATCTTGGTCCCGGACCAACCTAAACATGGATTTTCGGCAGTTTTTCTTTTGTGGTCCGGGTCTTTATCCAAGGACTAAGTCCCGGACCATACATAAATCTGTAACATTTTACAGTTTTGATCTCTATTCTAAACTTGTTTCTTTGCCCATTTCTATTATAACCTTTCCACATGTATCCTAACATGTTCTAACACCATTGTAACACATTAAACCTTCCTAAACCATTGCCGAAACTCATCACTTAATCTCTGGTCATATACACAAATTCTCACTCTTATTTCCTAACACTTGCAACTTAGTTTCCTAGGTTTCTAAAATGTCCATTTGTTCACAAGCTTTACTAACCCAATTGTTTCACTTACAACCATTATACTTCATCATTCTTACTCACCTTGGTCATACTAACCCATTCTAACTTATTTCCCTTCCTTTACATTATATTCCTCATATTCAAGGCTTGCATATATTAATGCATTTTCTAGCCATCCTCACAACACCTTGCATCTTACCATCAACCATTTGACCATTCTAAATGTTTCTAGGACATTCTCACCTCCATTACTCAAACTCATCATGCTCAAGGTTATACCTACTAGTTCATCTCTAAGCAATATAAGAGTCTCCTACATTATTTTTCCAACAGATGTTTGCACAACTCCATACACACCTTATACCATAATTTTTTGTGTTTAATGCACCCATTTTATCTCTAATTCCTCCTAATCCATCATAGGTAATGGTAACTCATTAGAACACCTTAGTTAACTCATTTCTACCCAAATTTCACCATAATTCCCTTACTACACTAGGACATCCAAATTTCATTGTTTTTCTCACCTAAACCAAAATATTCACAATCAACACAATATGGTGCAATAATCTTAAATTGTATAGCACTAAAGCTGTTAAATGACATGGCTCTTAGGCCCTTAAATGACATGAATAAAACATATAATCAATATAACCACCTGCACACAACAATAGTCCCATGGCAATTGATAAAAGCTCTTATACTTCACTGTGTTTTTTTTTCTTACTCATAAGTCATTAGCTCCTTAGTCACAAGTTCATAAGTTTGTTTATATCAACATAAACACAATTCCTTAATGAATTAAACTACATTAAGGTAGATAGTTTACCTTAAGACTTTCAAGCCCTTTTTCTCTCTTCTTTTTTTTTCTTGATTAGAAATCTGCCAAGGAAGTTTGATCACTTGTTAAACTTCTAACCAAGGTTCAAATTAAGATAATTAGTGCCAGGTAAAACCCTTAGACTCATTAAATCGACTCTTAAATATTAAGAGACTGCTTAGTGCACTAAATTGGATGATTACCTTAGGAATCTTGGAATGTGGTTGGTAAGGAATCAAAGCAAGGCTTCCTATAAGCTCTTGGAGATTGAATTAATGCTAATACAAGGAATGAAAAAAGGCACTTGAAAGGTCAATTTCGGCCATGTATAGAAATGAAAGGAAAGATAAGTTTTTTTGAAGTTTTTCTTACCCTAAACCAAAGAGAGTATTGTCTAGCTTCAGAAAATGTAATTTCCTCTTCAAATAGAGCTCCTTCAATGGAGTCCAACTTCAGCTTTGGAGATTTTAAAGAGAACAAAAGAAATCCCTTGACTCAACTAGCACTAATATGCAATTTGTTTTGGATTTGGAGCTTGGAGTTGACTTAGACAAGCAAAGGAAGATCAAGGAGAATGGAGTTCCAGCTTTTTAATGTAGAGGAGAAGGATAGGATGAAGGTGGCCAGTTGGGAGGGAAGGAAATAAGATGAGAGGAGAGAGGTAGCTAAAGAGATATTTGTTTAATTAAGTAAAGAATAAGTGAATAGTCAATTTCCTTTCCTTCTTCTATTTCAACTAATACTGGCAGCTAAGGGTGGTGAGTTACCATTAAAAACCTGCCCCACTTAGATATTTTAGGAGGTCATTTGACCATTGACTAATCAAGGAAGACTTAATGCTTAATTTTAGCACTATTTGGGTACTAATCATAATTAGTGCCTAATTTGTGATTTTTTTGTAAATTCTTTGAATTAGGCTTCCTAATGTGATAATAAGTAGTGCACATGTTGATTAAGGTGTATACTTGGTCTTTTAGCCATTCAAAACTCATTTCTAAGACAATGTTTCAAAAATGTGCTTTAAGAAGTCTTAAAGCACAATTTGTGTTTTAACGTGTTTCTGAGCTTGGTTTAATTTGGAAATTGTTTTAACATGTTATTTAGTATGTTAATGAGGTCTAGGAATTCCCTTTGGGTCCTAAACAAGGTTACACAAAGTCTTGAGCAAGTATTTGCATAAATTGTCATTATGGTGCGTTCTTGTGTTTTCTATGGTTTAACTTGTCTACCATTGTTTCTAAGGCATGCTTTATCCTTATTACATCATAATTTAATGTTTAATTACCATAGATAGGTTTGGGGTATTTCAATCTACCCCCCTTAAAAGAACTTTTTCCCCAATGTTTACTTGTATCTTATATCATTTAGAATACACAGATAACTTAATACCATAGGTTATATTCACATATATAAACCTTCACACTCATATGGTCTGCTACAAAGTACAATACACATAGTATCATACACATCTCACACATAAAACCAAGCAAATGAAACAACATATGTGATTGTCCGTTTACTACATCAAAAGCAAGAAGGATCTACCCCCTTAAAAAGGAGTACGCCCCGTACCCTATACAAGACAATCTAGTCGGTAATAAGTGAAGGGTACTTTGCCCTCATCTTATCCTCTAACTCCCAAGTAGCCTCCACGATGTCCTGGTTAAACTAGGGAACCTTCACCAGTCGCATTGACTTGAGGCGAGTGTCCCTAGTCTTAGTATCCAAGATCCTCTGAGGGGTCTCTACTGATTGCATCGTCAGCTCTAGAGATAATATTTCCGGCTGCAAAACATGAGAGGGATGGTGCATGTACTTCTTAAGCTGTGAAACATGGAAGACATCATGCACTTTACCCAGCTAAGTAGGTAAATTCAGCCTGTAAGCAACTGGGCCCACCCGCTCTGTAATCGTATAAGGACCAACAAATTTCGGGCTCAGTTTTCCCTTCTGCTCTCAAATCTAAATACACGCTTCATCGGTGAAACTCGCAGAAACACCTCGTCGTCCATAGAGAACTCCAAGTCACGTCGCGAACATTAGTATACGACTTCTGCCTATCCTTGGCAGCCTTCATATTCTCCCTAATCTACTGAACCTCAGCCTGAACTTGCTCTAAATACTCTGGTCCTACAATGACCACTTCACTTGACTTATCCTAGCAGAGTGGTGTACGACATGGTCTGCTGTACAACGCTTGGAAAGGTGCCATCTTGATCGTAGCACGATAGCTATTCTTGTATAAAAACTCGATTAGATGCAATTTCTCAATCCACTACTCTGGAAGTCCAAGGTATTAAGACAAGATCCTTTAGTTTTGATGATAGCAAACCTTGTATTGTCTATCTAATGTGTTTGTCCAGATTCATGATTCAGATAGACATGTGAATAAGTGGCTTAGCGCACAAGGTTGCAAGCGCACTTAGGTCATGAGTGGCTTAGCATGCAAGGATGCAAGCGCGCTCAATCCACGACATGTGCCCAACCAGTCGGGCGCCTGTCTGCGAGAGCTCCGTAGAACTTCTAGCACGGACAACCAGTCAGACACCGCGAAGATATCTCTCATGCTTAAAGATGAAAATCAAAGACAGAAGACTGCAAGGGATCGACACATTCAGATAAAGCACATACATCTACATAGGCAACTTGTTCACGACAAGCTCCCAACAAAAGGAGAAGTTCATTAATGCACAAGATAACAAAGCTATAATGAACATCATTACATAGCTGTAATATTCAGAAGAGGGAATTTATGAGCATTTAATGAACCAGACAGAATCAGGCAAGTGGGGCACACAAGTGGTGATCGACCTATCAAGGAGGCTGCCGCCAACTTGACCAACCATTAGGCGACACGTGGTTCAAGCCACCAGATCAAGTTGAAGAATCTCTGTAAATCTAGTGTGGTTGCTATGTGAATAATCGAAGTTGTAGTCGACTCCTAGAAGTCTAAGGATTAATAGGACGGTAGTTACATCTTAACAATTGTGTATATATACTTGCATTTATTCCATTTGTAAGCAAGCCTGTACGAGAGAAAAAGAGAGATAATCTGGGCAAGTGTGGATCAGACTTAGGAGTGTGTGTAAGTGCTAGAGAGTTGGTGAGATAAATAGGACTGGGTTAGAGTATCAATGCATTAGGTATTTGATAGAATGACAGGTCGGGGAACGGTCGGTGAGGCAAGTGAGGTTGAGTGAATTTCGTGTGTGTAAATTCTCAATCGAAATGTGTTTTCCAGTTTAAGTTTATCTCGTGTCCATTCCTAAACTATCAAGCTTTATTAGAGTCCACGACACGTCGGGGACGCATCAGGAGCGCTTACTGGTTTCACAAGGCCATGCTCGCAGCGTGTCCCTCAAGTGTGTGAATCATATACGCTCAGTCTGACCATCTGTCTGAGGGTGGAACGCGTACTCAGCTTCAGCTCGGTACCCAGCGCTTCACATGTAGCTCTCCAGTACCTCGGAAAGAATCTGGTGTCTCTGTCAGATACTATGGTCTTTGGAACTCCGTGGTGTCTCATGATCTCCTTATCAAACAGCTATGCAAGTCTAGGTACCTTCCAGGTGTCCTTTATCGGAATGAATTAGGCCACCTTGGTCAGGCGATCAACCACTACCCATATCATGTTCAGACCTCCCCTGGTAGGTGGAGTCCAACCACGAAATCCATGGAGATTTCATGAAACTACCACTTTGGAATTGTCGTCGGTGCTCAAACTTCACCTTCTGGCAAGGGAGACACCTCAATACAAACTCGGTAACATTTGCCTTCATCCCTGACCACCAGAAGTAACGCTTCATGTCTTTGTACATTTTCGAAGCTCCCAGATGGATATAAACAGAAGAACAGTGTGACTTTCGTAGTATGCGCTCCTTCAGCTCAGCGCTGCTTTGTGGAATGCATAAACGACCCTTAAGCCTGATATCAAATCATCATCATGTAGTCTGAAGTCGTATTTCTGACTCTCAAACGTGCCCTCTGTCAGCTTCTGTCTGACCTCTCTCATGTAAGCATCACTCCTCTGAGCCTCTCGCACCTCATCAACCAAGCTAGAAGAAGCAAGTAGCGAATTAGTGTGCTCGACGACTCAGGGCGTCAGCTACAACATTAGCCTTTCCTTCTTTGTACTGGTGGTCAATATCATAGTCTTTTAGGAACTCTAACCATCTTCTCTGACGCATATTCAACTCTTTCTGAGTGAATATGTACTTTAAGCTCTTATGGTCGATGTAAACCGTCAAACTAACCCCGTATAAGTTGTGGAGCCATATCTTCAAGGCAAAGACTACAGCACCCAATTCCAGATCATGCGTGGTGTAGTTCTCCTCATGTTTCTTCAGTTGTTGAGAGGCATAGGCATCCACCTTGCCATGCTGCATGAGTACACAACCCAATCCCCTACCGGATGCATCACAATATACCTCAAATCCCTCCGTACCGTCTGGGATAGTCAGAACTGGTGCAGAAGTCAATGAGTCCTTCAAGCTCTGGAATGAACTCTCACAGTCATCCGTCCATACGAACGGTGCATCTTTCTTCATTAATGTGGTCATCAGCTTTGCAACCTTGGAGAAGTTCTTCCCAAATCTTCGGTAGTAACCTGCCAAACTGAGGAAGCTCTTGATATCGGTAACTGACTTTGGTCTAGGCCAGGTGCGCACATCATCTATCTTTTCTGGATCAACAGAGATCCCAGCATCCGAGATGACATGACCAAGGAAGGAGACCTGGTCAAGCCAAAACTGGCACTTGGAGAACTTAACATATAGCTCGTTCTCCCTCAGTATCTCCAAAGCTCTCCTCAGGTGGCTTTCACGCTCACCTCTCGACTTCAAATATATCAATATATCATCGATGAAGACTACAACCGACTTGTCCAGATGCTCCCTGAACAAACGGTTCATCAGATCCATAAACTTCACCGGTGCGTTCGACAAACCGAACAACATCACTATAAACTTGTAGTGGCCGTATCTTGTCCAGAATGCCGTCTTCTCAATGTCCTCCTAGCTAATGGAAATCTGATGGTACCCCGATATGAGATCAATCTTGGAGAATACAGACGCTCCCTTCAACTGATCAAACAAATTGTCTATGCGTGGTAGCGGGTACTTGTTCTTCACTATTACTACATTCAACTCTCTATAGTCAATGCAGAGGTGGAGGCTGCCATTCTTCTTCTTCACGAAGAGTAATGACGCTCCCCATGGTGAAACACTAGGTCACACAAACCCTTTGTCGAGCAGGTCTCTCAACTGTTCTTTTAATTCATTCATTTCAGCCGGAGCCATGCGGTAAGGCACCTTAGCTATCGGTCCAGTTCCTAGTAGCAGCTCGATGGTGAACTCTACCTCCCGTGCTGGTGGCATTCTAGGTAGTTCCCTAGGAAAGAGGTCGGGGAACTCTGACACCACTGGTATGTTGGGGTCGAACTCGGGGTCCGTCTCTATGTCCTGAACAAAGCAAAGGTATACTTTCTTCTTCTTTCTCAGCTCTTTGAACATAGCCATAGCGGAGATGATTTTAGTCGAAGGTGAAATACCCCGAACTTAAATATGGTGATTAAATTATTCTATAATGGTATTTAAGGGCCTAATAGTGCCTAAGTAATTTTGGTAAGGAAAATAAATCCAAAAGAAGTGAGGAAACACTTAAAAAGCGAAAACCACTAAAATAAGCGTTATAAACCATAGGAGGCACAAGACCTCGGTTACAGTATTATGTGTATTCCTAAGGCTTATTCATGCCTAATTAATGTACGGGAAAGATTCCCGAAGAAAACGGATCCAAATAATGTGTTAAAATGCTAATAAAGCTTTAGCGCATGTTTTTCAAAAACCCGAAAACATGAATTTAAGTGGTCAAACAGACCCGTAAAAATTATGGTTGACTATATAACTATAATTAAACATTAATGGAAGCCTAAGAACCATTAAAATTAAAGAAACGAGAAAATTCCGGAAAACGGGTTCCGGTTAGTGAATAGTGCAAAAACTAGAACTTGGGGGTGTTAAGTGTAATAAAACCAAACTAACTTCCCCCTTTGTAAATAAAAACCAGAAAATAAGTGTGTGTGTGTGTGGTGGTGGGACAGATGACTAGTTCCACCCCCCCCCCCCCTCCTTTATTTCCTTCCTATCACACTAGAGGACAAATAAATAAAGTACAAAAGTGAAAACGGTAGTCTCTCTCCTCCACCCTCTTGCTCTCTCTCTCATTTTTCCCTTCCCATCAGAACTCCCCTTCTTCCTCCAGCCAAACATGGCGATTCCATGAGCCCCTTCACCAAGCTGATTCTCCTCCATTGTTGAAAGCTTAAATCTTGTCCAAATGCTATAAAAACTGCACCATTGGAATCCTCTCTCCTTGGGCAACACTTCTATCTTTTCAAAATCAGAAAAACTGACACTTCATCTCCATGGGTGTGGCTCCTCTTGAAGCTTGAAGACCACCATTGGAAGCACCTTCATCTTCTTACTATTCTAAGGTAAAGAGGAACTCAAAAATTCCTCTTTTCTAGCTGTCTTCTTCAACTTGGAAATTTTCCAGATTTTTGAACTCTTGTT
The DNA here is from genome assembly GCA_023374045.1 of Limonium bicolor. NCBI lineage: Eukaryota > Viridiplantae > Streptophyta > Magnoliopsida > Caryophyllales > Plumbaginaceae > Limonium > Limonium bicolor. The sequence goes on from CM041776.1 coordinate 29,065,097, forward strand.
ACTCTCTTTGCTCCAGCCGATTTTAGCCCTTCAAGTGGTGCTGGAGCTTGTTGTTTAACTACTCAAAAACTCTATCTAAGGGTTTCAAGGTAATACCTCATTTAAGCATAAACATGTGTTAAACCCTAGATTAAATAAGAGCTAGTTCTAAGTGGGAATTGTTGTGTATTGGTGGGCTGTAGCATTACCATTTTTGTGAGCCAAGAACAAGAACCAAGAAGAGAAGAAGAGAATTTAAAAGAGGATTGGAATATTCAATGTAAGAAAATCTACCTTAACTACTACCTTAATGTATATTTTATATGTAGTAGTATATTGGGACGGGTAATGAAAAGAATGAACCCAAATAATGGTACTAGAAATGTGTGGTAGCTATTAGAGAGAATTGTGATTGAATGGTGATTTAAGGGCCTAAGAGCCATGCATTTTATGATTATGCATTATGTTGTGCTTGGAGGATTATTGATGAATTTTGAATGGTTAATGTGTGTTGGTAGGACCCTCTTTGGGTGTGGCTAGTTGTGAATGAATTTAGGTTAATGAAAGATGAAGGTAATGCATTTGGGAATGCTAGGATTGTAGGCAAACTATGGCGAAATTTCGGTAGGAACCGAAGGAGTTTTAGGCATTGTTGGGAGTGAGAATAACCTAGGGAACTACTAGGTGTTGTAAGAAACTTAATGGGGTTAGTTAGTCATCTTTAAATGGTGGTTGAAGGATTTGGAAAAGTAGTAAAAATCTGTAGCAAAGAAGGTGTTTAAGTGTGTAGAAATTCTAGGAAAAAGGCTTATGGTGCATGACCTTGGAAATGAATAAAGAACTTGGGTATAGTTTTTGTGAGTGGTTATAAAGGATTTGGAATGGTCAAAATGGGTGAGAATAAGAGGTAGGCTGTCAAAAGAAGTTTAGAAATGCACTAGAGTGTATAAGTGCAAAATGAGTATTGAAGTTTGTAGAAATTGAGCAAGAATTTGAGTAAGGAATTTGAGTAATGATTTGAGAAGGTTTAAGCATGATTAAGAGTGTTTTAAGGTGGTTAAACATGTTAGGAAGTATGTGGAAGGTTGGGGAAGAAATTGGGAGAAGATTGGAGTTGAAACCAAGTCAAAATAAGCATTCTGCCTTCGACCTACCCAGAGGCTGGGTCGGTCGGTGGGTCGGTCGGACCCAGGATCGCTTTCTGACTTCGACCTACCCAAAGGCTGGGTCGGTCGGACCTAGACAAAAAAAAAATTAAATTTAAATTTTATTAGGCATATATGTATATACTTGTACATATATATATATATATTATATATGTATGCATATAAATATGTAAATGAGGCATTAGTGCTAGAAGTAATGAAGAAGTTGTAAACTTAAGAACACTTGAGTAAACAAAGTATAACAGGACAACGGGGTAAGTACGGGAGTAGTAATTATTAATGTACCGTACGAACATAGTATTAATAATAATGTTTGAAACATTATCAGTGGAACGAGTGTGAACCAAGGAACAAGGGAACACAATAAAGCTAACCCCGGTGAAAGGTATGATTTTCTCATGCCCCGTATGCTAACCGAGTTACTCTGATTTGTGTGCTGTATGCCGGCTAATCAAGATTAAAGCATGAAAACGGTTTATTGTCTTTCATTGTATGTCTTGTTGTATGTTGTATGAGCTAACCCTTCTTGATTGATTGCGTGGCTTAACCTAGTGCGTAGACCGACTCATAGTTTAGTCTTGTTGTTAGTGGCTCGTAATAGGAGTCATGTTGTGAATTAACGGAAATGTAGAAACGCACTAAACTAACGAACTAGGAACGATAACGTAAACCTATGAACTCACTAGAATGTGAGAGAGTGTACGGGAGTAGTAATCTCCCGATAACGGTAAGAGAACCGAAATGAATAATCCACAAACAATAAATAGTGGAAGTATATAAGTAACCCCTTCTAGAGGTATTGGTGTTGGTGCAAGACATGAACCGAGAGAGTAGTAAAGAATGATGAGGGATCTCCAAACCCCTTAGAGAATTAGTCGACCCACTATGAGAGGACCCGACTAATGTAAGTAATGTCCTGAACATGAGAGTATTCGATACGTTGGGGAAACCCTTAAATATGAGAATACTAGACGATGGTAATTCCCTAAGCTAGTGGAGGTTATCGGGAGAGATACTTCTAGGCTAATCCATGAGATTGTAAGATACTCCGAGAGAGGAGTGTTGGGAATTTGAGTAGTCCGGTGAGAACGGACATTTGAGTATTTGAGGAGCTAAGTGTATAGCCCATTTGTATTGTAGGCCCGGTGGCAAGTCTTGTGTATGACTCCGCCCAGAGGCCAAAGTAATGAGTATTGAGTATTGCGTATGTATGAGTATTGAGTAAGAAGTGAGTATGAGTATCGAGTAATGAGTAAGTACGAGTAAGGTAAAGAGTAAGGAGTATTGAGTATGTGGGAGTAAGTAATCAGTATCGAGCGATGAGTAAGTACTAGTATAGTAACGAGTACATAGCAAGCACGAGTAATTAATGAGTAAGGTAATGAGTAAGGTAATGAGTGTAGTGTGAGTAAAGCAACAAGTAAGTATGAGGAAGTTTGGTGTAAGACATAAGAACCCGAATGGGAGGAAAGAGAGCATCTGGTTAACCCGGATGAATGAATAACTAACATGAACGGGTGACTGACAAGTTGTCTTCCTTAGTAAGTATTGAATCTTGGAGATGTAGGTAAGTATTTTTGCCTGTGTAAGATGATGTACTATCAGCATGTATGTGTGAAATAAACGAACTCCATGTTTATTCACCAAAGTAGTCGGCGTACCGCGGTTAGCACGCGGTATATGCGAATTCCATATGCAGCAATTTTGCTGAGCCCCTAGGGGCATCGTTTTTATTTTACAGGTATTCGAAGCTGACCACCGTTCAAGAGAGTAGGACGGGGTTGCTATGTAAGCATGTGTAGTTGAGTAATAGGGATTGTATTTGTAATGTGTTACGAATTTGGAAGTCCAAACTGTATCGGTAATTTAAGGGTATAGTAGACTCGGTATAGTTATATATTGGAGTTGTATTTGAATTATGGTTTGAGTATGCAAGGGAAGTAATAATTGTGAGTACTCGTTATGTTCAAATTCATCAGACCGATAGTATGTAGTATTGTCACTCGCCTTGTTAGTCACGTGGGTGACTAACGGCATTGTACACCCGCCGTTGTGTATGTAGTATCCGCTGCAAAGGTAAGTATTTGTATAGTAATGACGGTATTAGCGGTAGGGGTGTTACAAAAAGTGGTATCAGAGTGAAGTATCACTCTGATGGATGAACTACCGAGTTTAGGAAAATACCGAGTTAAGAATTAGGAACTTAGGGCTAAGGGTTGAGTGTTAACGTGTAAGGTACGCTAGATAGGAACTTCCTTGTGAACCAGAAACCTACAACAACCATACCCACCCTCCGCAACCCACGGTATTAAGTTGGGAGAAGAATGCCAGAGATGGAAAAACCTCTCACACTCGGGCAAAACCCGATCTGGCAGTTGCAAAAACAAACCCTATTAAAAAAAGAGCTTGTCATACGGTAGAGTCCAAGAACTGGAAGTCCTGACGGCGGTTCCCGTTAAATGCCAATGACCGCACTTAATGGCGGAGGATTAAAGATCCTAAACACATGATAATGGAATTTATGGCACCATGGGGCGACGTGCTTCGCAGTCGCAAGAACCATGCGCAACCGGCGAGAAGGGAAGCACAACCGCGCAGTGAAGTGAACAAGACAGAGTAACAAGCCCAAGGCAAGAGGGTCTACGGACTGTAATGTTTGATATTACCAATAACGGTATACAAACCGACTAAGGAATTACCCGATGTTGGATTAATACCAAACCTACACGCCGAGGCCGTAATAACCGAACAACATAGTTCAGATGACAATAGAAGTACTCATGAAACTTACACCTATAGGACTACAACGTGGTTCCTAAGGATAAGTCAAGTCTCGTAACCACAGTGAAGGTGTGAGACACCCGATTTTCAGCAACCATGTCAAGAACACTGAGAAACAACTCAGGAGATGGACCACCAAGGTCAAAAACCCAAAGAAGATCTAATAGACCACCACATATGGATGGAAACGATACCGTAAACCGGTAGACGTTACCAAAAAACAAACCTACCCGCGCCTTGCCCAGGGCAAGTGCAGCAGAGGTAAGATAATTGGAGACTTCTAATGACCAACAAGTACCTACTAAAGTACCACCATGATGATGGAAGCAATACAGGATCGCTAATCCTAAGAATTTGAAACAGTGAAACCTTGAAAAAGGCCTAACGACCCGACCATTGTATTAAGAACATAGCAGTCAGCGAGAAGCTGGACTTGGTCAAGACCTCAGACATGGCAAAGCCATGAAGAATTTCTTTTCACACCGAACTGTTATTTTAAAACCCAAAATTTTCTTTCAAAACCACAAAGCCTTCTTTTAAACCTCAGATTTTAAAACCAAACCGACGGAATTACGGTGAGTATAGAATGATACAAGTGGAGTTGACGATAGAATACATCACCTAGGCGTGTGACGCACTACGAGTGTACCCGAATGCGGGATGTGGGACGACCGCACTCCGAAGGAGCTTACGGGCCTGACAGAAAGTCAGGTAAGTGGTAACGTGCCAGTAAGGTACCCCACGTATGTCATGTAGTGTACGAAACACGGGAAGTAGTCGACTCCGTTCTACGGACCATAAGTCAATTCACACCGTGAACAATCGAAGAACCTAGGCAAGCTTACAAGCTAAAGGAGTTAAGAACTCACTCTAAGAGGATGATTAAGAGTTAAAAGTGCGAGAAGCACTAACAACTGAATAAAGACATTGGAAATGTCTCAAAGATATTAAAGTAAAGCATGATAACTGGAAGGAATACCCAGTCTAAACACTGTAAGGCAAATGCCTAACATTAACACATCAGTGATCAATGAACGGGATGGAATTCCCAGGACAACTACCACAAACACACAGGGTGATCATATAAGGTACCGGAGGATACCATTCACCACTAAAGGAAATACCAAACCGGTTAAAAATATAAGAGAAATACCCATGGTCTACCATAAGAACGGGAGACTTTATAACCCTCAATGGATAACTCAGATCCAGAACCGCAAGGTAGGATAACAAACTGGACATACTCTTAAATGTCAGCTAGATGCTACTGTATAATCAGTAATACCCAGGAGCAATCCATAAAGGGTATCAAGTCAACACAGTTGATTGAAATGTCGTGATAAGAACACCACAATTGGAACAAACATTCAGTTAGAACATCGAAGGGATCCCAGTTGACAGGGGATACCCCAAATTAATAAATGGTACCGATTAATACTAAGATACTTAAAGGCACTCCAACAAACGGAAGAGTGATGCGACGATCTTAGCACAGAGCCCAGTATCACCTCCAAACCCAGCAATGGCTTACGGAGAAGTAATCACTTGGGAACAACCTTTGATGAGCAGAGCTCCAGGCAATATGGCTAGTAGGCCATGAAACTATTACCTTATACAATCTAACGGTTGCAAAACCCATTGTGAACCATATGGAAGTGGTCAAGGACGACACCAATAACAGGTTAATAACCAATGAGCAAGGATACCCCTCATAAATATGAGACCGCGAGAGCGATGAACACATGGATCCCAAGAAGAGGATACCATCATTAAATGTCTGAAGATATATCCCTTTCAGAACTACTAATGTAGTGGAGCTTGAGCATACAACTATTGTCAATCGATGTAAAATAAGCCTCAATAGCAATTGTTGACAACCAAGGAGTAACCAGTTCAGGAGGAACACGTTATGTGGGAATGTAAAGTATAAGTAAATAACGCTCAAGGAGCTCAGAAGTACAAATGTTGAACCATGGTATAAATGGTGGAAATGCATGAGCTGAAGCTAGCAACGGCGGATGCCTTGTAAACCGATACTGTAGAGTCAGTAAGAACATGGTGTGCAGCAGGCGACCAATGTATGTGAACAATCACCCAATGCTATGGAGGTAATAATTGACGAGATAGTGGACAGACCAGGCAACAAGCCAGGAGTCTGCACCAAATGACGAAGCACCACACGAAGAAGTAATATTCACTCCTATTTCACATAAGAGATTTACTGCCAAGGGTTTACGCCTCTGCACTCTGTAGGACTGAGTGTTTTGGTATTGCACTTGTGCAGTAAATGATCTAGTGGGATAGCTAGGAATATGGGAAAATATAAATCGTGGTAAATTCTTCAATTCACCAATGAACATGGCATAAGCCAGTTAAGCAAAAGCTTAGAAACAAACCGTGCTGCCTATGGCCAAAGAAGCACGAAGAGTGTGAAACACACCAACAATCACCAGATGTGAATTCCATTGGAATAAAAGTGAAAGGAGACTTAAGAAAGTCACAAGGACTGACGCATAGAAAATGCAAGGTCATACAAGTAAAAAACACTTGTATAGACGCAGATAAATGGGCATAATTCAGAACCTGCTGACAACAGAGGAAGCACTACAACTAAGTAGTGACTTAACCTCAACCAAAAATAAGTCGGAGGAACCCAGTGAATAATTATGGGAGTACGAAAAGTATGTACAATAGATTGCCAGAGAGCTGGTTATAAATCTCAAACTCATTGAGTTCGCGCATGGTAAAAGAATTTGTATAGTAATGACGGTATTAGCAGTAGGGGCGTTACAGAAGGCTCTCTAGGTCTCTGGCGGTATGACACTGTAACCCCAGATGGACTCTTGAGTAGAATTCGGTGCTCAGCGCAGAGGATACGACCCTTGTGCCGCTCCAACCAGTTCATCCCGAATATAACATCAAACCCTAAGCCTTTGAACTCGATCAGGGTGGTCGGAAAGTCTTCACCCTTGATCCGGATGGTGGCTACTCGGTAGTAGTGAGTGCATCGAACCTTCTCCTTAGACGGGAGCGTAACCGTGAAGTCCAGTAGTTAGTCAGCGTCTAGCCCCAACCTTCTCGCAAACGATGACGAGATAAAGGTATGCGAGGCCCCTGAGTCGAATAGCACTCATGCATCAACACCATTGATCGGAAAGAAGCCGGTGAGGATGGTACCTCTTTCGCCGGCCTGTGCTTCCGTAACTATGCTTAGTGCACCTTCCGCACCGAGTCCAGATCCTAATTTATTTCACAAGCTTTCATGAGTATCGGTGGTATAACATGAGTCGTAACAACAATATGAACAACACTGTTATTTATTAAAAACCATCCTTTTTACATCATGTACTTCCTTCACTACAACATTCTTAATGTATTACATGGCTAATACTGTCTAAAGGTAAGGTTCAGTCACCTAGGTCTCATATACGTGGCATTGATTACTGTCGCCGGCGCTGTATTCAGCTTGACCTTCTTGATACCGTGATACAACATTCTTGGCATGGTCCACACGCTGCTGCTCGTCAAAAAGGAAGTCAGTGTCATCTCCAATGGACCAAGACACTACGGGTATCCCTTTACGAAGAGACTTCGCTGTCTCGCCCTTATCCTGATGTAATCCAAGTCGTCCTTCTTTTTCATAGAAGTTGACGATGCATAGGTCTGCTTCTATGTCTGGGATCGGATCAGCTTCAAGTTGCTGAGCGATCTCCACGGCTTGTGTAACAATCGAATGGAATTCTTCAGGTACTTCCAGTGGTGATGCTTCATCCTTTGCTCTCGTACTCTGGTATGTCTTGGCATACGGGTTCCAATCCTTGCCCAGGCTCATCATCCTTAACTTCATCTTTGCTCCCCCAGGGTATTCCGGTGTGTAGTGATAAGTGTGAAACATATAGGTTTTTTAGGGTTTAATTACCTTATAATCTGCAACAGTTTAGGCAATGTTTCCCACTTATTATGAGTTTTTCCTAAGATTGATGTTTTGATATGAATTGACGCATTATATGTGTTAAATATAGGAAAAACCCATGGAAATGAAGAGTTTACATCATAAGGATTACAACGCAACAAACGGGGAACAAATTGGGAAAAGACGTAAAAATTGGTCACGTCCGACCCAAATTCACCCGGACGCAACTCCGGACGGCCGTTAATGAACGCGTCCGGATCCGGACATTGAGCCGGATGTGACACGAGACGCAGACCCAAACATTTATCTCACGTCCGGATCCGGACACAAAGCCGGACGTGAGGCGTGATCCAGATCTAACCTTTTATCTCACGTCCGGATCCGGACACAGATCCGGACGTCACACAGAGTTGAAAAATAAAATGAAGATCAGGCTGATAATTACGCTTTCTGCGCAATTATCAGCCGAAAGTTGCAAAAGTTTCTTTCCAGTACTCCATTAATCTCACCCAACTCACCCACTAATCCCTGTTCTTTTTTTCTCTCCTATTTAAACTCCCGTTCACTTCCTAATTCAGGGCACCAGACACTCTCGTCTACTCATACACACACTTACTCTTTACTTCTGTTTCCATTCACGATCGATCTCATCTCCATTCACTTATCTTTCTTCATAAATCCTTCTCCCTGAGTCACAGACATAAACCTGCCCACGCTCCTCATTTAGCCACGCCCGGATATATGTCCGGATTCGCACTGACCATCTTCGTGCGTCCGGATCAACGTCCGACCCTGGGTGACCCGGACGTGACACAAACAGAAGAGGAAACTATGGAATCGGCAACGGCTTCTAAAATCAGTTTTTCTGCTAAATCCTTGTATCCTTATTCTGTTTAAATTGAGCATTGTTATTATGTCTATGGCTGAGTAGTTACTTTTAATTCCGGTTTACTATGTATCCCTAGATTAATTATTTCCGAATCTTTGTGATTTTCTGCAGTTCAATAGAATAAAGTTCTTTTCCTTTATGAATTCCTAAATCTTCTTTAATCTGATCAATTATTGAGTTTATCCGTTTGTTAGCTTATATGTGAGAACTGCGGCTATCAATTGACTACAGGGAAAGAACCGGTTAGTGCAGAGATGGTAATTCCTCTAAACTACTAGCTGGCCATTAATATAGACTTTGCTTAAAGCAATTAGTAAATAGTGGATTCATAACGAGAGTTAGGATTCGGTCTTTGCTAATTAGAATTCGTTGAGCGGGAGGCCGGATGCGAATTGCCTTTATTCTAGGGTTTTATTCAGAATTCTACAGAAATCACTTAGGGAAAGAAATTGCAGATCTAGGGAGAAGTAGTAAACCGGGATTTCCCTTATCAATCAAATTCAAATCAGTTATTTTCTTGTTATTTATCGCTTATCGATCTCTTTTACAGCATTCACTATCACATACAAAAACCCCCAATTTCCTGTTATTTTTACATTATTCTTGTTTTGTTTGTGAGTAAAGATTAAACTAGACATCGCCTCCCCTGGTTCGATACTCAGGGAATACTCCGAGATTTAAACTTGCTATAATCGACCAGTGCACTTGTCGTTAGGTTTTACCCCCAACAAGTTTATGGCGCCGTTGCCGGGGAGGCACAGTTATTTAGTTCAATTTTTATTTTGGTATTCTCTTATTTATTTTTGTTTTGTTTTTGTTCTTTTTAGTTTATTCTTGTTTTTTTTATTTTTTATTTTTTTTGTTCATTTTCTTAGCTTTGTGGGATTCGTTTCTTATTTTTGGTTCTGGTTTATTTTGGTTTTATCCGATTGAGTTCACTTTTACAACTACGCAAAATTACTCTCAGTTATCTGATTTTGGTTTATGGTTACAACTCGTGAAATACCCCAAACTTAATTAGGGTGATTAAATTACTCTAATACCATATTTGAGGGCCTAATAGTGCCTAAAGAATTTTGATAAAGAAAATAAAACCAAAAGAAAAGAGAAAACGCTTAAAAAGCAAAAAACGCTAAATTGAGCGTTAAGTGACCGTAGGAGGAATACGACCTCAACAAGGGTCTTATATAAATTTACAAGGCTTAATAATGCCTAAATAATGTATGGGAACAATTCCCAAAGAAAACGGATCCAAATAATGTGTTAAAACGGTAACAAAGCTTTAGCGCACGTTTTTCAAGAAAACCCGAAAATGTGACTTTAAGTTGTCAAATGTACCCGTAAAAATTATAATTCATCAAATAACTATAAATAAACATTAATAGAAGCTTAAGAGCCATTAAAATTAAAGAAACGAGAAAATTCCGGAAAACGGGCCCGGTTAGTGACTAGTGCTAAAACCGGGTAAATTAACGAGCGTTTTCTGTAAAAAAAATGAAAAACGCTCCAGCATGTATTACTGTATGGGGCCGGTTTTAATATATTAATCATCCATTCTCACAAACTCTCACCTAGCTAGGAAAGAAAAGAAAAGTCAAATAAAGCAAAAAAGTGATAAAGCACCTTTTCCTCTCTTTCCTCTCATTTCCTCCTCTCTCTCCTCCCTTTTTCCTCCTTTCCTCCTTGAGCTCCCTCCTCCTTCCCCTACCTCTGGCGATTTTGAGCTGAAACAAGAGCTCCCATGGCTAGCTCACTTCCTCTTTATGCTAAGCTCCATTTAAGCTCCAAATCAAAAATAAATTACATATTTAAACTCCTCTCATCAAGCTCTACACTTCTCTCTTTTCAAAATCCAAAAATGAAGAACTTCATCTCCATGGGTATATCCCATATGAAGAGGAAATCGTACCATTTTGTAGGTTGGAGTCTCCTCTCTCTCCTAAGGTAAAAATATTCAAGAAAACTCATTTTTTTCTTCACCCTCATTTCTTGACCGATTTTCCCCTCTTTGATACCTTGTTTTCTCCTTATTTTTGAGCTTCATTTCAACCCTCCAATGGTGGTGGAACCATCTTCTTGATTCAATGGTGAAAACCCCTCATAAAACTTAAAAGGTACACTCTAGAATTTTGTGTTTTAAGCTCCTTCATTGGATTAGAGTATTTCCAAAGGTTTAGGATTTTAATTGTGTGTATTTGTGTTGGGATGGAGTTTGGAAACTCCATTGCCCACTTGACCGAATTGGAGAAGCGGAAGAACAAGAGGAGAGTAAAAGGAAACTTGACAAACTTATGGTAAGGAACCTACCTTAATGCATATTCTTGTTGTTTATGGAATTTGGTATGAGATAATAAAGCGAATGAGCCAAAATATTGCTAGAAATGTGTTTGGTTGTGATTAGGAGGAATGTGTGAATTTAATTGTGAATTGAGGGCCTTGGAGCCAAATTATTTGAGGCTTGTGTTATATCGTGGTTTAATGAAGTTTTACGGAAATGTTATGTGCTGGTAGGACCCTAAGGGTGTGGCTAGATTAGGAATAAAAAAGGATGAAAATTGGTGAGTATTGATAAAGTTGAGAATGTAAGATTTATGGGGAGGTTATGGCAAAATTTCGGCAGGAAATAAGTGTTTTTAGATGACTTGGTGCATGGGAGAACTTAGGTGTTTAGTTGGGTTGGGTTGAATGGATTAACAACCTTGGAATGGTAGAAGGAGAAGGGATTAGAGGGGGGATAAAATCTGTAGCAAACTAGTAAAATAGTGCCTTGGAGTTTGGAGAGAAACTAGGTTGTAAGAGATTGAAAGAAATGGATGGACTTGGGTTTTAGAAGTGCATTTGTCTAGGAATGATTTGGGATGGTCATTAAGTGATTTGGTGAGATTTATAGGAGGTAGAAAACACCAAAAGGAAGTAGAAATGCACAATGGTGCAAAATGCAAGAATGTGAAAATTGAATTTATTGAATTTGGGCAAGAGTTAGGTAGTGGATTAAACCAAAGATTTGGAGAGGTTTAGAGCATGTCTTGAGATGTTTAATTATGTAAGAAACTTGTGGAAAGTTTATGGAATGATTATGGGTGGATTAAGGGTTGATTTGGGGTTGAAAATCCACTAAATAGTAGTTTTTAGCAGGGTCCAGGACTTAGGATAGGAACCAAGTCCCAGACTGCATCAAAAATATGGCCGAGAGTAAAGATTGACATTGGTCCGGGACCTAGGTCCAGGACCAAGTCCCGGACCACTAGTAAAAATAAGCCGAGAGTTGATTTTGTATTGGTCCGGGACTTTGGGTCCGGACCAAGTCCCGGACCACCCCCAAAAATGCACATAATGTGTTTTAAAGTGCCTAGAAGATGGGGGATTGATTGGTATTGGTTTTAGGAGTTGTTTAGGAGTTGTTTGGTGACCTTTAAAGGTCCTAAGAAGTTTAAACAAGTTTGAGAAGTGATTGAGAAAGTTGTGAGCTTAAGTACACTAAGTTAAACCGAAATAACGGGAGAACGGGGTAAGTACGGGAGTAGCAATTATGTACGTACCGTAACGCCTTAACATTAATAGAACCATTTGACATGTAATCAGTGGTACGAGAATAAGACTCGAAGAACAAGTATGAACCAAGGAACGTGAGAACACCCGGTAAAGTTAACCCCGGTGAAAGGTATGATTTTCTCATGCCCTGTATCCTAACTTGGTTACTCTGATTTGTGTGCTTGTTTGATTGTGTGATCACCTAACAAGATAAATGCACGAATTGGATTGTTTGTACTCTCTTGTGCTTGTATGGTATTGCTTGTTGTTGGATTGTTGATTAAACTTGAAGTTTGTATAATTCATGAAATGTGTATTTGTGGATGAATTGCTTGAGTGTGAATGAGCACTGTAGTGCAACTCATAGTTAAGTCTTGTTTGAGTAGAGACTCGTAGTAAGAGTTGAGTTGTGAATTAATAAAATGTGGAAACACACTAAAAATATTGAACCAATAAACGATAACGCTAACCCATGAACTCACTAGAATGTGAGAGTATTGTACGGGAATTAGTAAACTTCTGATAACGGTTAGAGAACCGAATTGACTTAATCCACAAAACAAATAATGCTGGAAGTATTAAGTAACCTATATTAGAGGAATGATGAGTGTTCAAACTTGAACCTTGAAAGAAATAAAGTATGATATGGGATCACCAAACCCCTTAGAAAAATAGTCGAACCCCAATGAAAGGAACCGACTAAAATGAACAATGTCCCGAACATGAGAGTATTCGATAAGTTGGGTAAAACCCTAAACCTTGGAATACTAGACATTGAGGAATTTCCAAATCCAATAGATGTTATCGAGAAAGATACCTCTAGGCTAATCCATGAGATTGTGAAATGACTCCGAGAGAAGAGTTTTGGGAATTTGAGTAGTCCGGTAGAGAACTGGACATATGAGAACTTGAGGAGCTAAATGCATAGCTCCTTTGTATTTGTAAGCCCGGTGGTGGGTCTGGTGTATGACCCTGCCCGGAGGTCGTGGTAAAGACTTAAAAGATGCCTTAAAGTATTGAGTATTGGTTTGAGAATTTGATTGAGGTAGTGAATTGAGTATTGAGTATTGAGTTGAGACTTGAGCGAGTTGAGTGTTGAGTTGGTAACTTGGGTGTTGAGCCTTGAGATTGAGTATTGTAAAGCTTGTTGAGATTGAGAGTATGAGAGTTGAGTAAGTGTAACCCAAGAGTGTGGGTAAGACATTGAAGTATGAATTAAGGCATAGTGAGGTAGAACCCTCCAAGCCTAAATATATATATATTGAACTAACCCCTTGATGTGTGTGTTAGTGTTGTGTTCGATGTCGAACCTTGATTGTGTGAATATACATATATAATGTATGTTGTATGCATGTTGATTGAAATAAAATGAATCGCATACTCTCGACCAAATAGTCGGCGTACCCTCGCTAGTATGCGGGGTGTGCGAATTTCATATGCAGCAATGTTGCTGAGCCCCTAGGGGCACCTTTTTATTTTACAGGAACATTGAAGCCTAATATCGTTCGAGTGTAGGATGGGTTGCCATGTGAGCATGGGTAGTTGTTTAGGAAGTTTTATTTGGTTTGTATTGTGGAATTGTAAGACCGACATGTGGTCATTGAGTTTGGGAATTGTAATAGATACTCGATATAGAATTGAATGAGGGTTGTAATTGTATTGTTCTTGAATTGGTTAAAGAATGGAAAGGTATTTGTATAGTTGGTTTGAAGCACTCGGAATAAGACCCATCAGACCGATATTGTATTTGTATTGTTTGTTTGGTTTGGATTGGGCCTTGTTAGTCACGTGGGTGACTAACGGCATGTATCACCCACCGGTTGTAGTTTGAATTTCAGCTGCATTGTTGTTGGTAATTGAGACGGGTTAGGTGATAATGGTGTGATTACCGGTAGGGGTGTTACAAAAAGTGGTATCAGAGCGAAGTATCGCTCTGATGGTCTAAATACCAAGTTTAGGAAAATACGGAGTTAGGAAATTAGAGATTTAGGGCTAAGGGTTGAGTGTTAGCGTGTGAGGAACGCTAGTTAGGAACTTCTAGTATGATCCGGATACCTACATAACCAATCCCGCCCTCCACACTCCCCTGTTGTAAAGTTGGGGAAAAGAATGCCAGAGAGAGGGAAAGACCTCTCATACTCGGGGAAAACCCGATCTGGCAATTGTCAAATAAATTATAATAGAAAGAACCAGACATACGGTAGATTCCAAGGACAGGAATCCTGAAGACGGTTCCGTTTGAACGACGATAACCGTACTTAACGGTAGAAGATTAAAGATCCTAACCAGAGGATAACTAAATTTGCGGCACCATGGGGCGACGTGCTTCGCAGTGGCGAGAACCATGCGCAGCCAACAAGAAGGGAAGCATAGCTACGCAATGAAGCGGAGTAACAAAACCCGAGACAAGAGAGTCTACGGACTGCAATGCTTGACAATACCGCTAACGGTACACTAACCGACTAAGGAATTAGTAGAGGTTGGACAACCCCAAACCTACAATGCCAATAGGACTATGAGGTAGTTCTTAAGGATTAGTCAAATAGCGGTAACCACCATAAAGGTGTGGGAATGAGCAACTAAGCAAGGTACATGGAGTACCACGAGGATCGGGAAAACACCCGAATTAACGACAACCATGTTATGAACACTGAGAAGCCACTCAGGGAGTTGATCACTAAGATCAAAAATGGATGGAAGATCCAATAAAACCACCAAATACGGATGAAAACAATACCGTAATCGGTACATGTTAACCTGAAAACCGACGTACCCACGCACTTGCCAAGGCAAGTGCAGCAACAACAAGGTAAATTGGGAGACTTTTGACAACCAACAAGTACTTATTAAAGTACCGTCATGAAAATGGAAGCAAAGGAAGGACTTCAAGACCTAAGAACTAGAATAATAAAGCCTTGGAAAGGCCTGACGGCTTGACCATCTTGTTAACAGACGTACCAGTCAGCGAGAAGCTAGACTTGGTCAAGACCTCAGGCATGGCAACGCCATGAAGATTTTCTTTCAAACTTAAGATTTTTATTTCAAATACGCAAAATGTTTCTTTTAAAACCATAAACTTTTCTTTTAAACCTCAGATTTTTTAAAACCAAACCAGAAGAATAACGGTGAGTATCATAGAATGATATAAGAGGAGTTGTCAATAGAATACTTCACCTAGGCATGTGATGAGCACTACGAGTGTACCCAAATACGGGATGTGGGACGACCGTACTCCGAAGGAGCTTCGGGCCTAACAGACCCTTTTATGAGTTAGTCGGGTAAGTGGTAACGTGTCAATAAGGTACCCCACGTATGTATACATGTAGTGTACGAAACACGGGAAGTAGTCAGCTCTGTTCTACAGACCCTAAGGTAAATTCAAACCAAATTAGTGTGACACCTCGAATGATCGAAGAACCCAGGTAAGTTTACAAAGCTAAATGAGTCTGGAACCCACTCCAGGAGTATGATTAAGAGTTAAAAAGTGCGAGAAGCACTAGTAATTGATCAAAGACATTGGATATGTCTCAAGGATATTGAAGCAAAAGAATATTAGCTGGAATGGAAATCCAGTCCAAACACGTAAGGCAATGCCTAACATTAACACGCCGATGTTCAATGGACAAAGTAAAGTACCCAGAGTGATCATACAAGGTACCGGAGAATACCATTCGCCACTGAAAAGAATATCCAACCAATTATAAACATAAGGAAAAATATCAATGGTCTACCCTAAGAACGGGAGACGTTGTAACCCTAGATGGGACAATTTGAAATCTGAACCACAATGTGGAGTATACGGAACATTCTCATAAATGTTAGCCAAAGGTAAGGGCATAACTTAGCAACACCCAGGAGCAATTCTCGAAGGGTGTAGAATAATGTCGTGATAAAGACACAAGAATTACAACGAACATTCGGTTAGAACACCGAAGGGATCCCACTAGGCAGGGGATACCCTAAATTAATAAAAGGTACCGATCAATATCAGAATACTTAAAGGGCCTCCAAGGAATGGAAGCGTGATGCGATGACCTTATCATGGAGCCCAGTAACACCTCCAAACCATTTGATGGTGTACAGATAAGCAATGCTTGTGAACAACATATAATGAGCAGAGCTCTAGGCCCACAGGGTTAGTAAGCCATGGAACCGCTACAATATGTAGATTCAACGCTTGTAAAGACCACAAAGAACCATGTGGAGAATTGCTAAGAATGGCACAAGTAAGATAGTTTAATAACTACGAGCAAGGATACCACTCGTTAATGTGAGACCGTACCATCAGCGAATATCTGATAAGACATCTCTTTCAGAACAACTGATGTAGTGAAGCTTGAGCATATAGACATTGCCAAGCAATAACTTGAATAATATGAAACTGAAGAAAGTTTTGATAGCAATTGTTGACAACCATAGAGTAACCGGTTCAGAAGAGACTCGGTACGTGGAAACGTGTAGTATAAGTAAATAACGCTCAGGGAGCTTAGAAATAAAAAGGGTGAACCATAATATAAATGGTGGAAATGCATGAGCTGAAGCTAGCAACAGCGAATGCCATGTAAACCACTACTGCAAAATCAGTAAGAACATGGTGAGCAGCAGGCGACCAACGTATGTGAATAAATCACACAATGATATGGAGTTGATGAATAAAGATGGTAGACAGACCGAGCAACAAGGAGACAATGTTCATTCCTATTGCAATCACATAAGAGATAAACTGCCAAGCGTTTACGCCTCTGCACTCTGTAGGACTGAGTGTTTTGGTATTGCACTTGTGCAGTGATGATCAAGTGGGATAGCTAGGAATTTGGGAAGATATCAATTGTGGAAAAAGTAAAAGGAAACTTATGAAAGTCACAAGGACCGACGCATAGAAAATACAAGGTCGTACGAGTAAAGAACACTTGTGCAAACCAGTTGTGGGCATAATTCAGAAGCTACTGACAACAGAGGAAGCACTACAACTAAGTAGTGACTTAACCTCAACCGACAATAAGTCAGAGGAACCCAGTGAATAATCATGGGAGTACGAACAGTATGCACATTGATTCAGAGAGCTGGATAGAAAACCTGGAACTCATTGAGTTCGCGTACGGAAAAAAGAATACCACGCTTGATTAATAAACCTTATTCCCAAGATAAAAAGGGATAAAAGAATATTTTATAACATATTAAGGATAACGAGAAGGGCGAATAAACCCAAGTTATCAGGGCCACGCAGCAGAAGCTAGTGGGCCCAAATTCTAAGGATAAAACACCTAGTGTATGAATGACTAAATATTAATGCCTTTAAGCCTCTAAGGCTAGAACCGAACTCAGTTAAGAGTTAAATGAACTCGGATGAAAATTCTTGGTGCAGGGACTAACCAACAATATGGTTAAGACCCTTTAATAAGAATACATTGTGTAATAGACAGCATGGAAGTTGAACAACTCCATGACGGCTAAACGCCTTTGACGTATGTCCAACATTGACACAAGGTATATTACGTGGGCGTAATCCCTTTTTAATGGGGTTAGGGTGAAAACCGTGAAATGTATGTTTTACGTGATAGTGCGTAAACTACAATGCGCATAGCGCAAAAGAATTTGTTTTGATGATTGGTACCTATGTTACATAAACATTTGTATCCACTCATTGGGTAAATTTGAGTATTTGGGAGATTTGAAGTGGAAAGGAGTAGAGAAACTCCAGGGGAATGAGAACCCCGATTGGTAATAGCATGGGAGATGTGTATGTTTGAGGAATTGAGGAGTATAAATCGGTATGAAACCGATGTTGAACCTAGTGGGAAGTGAGTCCCCTGGGTAACTTGGTTTGATTGTATTTGTGAATAATTTGAGGATAGAAATTGATTTGACTTGTGAACGATTTGAAGATAGAAGAACTAATTGGAAAACTAACCTTGGGATTTCTTAGGTATAGTAGTTGAAGAAATTGGGTAATAACTGATGAGATGACTAGTAAGTGAGTAAATGCATTTTAGAAATTGGTAAATGTATTGATGCGTGATTATGATTAAAAAGATAAAAATATAGAAAATGAAATCAATGCTTGACTATTTGATTGTGTGAATTGGGGTGGGAACTTGATTTGCTAGCGATCAAGGGAAACCAAACACCAAATTGGGGTGGATGGATAGTTCAACACCAATGCTGATCACATTGTGGTTGGGTGACTCTTGAAGCTCCCTATAAGTGGTCACAAGTAATCACACTAGTAATAGGTGAAACTAACATAAATTGGAACTTGGAGTTGGATTGAGTTTTCAAAATGAATTTCCAAATTGGTTTTGGCACAAATGGTTTTCTTTAAACTTTAGAATGAGGATCGGTTTTGAAACCGCTCCCACGGGCGCTAGTGGATCTTTCATGGCTAGGCACCGGTATCGGGTTGAAACTATGGAGGTGAAGCTAGTTGTGAGTCGATGGAAGTGATTAATAGTTTTAAAACCATTACAATGGACGAGCAATGGTACTAAGTGACTGGTAGGACGTTTGTAGTGTGTGTTTTGCATTTGTCCAAGGGCTGTCGGATATGTGTAGTCCGGTCAGGGAAGAGTACCCACTTTGGAGCCTAAGGATTCTCTAGAGGTGCAAATGAATTTGATCAGAACCAAAGGACCGTAGAGCCAGAAAGCGTAAGTGCTCAATGTCATAACGGCCGTGAACCAGAAAGTGTAAGCGTTCAAACGTGACTGGTACCTGAGGGATCACTCGATATGCGGGAGGACTTGGTGCCTAATTGTCTGCGGATGGACCCCCATTGAGAGATTGGACAATGATATTTTTGGTTGCTATGCATGCTAGACATTTTGTTTGGATGTGTGGTATGCATTGAGTTACTCTTTTGGAGTCTGACAGGTTATAGAGAGTGTATAACCTTAGTATTGAGTGCCTTGGTGACTAACAATCTTAGACTCACTAACTTTGTGGGCAAAGTTTTTTAAAGGGGGTAGATTGAAATACCCCGAACTTAATTAGGGTTATTAAATTACTCTAATACGATATTTGAGGTCCTAATAGTGCCTAAATAATTTTGGTAAAGAGAATAAAACCAAAAGAAAAGAGAAAACGCTTAAAAAGCGAAAAACGTTAAATTGAGCGTTAAGTGACCGTAGGAGGAATACGACCTCAAAAAGGGTGTTATATAAATTTACAAGGCTTAAAAATTCCTAAATAATTTATGGGAACAACTCCTGAAGAAAACGGATCCAAATAATGTGTTAAAACGCTAATAAAATTTTAGTGCACGTTTTTCGAGAAAACCTGAAAACGTGACTTTAAGTGGTCAAATGAACCCATAAAAATTATAGTTCATCAAATAACTATAAATAAACATCAATGGAAGCTTAATAGCCAATAAAATTAAAGAAACGAGAAAATTCTGGAAAACGGGCCCGGTTAGTGAATAGTGCTAAAACCGGGTAAATTAACGAGCGTTTACTGTAAAAAAAAATGAAAAACGCACCAGCATGTATTACTGTATGGGGCCAGTTTAAATATATTAATCAGCCACTCTCACAAACTCTCACCTAGCTAGCAAAGAAAAGAAAAGTCAAATAAAGCAAAAAGGTGATAAAGCACCTTTTCCCTCTCTTTCCTCTCATTTCCTCCTCTCTCTCCTCCCTTTTTCCTCCTTTCCACCATGAGGTCCCTCTTCCTTCCCCTACCTCTGGCAATTTTGAGCTGAAACAAGAGCTCCCATGGCTAGCTCACTTCCTCTTTATGCCAAGCTCCATTTAAGCTCCAAATAAAAAATAAAATACATATTTAAACTCCTCTCATCAAGCTCTACACTTCTCTCTTTTCAAAATCCAAAAATGAAGAACTTCATCTCCATGGGTATATCCCATTTGAAGAGGAAATCATACCATTTTGTAGGTTGGAGTCTTCTCTCTCTCCTAAGGTAAAAACTATTCAAGAAAACTCATTTTTTCTTCACCCTCCTTTCTTGACCGATTTTGCCCCTCTTTGATACCTTGTTTTCTCCTTATTTTTGAGCTTCATTTCAACCCTCCAATGGTGGTGGAACCATATTCTTGATTCAAGGGTGAAAACCCCTCATAAAACTTCAAAGGTAAACCCTAGAATTTTGTGCTTTAAGCTCCTTCATTGGATTAGAGTATTTCTAAAGGTTTAGGATTTTAATTGTGTGTATTTTGTGTTCCTTGAGTGTTGGGATGAAGTTTGGAAACTCCATTGCCCACTTGACCGAATTGGAGAAGAGGAAGGACAAGAGGAGAATAAAAGGAAACTTGACAAACTTATGGTAAGGAACCTACCTTAATGCATATTCTTTGTTTATGGAATTTGGGATGGGATATAAAGTGAATGAACCAAAATATTGCTAGAAATGTGTTTGGTTGTGATTATGAGGAATTTGTGAATTTAATTTTGAATTGAGGGCCTTGGAGCCAAATGATTTGAGGCTTGTGTTATATTGTGGTTTAATGAAGTTTTGAGGAAATGTTATGTGCTGGTAGGACCCTTATCGGTGTGGCTAGATTAGGAATGAAAAAGGATGAAAATTGGTGAGTATTGATAAAGTTGAGGATGTAAGATTTATGGGAAGGTTATGGCAAAATTTCGGAAGGAAATAAGTGTTTTTAGATGACTTGGTGCATGGGAGAACTTAGGTGTTTAGTTGGGTTGGGTTGAATAGATTAATGACCTTGGAATGGTAGAAGGAGAAGGGATTAGAGGGGGGATAAAATCTGTAGCAAACTAGTAAAATAGTGCCATGGAGTTTGGAGAGAAACTAGGTTGTAAGAGATTGAAGGAAATGGATGGACTTGGGTTTTAGAAGTGCATTTGTCTAGGAATGATTTGGGATGGTCATTAAGTGATTTGGTAAGATTGGTAGGAGGTAGAAAACACCAAAAGGAAGTAGAAATGCACAAAGGTGCAAAATGCAAGAATGTGAAAAGTGAATTTGTTGAATTTGAGCAAGAGTTGGGTAGTGGATTAAACCAAAGATTTGGAGAGGTTTAGAGCATGTCTTGAGATGTTTAATTATGTAGAAAACTAGTGGAAAGTTTATGGAATGATTATGGGTGGATTAAGGGTTGATTTGGGGTAGAAAAATCCACTAAATAGTAGTTTTTAGCAGGGTCAGGACTTAGGATAGGAACCAAGTCCCGGACTGCATCAAAAATATGGCCGAGAGTAAATATTGACATTGGTACGGGACCTAGGTCCAGGACCAAGTCCCAGACCACTAGTAAAAATAAGCCGAGAGTTGATTTCTGTATTGGTCCGGGACTTTGGGTCCGGACCAAGTCCCGGACCACCCCCAAAAATGCACATAATGTGTTTTAAAGTGCCTAGAAGATGAGGGATTGATTGGTATTGGTTTTAGGAGTTGTTTAGGAGTTGTTTGGTGACCTTTAAAGGTCCTAAGAAGTGTAAACAAGTTTGAGAAGTGATTGAGAAAGTTGTGAGTTTAAGTACACTAAGTTAAACCGAAATAACGGGAGAACGGGGTAAGTACAGGAGTAGCAATTATGTACGTACCGTAACGCCTTAACTTTAATAGAACCATTTGACATGTAATCAGTGGTTCGAGAATAAGACTCGAGGAACAAGTGTGAACCAAGGAACATGAGAACACCCGGTAAAGTTAACCCCGGTGAAAGGTATGATATTCTCATGCCCTGTATCCTAACTTGGTTACTCTGATTTGTGTGCTTGTTTGATTATGTGATCACCTAACAAGATAAATGCACGAATCAGATTGTTTGTACTCTCTTGTGCTTTTATGGTATTGCTTGTTGTTATATTGTTGATTAAACTTGAAGTTTGAATAATTCATGAAATGTGTATTTGTGGATGAGTTGCTTGAGTGTGAATGAGCACTGTAGTGCGACTCATAGTTGAGTCTTGTTTGAGTAGAGACTTGTAGTAAGAGTCGAGTTGCGAATTAATAAAATGTGGAAACACACTAAAACTATCGAACCAATAAACGATAACGCAAACCCATGAACTCACTAGAACGTGAGAGTACTGTACAGGAATTAGTAAACTTCCGATAACGGTTAGAGAACCAAATTGACTTAATCCACAAAACAAATAATGGTGGAAGTATTAAGTAACCTCTATTAGAGGAATGATGAGTCTTCAAACTTGAACCTTGAGAGAAATAAAGTATGATAAGGGATCACCAAACCCCTTAGAAAAATAGTCGAACCCCAATGAGAGGAACCACTAAAATGAACAATGTCCCGAACATGAGAGTATTCGATAAGTTGGGTAAAACCCTAAACCTTAGAATACTAGACATTGAGGAATTTCCAAAGCCAATAGATGTTATCGAGAGAGATACCTCTAGGCTAATCCATGAGATTATGAAATGACTCCGAGAGAGGAGTTTTGGGAATTTGAGTAGTCCGGTAGAGAACTGGACATTTGAGAACTTAAGGACCTAATGCATAGCTCCTTTGTATTTGTAAGCTCGGTGGTGGGACTGGTGTATGACCCTGCTCGGAGGTCGTGGCAAAGACTTAAAAGATGCCTTTGAGTATTGAGTATTGGTTTGAGAATTTGATTGAGGTAGTGAATTGAGTATTGAGTATTGAGTTGAGACTTGAGAGAGTCGAGTGTTGAGTTGGTAACTTGAGTATTGAGCCTTGAGATTGAGTATTGTAAAGCTTGTTGAGATTGAGAGTATGAGAGTTGAGTAAGTGTAACCCAAGAGTGTGGGTAAGACATTGAAGTATGAATTAAGGCATAGTGAGGTAGAACCCTCCAAGCCTAAATATATATATATTTATATATATTGAACTAACCCCTTGATGTGTGTGTTAGTGTTGTGTTCGATGTCGAACCTTGATTGTGTGAATATACATATATAATGTATGTTGTATGCATGTTGATTGAAATAAAATGAATCACATGCTCTCGACCAAATAGTCGGCGTACCCTCACTAGTATGCGGGGTGTGCGAATTTCATATGCAGTAATTTTGCTGAGCCCCTAGAGGCACCGTTTTTATTTTACAGGAACATTGAAGCCTAATACCGTTTGAGTGTAGGACGGGTTTCCATGTGAGCATGGGTAGTTGTTTAGGAAGTTGTATTTGGTTTGTATTGTGGAATTGTAAGACCGACATGTGGTCATTGAGTTTGGGAATTGTAATAGATACTCGGTAAAGAATCGAATGAGGGTTGTAATTGTATTGTTGTTGAATTGGTTAAAGAATGGAAAGGTATTTGTATAGTTGGTTTGAAGAACTCGGAATAAGACCCATCAGACCGATATTGTATTTGTATTGTTTGTTTGGTTTGATTGGGCCTTGTTAGTCATGTGGGTGACTAACGGCGTGTATCACCCACCGGTTGTAGTTTGAATTTCTGCTGCATTGTTGTTGGTAATTGAGACAGGTTAGGAGATAATGGTGTGATTACCGGTTGGGGTGTTACAACTCGTTCTACATGAAATCCTGAATTTGAAATTGAACCAGAAATAAACCGACTAACAAGAAGGATTCGAAAAAAGGTTAGCCCTGGATCCTCCAGTTGAGCAACATGTGCCTCTTAAAGATTCACTGGTTGATACGATCACCCTAGAGGAGTTAAATATGGGGGAAAACGTCAACGACCAAGCAAGAAGAATGAATGATTATACTCGTCCGATTGTGGAGGGACTCACATCACCTATAGTGATCCCTGCACTACCGGTGGGAGAAAAGTGGCAATTCAAGACTCATTACATCACGATGGTCTTGAACGCACCACAGTTCAATGGGACAGTTACAGAAGATCCAAACGTCCATCTCACATCCTTTCTGCGATTGGTTGGAGCATGCTCAACACCAGTGTCTCAGGAAGTAGCCAGGTTAACCTTGTTTCCTTTCTCACTCAAGGATAGAGCTGCAGAGTGGCTAAACTCCCGGTCGCCAAACAGTATCACTTCATGGAGTGAGCTGGCACATGCGTTCCTAGCAAAGTACTTTCCACCATCTCGAATGCTGTCAATGAGAGGTGAGATCACAAATTTCAAATAGTATAGCGGTGAAACTCTTTCTGAAGCTTTGGAGGGATTCAAAGGAATTGTAAGAAAAGTACCACATCATGGTCTGGGAGAAGAAGTTGTATTGCAATCATTTTATAAGGATCCAGACCGCCAGAGCCGTCTCTTAGTTGACACCTGTGCAGGTGGAAGTCTTATGGAGCTTCCAATCACTAGGATAAAGGATTTGTTGGAAACTCTATCCAATTCAGCTAACCAATGGGGAGGTGATAGAGCTGCTACTAAAATCCTTCCAAAGAAGAATGCAGGAATTTATGAGGTAGATTTGAATACCCTCTTAGCTGCTAAGATGGACAGCATGTCTAAGCAGTTTAAGAAGATGTGCGCATTGATGAATCCAAAATCAAATGCATCGGCTATCTCTGATTTGTTCCCTCAATGTGAGTATTGTGGAAGAAGTTTAAATTTATGTTAGTGTGCACCTCAACCAAGTGAAGAGGTGAATTACCTAGGGAATAGACAAGGAAATTTCTACAACAACCAAAATAATCAGGGATATCGGCAGCAAAGATTTCAAAGCACCAATTACAATCAGAAAGCACCACAACAATATAATCAATCTTATCATAGGCCTCCTCAGAACCAACAGATGCAAGGTCAAGGAGCTAGTAGTTCCTCAAATTTAGAAGCTATGATGAGCGAATTCATTGCATCAACAAAAGCCAGATTCAATGAGCAAGATGAAATCAATAACAACCAAAAGGCATTCATGGGAGAACAAAAAGCTTACAATAACCGAATGGAAAATCAAATGGCTCAGATTAGTCAGAAGCTTTCAGAGAGACTTGCAGGGTCTTTGCCAAGCCAGCCAGAGATGAATCCAAGGGAATATGCTAAAGTAGTGAACTTGAGGAGTGGTAGACAGCTTGATCATCAGATCCCTAAAGCTGTGGATACTCCCACTCAACCCGATAAGGAAAATGACACTGGTCAAGAGGTTGAAATTGTTGAGCAACCAGTGTTGGAGAATGCGCCGGTTGGTGAACCTAAACAGTAAGAGAATGAGACATCAAACAAATCTACCCATGTTCCCAAACCATCATAGAGAGCAGCTGTTGAGTTGCCCATTCCTTTCCCGAACAGACTAAAGAAGAAAGACCTTGATGAGCAGTTCGGTAAGTTTTTAAGAATCTTTAAGAAGCTAACCATAAATATTCCTTTTGTAGATGTGTTAAAGCAAATGCCTATCTATGCGAAATTCATGAAGGACATCCTCTCGAATAGATGGTCATTAATAGAAAAGGAAACTGTCCAGTTGACAGAGAGAGTTTCTGCTGTGCTCACTAAAAAGCTTCCCCCAAAGCTCGATGATCCAGGTCTTCCAATCATCCCATGTTCTATAGGTAATATCGACTATGGTAAAGGACTATGTGATTTGGGTGCTAGCATCAATTTAATGCCTATGTCCATGTACCTTAAACTTGGATTGGGTGAATGTGAACCCACCCGTATTACTCTTTAGCTAGCAGACAGAGCCATTATTTTACCGAAGGGGGTACTGCGAGATTTAGTTGTTTTAGTTGGTACCTTTATTTTCCCTGCTGACTTTGTGATCTTAGATATGGAGGAAGACAAAGAAGTACCACTAATCCTTGGACGTCCATTTATGCGAACAACTAGAACCCTCATCGATGTTGAGGATGGTAAGCTAATATTGAGAATTCATGATGAACAGCTTGTTTTTGATATGTCAAAGGTTACAAAACACCCATCTGACGTACATGCTTGTTTTAGTCTAGAATCTATCGATTCTCTACTGCAGGACTATGTATTTAGCCCCGCTGACATCGATGAGCTAGAAAAATGTTTGGTGGAATCTATAGATGGAATTCATAATGATCCGGAGGTCTCTGCTGTGGCATTCAATTGTCAACAGGAGGACAATATCGAAAGGGTCCCAGAGTAGAGAGTGAAAAGTTAGAAAGGGAACCTAAGGAGTTGATTCCCTCTATCAAAGAACCACCCTCCTTGGAGCTGAAACCTCTCCCAAGCCATCTAAAATATGTTTTATTAATTGAGCCCTCTAGTTTTCCTGTCATTATCTCTGCAGAACTAACTGATATATAGGAGGAGCAGCTAGTACATGTGCTTAGGAGGAACAAGAAGGCGATAGGTTGGTCAATCGCTGACATCCAGGGGATAGCTCCTCACTTTTGCACACACCACATTTTACTTGAAGAAAACTTTAAACCATTGGTTCAACCCCAGAGAAGATTGAACCCAAACATGAAGGAGGTGGTAAAGAAGGAAGTCATTAAGCTTCTAGATGTAGGTTTTTTTTATGTAATTTCTGGTAGTGAGTGGGTGAGTCCTACTTAGGTAGTGCCCAGAAAGGGGGATTTACTGTAGTTCCCAGTGATAAAGGTGAGTTAGTTCCCTAGAGAACTATTACAGGGCACAGAGTGTGCATTGACTATAGAAAGTTGAATGCTGCAACTAGAAAAGATCATTTTCCTCCTCCTTTCATTGACCAAATTTTAGAGAGACTTGCAGGGAATAAATATTATTGTTTCTTGGATGGTTACTCTAGGTATTTTCATATTTCTATTGCTGAAGAGGACCAAGAGAAAACCACTTTCACATGCCCCTATGGCACGTATGCCTACCGACGCATGCCCTTTGGTTTATGTAACACTCCAGCTACCTTCCAGCACTGCATGATAGCCATATTTTCCGACTATATTGAAAAATGCATCGAGGTATTTATGGACGATTTTTCAGTTTTTGGACTAACGTTTGATTCGTGTTTGGAAAATTTGGATCATATCTTAGCCAGGTGCAGAGAAACCAATTTAGTCCTGAACTGGGAAAAATGCCACTTCATGGTGTAAGAGGGCATTGTGCTGGGACACAAGATCTCTAGTAGAGGTATTGAGGTGGACAAGGCTAAAGTTGAAGTGATCGATAAGTTACCACCACCAGCAACAGTAAAAGATGTGAGGAGTTTCCTAGGTCATGCGGGCTTCTACAGACGGTTCATCAAAGATTTTTCAAAGATATATAAGTCGTTGTGTGATTTGCTGGCCAAAGATGTGAAATTCGAATTCACTAGAGAGTGTCTTGAGGCATTTAACATCATCAAGGAAAAGCTAGAATCTGCACCAGTTGTTGTTGCACCTGACTAGTCTCTACCATTCGAGATCATGTGTGATGCTAGCGATTTTGCTATGGGAGCAGTTCTAGGGCAAAGACATGAGAAAATGCTAAGAGTAGTCTACTATGCAAGTAAGACACTCAATGATGCACAGAGAAATTATGCAACTACAGAAAAGGAGTTGTTAGACGTAGTCTTTGCATGTGATAAATTCAGATCGTACATCATTGGGAGTAAAGTCATAGTGCATACAGATCATTCCGCCCTACGACATTTGTTCAAGAAGGCAGAAGCGAAACCTAGGTTGATTCGATGGATCCTACTCCTTTAGGAGTTTGATATTGAGATGAAAGATAAGACCGGAGTACAGAATGGAGTGGCTGATCATTTGTCCCGGATGAAATGTGCTGATGATGGTATACCAGTTAACGAGTACTTCCTAGATGAGTATGTGTTCGAGGTTGGTTTCATGGGAGATCCTTGGTATGCGGATATTGCGAACTATCTTGCTAAATAGATAGTACCCCCAGAAATGACTTATCAGCAGCGCAAGAAGTTTTTCTCTACTGTCAAGTATTACCGGTGGGATGACCCATTTCTCTTCAAGGTATGTGGTGATGGGATCATTCGACGTTGTGTACCGGAGACCGAAATACAAGACATCCTAAATCATTGCCATTCCAGGGAAGCTGAAGGACATTTTGGATCAGCAAAAACAGCCGCCAAGGTATTGGAAGCTGGTTTCTTTTGGAAAACACTACACAAAGACTGTCATACATATAAGGTTTCTTGTGACCGCTGCCAACGCCAAGGTAATATCTCTCGATGACATGAGATACCTCTAAACTCTATCTTGGAAGTTGAACCATTCGATTTATGGGGGATGGATTTCATGGGACTGTTTCCCTCATCGCACTCGAATCTTTACATCTTGGTAGCAGTGGATTACGTTACGAAATGGGCTGAAGCAATGGCCACACCTACCAACGATGCCAAGGTTGTGCTCCGGTTCATAAAGAAAAATATCTTCTCTAGATTCGGTGTCCCTCGTGCAATTATAAGTGATGGAGGATCCCATTTCTGTAACAAGCAATTTGAGGCTTTGTTACAGAAATACGGGGCACGACATAAGGTGTCTCTCCCTTACCATCCACAGACCAACGGACAGGCTGAAGTCACAAACAGGGAAATAAAATGGATCTTACAGAAATCTGTTAATTCATCTCGTAAAGATGGGTCTCTAAAGCTGGATGATGCCCTATGGGCATACCGAACAGCCTTTAAGACACCCCTGGGCATGTCACCTTACAAGCTGGTCTATGGAAAAGCTTGTCATTTGCCATTAGAACTGGAACACAAATCGTTTTGGGCACTCAAGGCCCTAAATTTTGATCTTCAAAAAGCTGGTGAAGAGAGGAAGTTCCAGCTATGGGAGTTGGATGAGTTTAGAGAAGAGGCATACGAAAATGCCAAGATATATAAGGAGCGGACGAAACGATGGCATGACAAGTTACTTATCAAGAGAGGGTTTCAGAACGGAGATCGTGTGTTGATGTTCAACTCCCGTTTGAAACTGTTTCCAGGTAAACTTAAATCTCGTTGGTCAGGTCCTTTTACCATCACTAATGTTTCAGCATATGGAGTTATAGAGTTAATCAACAAGGAGGGGAAAACATTCAAAGTAAACGGATCACAGTTGAAACCCTATCAAGGTGGCGAAGTTGACACCGCTCATTCTACACTCTGGCTCAGAGATCCCGAATCATAAAATAGACGAAAACAAGGTCTAGCCAAAGACCGAAAAGATGGGCAGCTTGGTGGGAGGAAACCCACAAGTATGAATCTCTTTTATACTTTCCTTTTTGCTTGATATAATTTTTTAATCTCTTGTGAATTGTTACATTCTGTTATTTTACTGCAAGAGCCCCGACTTCCCTTTTTCAATAAATAACTCTGCCTGGTTCCATTTGAGTTCTCCTAGTTTTGCAAATTTAATCTCTCAGTTATCTCACTTTGATGCTAAACTGAACTCAAGTGTGAGGGAATATCACGGCATTGTTCATTACGGATCAGGGAGTCCTCTAACACTCTTGCTATTTAATTTCTTCATTTTTTTGTGCTTGTTTTATTTTTGCCAAATTTTGATTGTTTTTAGTAAAATTTTCTTTCTATTTAAGTCCAATATGGTGTTTTGAAGTAGTAGTTTTTAATTCTTTTATTTAGTTGAAAAAAAAGGATTTTAACTCACGTCCGGGTGAGCGTCCGACCCTTCCCACCCGGACGCTTGCAAACCCTAATGCATCCGGATCCGGACTACAGTCCGGACGTGACTAAATCGCGTGCCGCCCTCTCTTTTCTTCTTCCATCTTTTCTTCTTCCTTCTTTTCTTCCTTCTTCTTCCATCGCCGAACTCGACCCCGACATCCTTCTTCTCTTCTACCTTATCCTCCCCCACCAACACCACCAACCCCCACCGTTCACACCGGTGATACCAGGAGCACAGCCGTCCAGCCCCAACCTCTGTCGTCGTCGTCTTCGACCGCAACGCAAACAGGTTTTGCAATTTCATTTTCGGTTTGTAGAAATCCATTCTCTACAAATCCAAATTTCGACGAAATAGATAGATTAGATAGTAGTTTGCGTAGATTATATGATTAATTAGATGATTGGTGTGAAATTTGTGAATCTGTATGTGAGATTTTGTGTGGATTTGGGGCAAATACGAACGTTCTGTTCGTGGAGGTGATTTTACGGTTCCTGAGTGCGTCTGGATTTGCGTCCGACCCAGCCCACCCGGACGCAGATCCGGACATGCACAAATTTTGCAATTTTTCTGAAATTGACTTCCAGGCTTATGTCTGAAATTGACTTCCGGCTTATGTTCTACTGTTTGATGCTATTTTTGCTAT
The DNA here is from genome assembly GCA_023374045.1 of Limonium bicolor. Taxonomy (NCBI): domain Eukaryota; kingdom Viridiplantae; phylum Streptophyta; class Magnoliopsida; order Caryophyllales; family Plumbaginaceae; genus Limonium; species Limonium bicolor. The sequence continues at coordinate 29,095,395 of CM041776.1, forward strand.
GTTTAGATGTTTTACAGCCTTAATTCTTGTAAATTGATTATGTGCAAGAATTTGTCTGAATAGAACTTGCTGCTCGCTCATTTTCGGGTATTTGTGTGTTCTTTTGCTTATTCATTATTGCTTCAAGTTGTTTTGGATTTTTTTAACTCAGTTGTTTATAGATCACTAGAACTAGAGGTGGTGGTGCCCCATGAATGGGATCCTCTTCTAGAGACCCGCGGCCGGATGATTAGTCAGCTCCACAGCCTCCTACACTTCGCCCTAACGGCTTCATCTCCGCTACAGCCTGTGCCTGGTTCGACCAAGGCGAGGCATTTGTCATAGAGCGGCGTCACCCCAGAGGCGACATCTACTACCGGGCTCAGGGATATCTTCACTGGGTTCGGCTTAGACAGCATATTGCGCATGGGCGAGGGCCTCTATTCCCCTTCACTGGTACGGGAGTTCTACGTGAATGCTGAAACAAACGACATGACAAATGTCATTACCTCATATGTGCGCCATTTCTCTGTAGAGGTAACCCCCGAGTCCTTCAGCATTATTTTAAGCTTACCTAATAATGAGGCGGCGCACTTAGACTTTACGGAAGGAGATCTTAGGCTTAGTAAAACTAGATGGGTACAAGAGGTGGGGAGCACTACTCGCCGAAGGGGTGAAGAGCACAAGACCGTACTCCCATATGCTACCCTCCCCTCACTTCTACAGAGGCCCATAGTAGAGATCCTCAGTCATCAGATCCGTCCTCATACTGGAAATGATGCTTCTGATGAGGATTGCATTCTGCTAGACTATCTTCTAGCTGCACCACCTCCACCAGCTCAGCAGATCTCCATCCCCTTCGTGATGTTTCGGTAGTTGCACAAAATGGTGAAATATTTGAGGATGAAGAAGAAGAAGATTACCCCCATCTTTCCCTTTTTCATCTAGCATTTTCTATCCCACATACTCCCCGAGGACGTCTTTACCGGTGTCGATGTGTGGGAGGGAGACAAACCCATCACATTACAGACCTTCAGGAGGTGGGGATTCTTGTGTCTCGATGACGACAGTTGGGTGAAAGGCAGCTCTGGCCTGGGGCCCGCTGGCACATCTTCGAGCTCTAGCTCTACTGCGGCACCTACTACAGCCATGCAGCCTCCTATCCCTCCGGTGATGATCATCCCGCCAAAGATGCAGGCCATGATGGACTCCATCCTACAAGTAGCAGCAGAGGATGGAGCAGCAGTTTGGGGATGTGCAGCAGCGCCAGGAGCGCATGGAGGGGCATATCGATGACATTCGCCAGACACAGCAGCACCTCTAGACAGAGCAGACCACTCTCCGAGAAACCCAGGCTCTGATCACACAGCGCTTGGAGCGTAGTGATGCATTTCAGAGAGAGACAGCTCAGTTTATGGCAGAGGCATCTACTCGGCAGAGAGAGGCAGCTCAGTTCATGGCAGACACATCTTCACAACAGGCCCAGACTAACCAGCTCCTGCAGATGCTCCTTGACAGGATGGCGGGAGCTTCACCACCACAGCCACCTCACTGACGGCCATCACATCTTTATTGCTTTCTTTATTTTATTTGTTTTCCTATACTTTTATTTTGAATTGTTTTACTTTTATTTTGAATTATTTTACTTTTGTTTGTTGAGACTAACGTTGAACAAGGAACTAGCAGGTGAAGTGGTAATATTTATATTTGGCAGTGTTTTAATTCTAAATACTAAATTTCCTGTTTCTCTTAGCAGTGTAGCGTTCCTAAATGATTTACTTACTTGTCAACTCTACTGCGAAACCAACGGCTATAAGTACAGGAAATGGAACCAGATTACTCTCAAACGTATGCTAAGCTAGAACTCTAGGGGTATTCCTTCTTTAACATTGATCATGCAATTCAAATATTCCCTATTGTTCGATTTAATGCACTTTATTCTGTGATCATACATGCCAATGGAAAACTATCAACTTTTACTCTGCACAATAAGAGCTTTGTCTGTGACTAAGTGAGGAATGTCTCGACCCCTGCAAAGCTTCAAGTGTGAGGAAGGACATCTTCCTCAATCTATGATACCAGGGGAGTCTCAGTTCCTTATTTAATATATTGATATTCCGCATTTCTTGCGTTGAGGTTTAATTATTGCAAATGCATCTATCATGAGTATGGCATGGTTTGAAAGGTCTTTTACTTGCATTTCTTTTATGACCAATGAGGACATTGCTCCTCTTAAGTGTGAGCAAGGAAAGACCTTTCCTTGAAAACGTGCTAGTTGTTCTTTAATACCACACTTGCTTTTTGCTGCTCCAATGCCTGTGCATTCTGATAAATAAGATGAAATAGTTGCAGGAGTGTTTTAAATTAATGCCAAGTGACAATCATAAGAATCGTTTTGCTTGATAAGGTTTGGATAAATAGTTTTATTCAAAAATACTCTCTTTTCACTTAAATCAGGTAGATTAGCTAGTTGTGGAAACCGGATTATTTTAGCTTGGGATTTTGGAAATGAAGTGAATGTTTGGAATGAAAAGGATAAGGCAAGGTACTCCACTAATCAAAATTTTTTCCTAACAATAGCAGGCCTCGTTTATCCGGTTATTAAGTCTTAAGGGTGCCTTGACACCAATCTACCTAAAGTCTCGGGATCTGGGATAGTTTGGCCCAACACCAATTCAAGGATAGAGAGAAAAGTTGGGTTACGGAATAACTCTGCAAATCTTAAATATTCGTTTGTTTTGTACATATTTCTTGAAGAAGAATGTTTTTGCTTACGAAAATGATAATTGTAGTTAAATTTTTGCTTTTATCATGAGTACATGGTGTGGAAAGGTATTGTGGAATAAGGCATTACTTCACACCCCTTGTCATCCAAAGCTTAGAGGAATGAAAATTGGTGGAAAGTCCCAGACTAAGCTAACTTGTTTTCTGCAATCTAGTTTCTCTATGCTTTTACAAAATTGTTCTTCTTTCACTATTTGTGAAAACCTACCTCTAAAGAGCGCGATTATTCTTTCATTGGTCACTTTGCTTGATTTCCCTCTGCACTTGTTTGATCTTGAGATTATTTGATGGCTTTAGAGATTTTCTTATTCATTATTTGCTTGAGGACAAGCAAAAGCTTAAGTGTGAGGAAGTGGATAAGTGTGAAACATATAGGTATTTTAGGGTTTAATTACCTTATAATCTGTAACAGTTTAGGCAATGTTTCCCACTTATTATGCATTTTTCGTCAGATTGATGTTTTGATACGAATTGACGCATTATATGTGTTAAATATAGGAAAAACCCATGGAAATGAAGAGTTTACATCATAAGGATTACAATGCAACAAACGGGGAACAAATCGGGAAAAAGACGCAAAAATTGGTCGTGTCCGACCCAAATTCACTCGACGCAACTCCAGACGGCCGTTAATGAACGCGTCCGGATCCGGACATTAAGCCGGACGTGACACGAGATGCAGACCCAAACTTCTATCTCATGTCCGGATCCGGACACAAAGCCGGACGTGAGGCAAGATCCAGATCTAAACTTTTATCTCACGTCCGGATCTGTGTCCGGATCCGGACGTCACACAGAGTCGAAAAATAAAAAGAAGATCAGGCTAATAATTACGCTTTCGGCGTAATTATCAGCCGAAAGCTGTAGAAGTTTCTTACCAGTACTGCATTAATCTCACCCAACTCACCCACTAATCCCTGTTCTTGTTTTTCTCTCCTATTTAAACTCCCGTTCACTTCCTAATTCAGGGCACCAGACACTCTCGTCTACTCATACACACACTCACTCTTTACTTCTGTTTCCATTCATGGTCAATCTCATCTCTATTCACTTATCTTTCTTCATAAATCCTTCTCCCTGAGTCACAGACATAAACCTGCTCATGCTCCTCATTTAGCCACGTCCGGATATACGTCCGGATCCAGACTGACCATCTTCGTGCGTCCGGATCGACGTCCGACCCTGGGTGACCCGGACGTGACACAAACAGAAGAGGAAACTGCGGAATCGGCAACGGCTTCTAAAATCAGTTTTACTGCTAAATCCCAGTATCCTTATTCTGTTTAAATTGAGCATTGTTATTATATCTATGGCTGAGTAGTCACTTTTAATTCCGGTTTACTATGTATCCCTAGATTAATTATTTCCGAATCTTTGTGATTTTCTGCAAGTCAATAGAATAAAGTTCTTTTCCCTTATGAATTCCTAAATCTTCTTTAATCTGATCAATTATTGAGTTTATCGGTTTGTTAGCTTATAAGTGAGAACTGCGGCTATCAATTGACTACAGGGAAAGAACCGGTTAGTGTAGAGATGGTAATTCCTCTAAACTACTAGCGGACCTTTAATCTAGACTTTGCTTAAAGCAATTAGTAAACAGTGGATTCATAACGAGAGTTAGGATTCGGTCTTTACTAATTAGAATTTGTTGAGCGGGAGACCGGATGCGAATTGCCTTTATTCTAGGGTTTTATTCAAAATTCCGTAGAAATCACTTAGGGAAAGAAATTGCAGATCTAGGGAGAAGTAGTAAACCGGGATTTCCCTTATCAATCAAATTCAAATTAGTTATTTTCCTGTTATTTATTGCTTATCGATCTCTTTTACAGCATTCACTATCACATACAAAAAACCCCCAATTTCCTGTTACTTTTACATTATTCTTGTTTTGTTTGTGAGTTAAGATTAAACTAGACTTCGCCTCCCCTGGTTCGATACTCAGGGAATACTCCGAGATTTAAACTTGTTATAATCGACCGGTGCACTTGTTGTTAGGTTTTACCCCCAACATGTAGAAACCTCCCAGTCCCACGCCTAACTGGCTGCATCTCCTGATGATGGCTATTTGTGCTTCGGGTGTCAGGTATCCCTTCAATAAAATACCTGGTCGGATAACCTGACACTAATCTTTCGGAATCTCTTGGGTTTCGATGTCGGTCTCTTCTAGGTTAGGTGTTGCAGGTATTGGATAACAGATGTTGAAATTTCCTAAGGTGGTAGCAAGTTACGTCTTAAATGAGATCTAATTATCTAATTATCTAACTAGAATCTCTTTTAACTCAAACATTCACTCAAAAATGCATGAAATGCGGTAAGGAAGCAGTTTGTCACTTAATAGGTTGTAGTGGTACCTGGTCGCGATGAGGGTCCAGCCTTATCCTCCTGGTCCACCATATGCAGTATGGGCGGCCCTGACCTCTGGACAACTCGGGGTCCCTTGCTAGCAGCAGGCTATGACGCCTTCGGACCTTCGGATATAGTGTTTTAATCAGCCTTACCCTTGCCCTTGCCCTTCCACTCGGGTCTGTACACTTTACTCTCGGGGTTTCTAAAACATTCATAGGCTCGGTGCCCCATTACCTTACAGAAATTGTACTCCACCTTGTTGCCCTCACAGTCGTGTCTGAGGTGGTTCTGCTGACACCTGGCACATATGTAACGACGCTGGTAACCCCCGCCGCTTCCATTTCCGGACTCAGAGCCCTTAGGCGCTTTCGAGCGCAGTGGCTACGTTGCTATAGCATAAGTCGGCTTTAGAGGCTCTTTAGTAGCCTTGCCATTATCACCCTTCAGGCCCTTCTAGGACTGAGGCTGGTACTTCCCCTTCTTGTACCCACCTTGCCCTTGGTTGCCGGCGCCCTTACCAGCAGCCTTTCTCTTTAACGCACGGTCTTCATCCCTCAGCTGGACGGTAATCTCAACTTAGCAGCGGCATGATAGCACTCCTGCTTTCAATGCATTAGTCACATATTCATATGGTGTGTAACCTAAATCACTTAAAAGTAGTTCTAACTCTCTCTTTACCTGCAGAGTAGTGTAGCTCGTCGGCCCCATGCCATAGTGTAGTCGATGGCTCAGCCCGCCATAGAAGCGGTCAACCAGGATCTGGTCCGAGTATCCCAGTCCCGGTAGAAGACGGAGAAGAGCGGTGAACTCAGAGTAGTAGTCGTCCACCGTCATCTTGTCGGTCTGCTTCAGAGCATCCAACTGTAGCCGCTTTTTCATCTGGACATGGGTGGGATAGTACTTGGCTCGTAGCAAGGCCGTATACTGTTCCCAGCCAAAATCGGGGTTGTCCACACGCTCGACCCTTACCAACTTCCACCAATCGCTCGCTGCACCCTTCAGATAGAACGCAGCAAGACGAACCTTGGTTCCAACAGGAACATCAAGGGTCTCGAAGGCTATCTCCATCTCGGAGATGTACGCCTCAAGCTTGGTGGGATCGGTCTCCCCTTTGAATGGTGGGGGTCAAAGATCAGCAAGATTCTTCACCCAGTTTGGTTCCCGAGGCTGCGGTGGTGGTGGAGCAGTCGGTGGTGCACCGGGCTGATAACCCATGTGCCCTAGGGCAGCAACCACGATCTCGGCTATCGTCTGCCCGCCCGGTACCTCAGCAGCCTCTTCACCTCGGCCACGACCTCGGTATCCTCTCCTTCCTGACATCTGAATAAGTATAAACGCACATTAGGCTTGTGATTACTAAGGTCTCGGTTCAAGAATTTATATCGTCCTTTAGACGGTAAAGACGATCCATACTTATTAGTGGTCGTCTGACTCTCTCACACTACTATCTCACACCCTTAACCCTTAATTCATGTCTTAACTCGGTGTAGACACGAAAAATTCTTACCCATTTTATATTGAAACAAAAATACAAAAAATAAACATGTTTTTTGAAATAAGGCGGTCGTCCCCGTTTTCAATCAAAGGAATTTCTTTTTCCCGACATTTAAATCTCACATCCCTTGTGAAAACGAGCACGAGCCTTTTTTTTACAATCCATCTTGTCCTACTTTATCTTATATACTTATTTTAGTTACTTTCGTTTTAGACTGTTTTTATTTTATTATTACTCGTTATTTTATGGTACTTAGATTATTTTACGTACTTTCATTATGTTTTCGCATCTTTATTATTATCTACATTTTATAACTCTTGAGAAAGAAACCTATTTGTTTACTAAAGCATTGTATCTCTTTGTAAATTCCCGTTCAAAATGCATTCTTTTTTTAGAGAATTAATCTAGTTTGAATTAAAGGTCTAGTATCTTTTCTTCCATTTAAACAACTGAATTCTGACCTAGCTCAACTAGTTAACATGTCCGGTTGGGAACCCACAAGTCCTGCGTTCAAATCCTAGCCCAGGCACTATTGCTTTTTATTTTCCACTCAGCTCCGAATAGATTTTAGCTAATAGATCCTCACATAAACATACCAAATGCTACCATAGTGTAGTCGGATGATGTCTACCGACGGAAGGGTGAGAACCCGAGTTCAAAACTCGGGACTAGCATTAGCTTCGTTTTTTTATGTTATTATTGTTGTTGTTTGCTTCTCTTTTTTGGTCAGCCCAGACACAGCCCAAGGGACCCAAAGTCAAAATCCAGCCCAGAAATAAAACCCATTTCATAATCATCCCATAGAACCATCAGACATTCCCACATAGAAACCCTATTCCTACATTATAAAACAGTCTCAAAACCTTACAGTATCCCCACATTTTTTAAGCCGGCACTGATCCCCATTTTATTCTCATTTTCCGATTCTCTATTTGGTTTTGCTCTTCCCAGTTCAAGTTCGAGAAAGAAACTTAAACCCAACCTCTTCTCCTTCGATCTCCTATCATGAATCATCCTGAAAAAACTCCTCAATTGACACCACCACCATCGTCTCTTCATCTTCGCTAGAAAATTCCCCTAAAATCCATGTTTTGAGTTTCCTTCTTCACTGAAACCCGTTCTCCTCTTCGTCTTCTCCGACTGTCATCATCAAGCCCTAACCACCGGTATATTACTTTGATTTCGCCGTTCCAGTACAGAGTAAGTATCTGGTTTATCATTTCTTCCTTATCGTCATGCTTTTGTTTTCCTCTCGGGTGAATAGCCCATGTTCTTCCTTTTTCGTCTCTCTCCCGTCTTTTTCCACCCTTTGTTTTCCTTTGTCATATAAACTGCATCGAGGATGGGCACCGAGAAATTACAGCTCTATCAGAACCTTGGTTCCGAAGTCAGAGCTAACCCATCCCTTTATTCTTCATTTTCTTTTCACTTTTGTGTAAACTGATGATTCAAGCCCTCATTTAGCATATCAGTTGCTAATAGCGAGTCGGATCACTCCTATCCTTCAAAAAAAGAGAAGGGAAAGGTGCACTACTTTTAATTCCATTTATGTATTCGATACTCACTGCAGTTTCACCGAATTTATTTGTCCTAATGTTTCAATAATGCATGTCTCATTGAACACCGAACTCAGAATGCGTCTATGGGTTCACGAAGACAGATGAGCTCAAGACCAAAATATTTTGTTGTATATTCTCTGATTTACAATGTTTATTTCCACGTTTGCGCTCGGATTCAACGAAAAGAAATTTGTCTCCACATTTGTTCTGATTCCTTTTTTGTCGGAACCCTGCTATCATGATTATCTCCTTGTCTCCCATCCACCTAAGTTACTGGATTTTGTATTTCTTTGCATATTCTATCGACTGACCCGTCGAGTTCTCTTGGATTGTGAGTTCTAGGCTGTTGAAAACCCATGTGTATTCTGAAATTGGTAAATGGCGGAAATCTGTGCTTCAATTGTGAAGCATCATACCACACTTAGACTCCATTTTCCTTCGGCAGTATCATGTTGTTATTTATTTAAATCTGTCCATAAATTTACTTTGATGAACTAACTTGATTTTGCTTATTGTTTTTGTCTTGGTGTTTATTGTTTCATTTGGCTTGCAGGAAAATCTGTGATAATCTCCCTACTAGTATTTGTACTCCTAAATGATACTTACGAATCTCTCTGGTTTCACTATGTGCGGATCTGAACTGTCTATTGTGGTTGGATTTCTATGTGTTCAAGAGTTTCCAGTACCTGCCCTATGTATATGCTCTGCTTAATAATGTGTACCAGCGCAAGACGTGCCTGTCTTAACTACTTTGTCATGTGTGTCAAACCTAGAGTAGCCTAAAAGAAGAGCAATTGAAAGCATGATTAATTCATCTTTATTTTGATAGACTGAATAAATGAGGTGATGAATTGGTGTTTTGTTTGTTCACGGGTGGATTTTTAGGTTTAGGGTTAATCGGGTGTTTGGCCGTCTTTGAGATCTGGGTGATATGAGAGTGTAAGAGGCTAGAGAAACATATCAATCCTGTAACATGTGATCTGTTGATAAGGGAGATGAGTTGGTGTTTTAATTGATGGAAAAACGATGGCTATGGAAACTCTGAGAGAGACTTGAAAATGGCTAGTAACTCTACAATTAGGATTCACATTTCCTTTGTGTTCTTTTAGCCAATCTGATTATATTAGCGTAAGGTGAGTACCCAGTGCAGCTTGAATATGACTTTGTCTCAATTCGAATCAGTTTTTGATGTTTTAGACTGATGCCTTTTGTTTGTAACCTATGCTTGACCACTGAAAGATAATAAACAGCATAAGTGGTTAATAAAATGGATTAGCAACTCAGTTTCAATTTAATCAGCGCTTACGGCTTACAACATTAGACTCCAAACTTTGTTGTTTTAGATTAGAGTATTCACCTTATAGACAACACTAAAACGGAATCAATTCTGTTGAAATTCGGTTTGCTTTCTTGGTTGCTTTAACCTGTTACTCATCATGCGGTCAGATCTCTGATTATTTTCTTTCGTTACTATATGTACATATATGCACGGTGCGCTATAGTTTTATTGCAATCTTTTTCATTGCTCTTAATTTTTTTTATTGTTTAACCCCCTAGATAGCCTTCTAGGTCACCCATTTATGATAAGTCTTGGAGGGTACCCCACAGCTAGCTCATTTCTATTTGCTTTGTGGGGAATAATACCCTTCAAACTTTGAAGTTCTTTTCTTAAGCCTTTGAAGGTACCCCACAACTAGCTCATTTCTATTTGCTTTATGGGGAATAATACCTTCCACACTTGTAAAGCCTATCCCAAACCACCCCCTAATTTCATTAAAAAACTTAACCCAAAAAAATGGAAAAAGAGAAAAATAGAGAATTCAGAAGTGATGTTTATCTTAGATAGCTTAAGGTCTCTCATTCAAAATCCTCCCAATTTCCCAATTCCTTTTCCAAAATTGAATTGTCTCTCATTTTTAATCGATATTTCATTTCAAAAGAAAAGGAAATCTAAAATAATTTTGAAACATAAAACTTTCCAAATTGTTTTCACTTGGGAATAAACTTCACAAATAAAAACCCAAAACTGGCCCACTTCCAAACTTGACCTAAAACTTCACTTCACCCAACCATGAAGCTCTACCGGATCCAAATCCAAATTCTATCCACACCTATATTGAGGCCCAAAATCAAATTTAGTCCAAGTCACAAAAATCAGTTCAGCCCACAATCTGATTCGGCCCAAGATCCAAAAGGCCCCAGTCAATAAAAAAACCACAAACCGACCTTGGCTCAAGTCCATTCATACCCAAGCCCACCAATCGGCCCAGTCTCCCAAGGGTTGCCCAAAATTCAAAATTTGACCCAACCCATAAGTGTGACCCATCCTCGGCCCACATTCAAGTCCCGGCCCACTCTGATCCGGCCCACTTAAGCCCGGCCCACTCAAGCCCGCCCATAACCCACCCAAGCCCGGCCCACAACCCACTCAAACCCGGCCCACAACCCACTCAATCCCGGCCCACAACCCACTCAAACCCGGCCCACAACCCACTCAAGCCCGGCCCACAACCCACTCAAGCCCGGCCCACAACCCACTCAAGCCCGACCCACAACCCACTCAAGCCCGACCCACAACCCACTCAAGCCCGACCCACAACCCACTCAAGCCCGGCCCATAACCCACTCAAGCCTAGCCCACAACCCACTCAAGCCCGGCCCATAACCCACTCAAACCCGGCCCACAACCCACTCAAACCCGGCCCACAACCCACTCAAGCCCGGCCCAAAACCCACATCAAATTCAGCCTAAATTCACCTCAAACCCGGCCCAACCACATTCGACCCGACTTAAATCAACGTTGACCAAACCCCAAGTTTGACCCGAAACGTTGACCAAACCCCAAGTTTGACCCGAAACGTTGACCAAACCTCAAGTTTGACCCAAAACGTTGACCAAACCCCAAGCTTAACCCGTAGCTTTGACCAAACCAAAATTTGACCTGAAACTGAAATACCCACGAAATTCCATGTTAGAAATAGTATAATATTTGGTAAGAGGGAATAAGCCAAGATTAGTACCATAATGGCCCAGGGGAATTAGCTATATTTCTTCATTAGATTATTCCTATTCCTAAAATATCCGCGATTATCAACAGTTCCTAAACCCTTACTACGTATATTGTCATTGATGATATTATTATTATTTAAAATACTACTTCAACCTCTCTTCAATGTTTCAACGTTGTTTGAAAGTCTTTGAATGTGTTCCTAATTTATTTTGCATTTAAATTGTTTGTTTTAATGTAGAATCCAAACTCAATTTTACTTCCTATTATTAATTATTCTAATTACAAAGAGTTCAAATCCCTTTTGGCTTCCTTAGATTAATAATAAATCCTTCTCTTGATTTTGTTGTTATTAGAATTGTAGAATTTTCTTTAACGTTATGATAACCTCTCGCTAACATTATTGTCCTACTCTATTTAATTTATTTTTATTCCAATCTCCCTTCTATTTCAAATAAATGGTTAATAAATGATTTCCTATTACACTCTCTCTCATCTTGTTACAACGATCTATTTTCTCAACAAATTCCAAATTTTGAAAGTTATTTCCTAATTTCTAAGAGAGAAGTTGTTAGAGGTTTGACTTCTTCCTGATGACTCTCAAACGTTATATTGTTGTATAAATTTAGCTATTTACTTTGATTTCCTTTTCTAAGTTATTTGAATTCCATAATTATTTAACACTTTTATTTTAAAATGAATGATTATTAATTGTTTTTAACAACATTGATTTCCCTTATTCCTATAATTTATTTATTTATCTCACGATCTTCACCACTACGCTTCACCCTCATCACGGCGCTTCTACGCTTTTGCTCTACCAAAATTTGTTCACGCATCTTCTTCCTTGAGCTCTTATAATTCGCGTTCTCCATTCTACCTTCGCTAGATCGTTTCCCTTGGTGCCAATTAGGAATTCGACTGGGTAAAGTATTTCTACTTAGTAGTTCATTTGTTTATTCGATTATGACTAGTAGCATCTGATTGTTGGTTATGTATATATATCTAGACCCCAATTACGCGGACGAGTGCTTCTACTAATCCTGAGGAGATTGACTGTTGAGGTGAATTGATTTATGAGGTAAATTCTATGCTCAATGTTGTTTGACTGATGTTTTGTAAAATGATTGGGAAAAGGTTTCGCTGTGCTTTTGTGGACTCTCAGTTGTGGCTTGGAAATTTGGGAATTGTTTCCCACGTTTTGGAATTGAGGAATTGGATTGTGCTGTGGAGTTTGGTTCTGGATTTTGGGAGTCTTTCACAGGTTGTATTCTATTGTTTGGGAGCCCATAGGTGCTCCCCAGGATTATTATTATTTGCGTTGCACACATTGTTGCAGTTAAGCCCTCTGATCTACTCTATATTACTGTTGTTTCATAGGGGGTGTGCACACTTAAGGACTTAGGGTGAGGTGGTTGTTTGACGGTCCCATAGGTGACTGTCCTTTTGTTTGGGGTCCCATAGGTGATCCCGTATTTGGTATTGAGATGATCTCCTGTTGAAAGCTCCCTACTATGTTTTGATGTTAGTAAGAATTTTGGAAGTTCCTCTAACGTTCACTAAATTGTTCTCACCTAATTGACAAACAACAAATGAGTTTCAAAAATATATTTTACAGGTTGAGGTAGTCTTTACTCAGTTTTTCTGATTTGTGCGATCCTTTCTGTGTTTTGTCTATGTTTTATGATCGCAGGTATGGATGACTAAGTGTGGGGATCAGGACGGTGAAATCACATAGTTTAGGAATTTTGAGTTATTGAGATGATGTCTGAATTACAATGTTTTGGAGTTATGTGTTGTTTTCCAACATTTTACATTTTGGTCATTGTTTTGGCTTCCGTATAAGTTGAATTAACCTTTGTTCTGGATGTTTATGTAGTTCATTAGCCTGAGCACCCATGGGTATTGGGTGTGGTGGTAATGCCCTGGATGTTTTGAACCCGCTGTTGTTTTAAGGTTATGTTTATTTGAGTATTTACTGATAGTATTTCTTGACAGTTTATGAATCGACTTTACGAAGTTTGAGCTTTGTACTGAGGTACTTATTAATAACTTAACCCATTTAAATGTTTTTCGTATTGTTGTTATGGTTCATTTATGTGTTCTTGGTGGTTTTTGGTTTCTATTTACGCTTTAAAACCTGCACTTAGGGACCTGTCCGAACGTCCGTCCGGACATCATTGTTCCGACAGGCCCCGAAAGATTTCAAAGGTTCTCGTCGTTTGGCTGTGTCCGAACATCTGTCCTAGCATCAAGGTTCGGACAGCATGCGAGGACGGGTTCAGCTCGCAAGTTTCGACCTATGTCCGAACTTGCAAGTTCGGACCAATGTTCGGACCACGTAGGGGATTTTCCGAAGTTTTGAAACTCGACTTGTGTTCGAACTTCGAAATCCGGACACAAGTTCGGACAAATGGTTTTCTGCGGTCTGTATTCTTCAACTTGTGTCCGAACTTACTATGTCCGGACACAAGTTCGGACCAACTCTATTTTGCACTTTTAGGACTCGTTTGAAGTCTGTTTTTAATGCCGTTTGCGCTGTTAGATTTGTATTTTCATAAGCTATCTTTTGAGGTAAAATCTAGGGTGTTACACGGTGGTATCAGAGCTTGTGTTTTCGAAATAAGATAAAACTTGAGTCAACCGGATTAAAAAACTTGGGGATAAGCCGCTTGGGAAAGTTATGTTGAATTATATGTTATATTGTGTTCTACTGAGTTATGTTGGACACCTCTGTGTGGTGCTTGAAGATCATACAGGGAATATTAATTACTGGTTGCACATATGTGTGTATTATATGATGGTACAAATACTCGTTTATACATATACTTGACTTGTCTACCGGAGGATTGGGTTGTATGAACGTAGTAAAACTTAGGGGGATATTTGTAGGAATTTAAATTCCTTTGAATTCGTGACTCATAATTAGGAGTCCATCTTGAGTAGAATAGACTGGCAGACTGACTGAATTTCTCCTACAACACCAGAAGTCAAAGCAGAAGCACTATCATGGCAGCCAACGACCCAATGAGACAACTCCAGGAGCTTGCTTTGAACCTGGGCCAGATTGTGCAACGCCAAGCCCAGTGAGACAATGTGCCAGAAGACTACACGAAGAGGATTGCCCACCTGAAGCCGACTACATTCAAGGGGGAGGAAGACCCAGTACTGCTGGAGGATTGGCTGCGAGAGTTCGACAAAATCTTTGAGGCAGTCAACTGCCCTGCTGATAGGAGAGTCAATGCGCTGTTTACTACTTCAAGAGCGAGGCTGACATCTGGTGGTCTACCAACAAGGACGCCCTTCTGGCGGGACCAGATTTTGGATGGGAGGCATTGAAGGAGGCCATGCGAAGGCAGTTTCTACTCCGAGCATGTCTGAATGCAGAAATACCTGGAGTTCTCTGATCTCAAGCAGCAGGCCCGGAGTATGAAGGAGTACCACTCCAAGTTTTTAGATCTGGCGAGGTTCGCGCCGACGATGGTCCCTGACGAGGCGTCGAAGGTGCAGAGATTTGTGGGGGGGACTCAATTGGAGTCTCCAAGAGGCTTTGAGCGTACTGACGATACCTACCCTCCAGGACGCTTATGGAAAGGTTGCTAACCTGTATAGGGTGCAGCAGAAGAGGAAGGAGGTCCAGGCGGGCCAAAAGAGGAAGATGGAGGACGGGGAGGAGTCCCGGAGTCGAGACGACCGACATCAGAGGTCCAACCAGGACAAGAGGTGGAGGCCTAACTCAGGTGATGGGAGGAGGTTCGATGTGAACCAGGAGAATGACCAGAGGAGGAATGATAGACCCCAGGGGCAGGTTCAGAGGAGAGAGATCGGGCGAGATAGGCACTTCCACTGCAGGAGATGCCATAAGGACCACCCGGGGAAAGACTGTGAAGGGAACCTTGTGGCGTGCTTCCGGTGTGGCAGGAAGGGCCACAGAGCTTTTGAGTGCTTCCAGAGCCCTCAGGGAGGCGCTCAGCCGAGGGGGAATGGTGGAGATCGGGCCTACAGACCAGTACACTCCTAGCCTCGAGGCAGAGATCAGCACCAGGGTCAGAATCAGCGCGGGGATGCTCCCCAACGTGGTAATGGCGGGGGTGGAAATGGAGGCAATAAAGGTCAAGGAGAGAACCGAGACAACAGTCGGGCTCCTGGGTGGATCAACGTTATGAGTCGGGCCAAAGCTGAGGCCGAAGCAGAGGTGTTAGCAGGTACCTTCTCTATTCATGGTACTTCTGCTCGTGTTTTGTTGGATACTAGAGCTTCGTACTCATTTATTTCTGAGAACTTTGTTAAGAAACTGGGCCTAGAAACTTGTAAGTCTCCTACCTAGCATATCTATACCCTCAGGGCGAGTTATTTCTTGTATCTGTATTGAAAGATGTGTGGGTATACATAAAGGGAAACATTCGTACTGACCTGGTCCAGTTCATCCTCCCCGACTTCGATATCATCCTAGGCATGACTGGCTAACAAGTATAAGGGATCGATTGTGAAGCAGAGATCATCCTGAGAGGACCATCGGGCCGAAGAGTCTCCTAAAGTAGCGTGGAGAAGAAACCAGGAGTAAAGATAGTCTCAGCCATGTCGATCCTCTCCCAAGTGAGGAAGGGACAGCAGGCATACCTTTGCCATGTCCAGGACATGAGCCGAGAGCCAAGCCCATTAGAAGAGATCCGAGTGGTCAATGAATTTCCTGACGTCTTCCTAGATGAGATTCCTGGCATGCCACCAGACAGGGAGGTGGAGTTCAGCATCGACCTCGTGCCAGGAGCAGCACCTATTTCCAAGGCCCCATACCGTATGGCGCCATTAGAATTGAAGGAACTGAAGGTTCAGTTGGAGGACCTCTTGGAGAAGGGATACATTCGCCCGAGTGTATCGCCTTGGGGAGCTCCTGTCTTGTTCGTGAAGAAGAAGGATGGGAGCATGAGGCTGTGCATAGACTACCGAGAGTTGAATCAAATCACTATGAAGAACCGGTATCCCTTGCCGAAAATCGACGACCTTTTTGACCAGCTTCAGGTGCAGGAGTCTTCTCCAAGATAGACCTGAAGTCGGGATACCACCAGCTACGTGTTGCAGAGAAGGACGTCCCAAAGACTGCTTTCAGGACCAGATATGGACACTTCGAGTTCCTGGTGATGCCCTTTGGATTGACTAACGCGCCGGCAGTCTTCATGGACCTCATGAACCGGATCTTTAATCCCTATCTAGACCGGTTTGTGGTGGTATTTATTGACGATATCCTCATCTACTCCAAGGATGAGGAAAAGCATGAGGAACACCTGAGATCAGTCCTGCAGATTCTAAGAGAGCAGCAGCTTTACGCCAAGTTGTCTAAGTGTGACTTTTGGTTGGACCGAGTGCCATTCCTGGGCCACATCATTACCAAGAAGGGAATCTCAGTGGATCCGGCCAAGATCCAAGCAGTGAAAGAGTGGCCAAGACCGAGCAACCTGACAGAGGTTCATAGCTTCCTGGGCCTAGCAGGATACTATAGGAGATTTGTGAAGGATTTCTCAAAGATAGCCAGACCCCTCACAAACCTCATGAAGAAGGTAACCAAATTTCAGTGGGACGATGATTGCGAGAAGGCGTTCCAGATGTTGAAGGATAGGGTGACCATAGCCCCAGTGTTAACCTTGCCCTTAGGGACAGACGGATTTGAGGTTTTCAGCGACGCTTCTAAGTATGGCTTGGGGTGTGTCTTGATGCAGCACGGTAAAGTCATAGCCTACGCATCGAGAGAATTGAAGGAGTATGAGACCCGATACCCGACGCACGACTTAGAGCTTGCAGTAGTGGTCTTCGCCCTTAAGATTTGGAGGCACTACTTGTACGGTGTTTCCTGCAAAATCTACACTGACCACAAGAGCCTCAAGTACATCTTCACGCAGAAGGAACTCAATATGAGACAGAGGAGGTGGTTGGAACTGATAAAAGACTACGACCTAGAGATCTTGTAACGAGGGGAAGTCCAACCTAGTAGCAAATGCTCTGAGCAGAAAGAGGAGCCACTCAGTAAATTCAATATGGGTCCTCCCTGATTAGCTAGTTCGTGAGTTCTAGAGATTAAATCTAGAGGTGATGGAATATGGAGGGGTAGAGCAAGAAGTGAGGCTGTACCACATGAGTGTCTCTTCCGACATCTATGGAGAGATACTCAAAGGGCAGTCCGGGGATGTAAAGTTAGAGCGGATCTGAGAGAAGATGAAGGAAGGTAAAGCAAAGGGCTTTGGGATCCATAGTGATGGCAGCTTGAGATTTAGAGGCAGATGGTGTGTGCCCCAGATGTGTGTGGAGGTAAAGGAGAGATTAATGAGGGAGGCCCATAATACTCCCTATTCGGTTCATCCTGGTGGTGATAAATTGTATAAGGACTTGAAGAAGATGTTTTGGTGGCCTAAGATGAAGCGGGAAGTGGTGGAGTTTGTGTCGAAGTGCCTTACCTGCCAGAAGGTCAAATTCGAGCACAAGAGGATGGGAGGTTTACTACAGCCGCTGGAAGTCCCAAAGTGGAAGTGGGACTACATCTCCATGGACTTCGTGATGGGTTTACCACTGGCGAGGGGAGGAGTCGATCAGATTTGGGTGATAGTGGACCGACTCACTAAGTCTGCACGGTTCATACCCATGAAGAAGACGTGGTCCATGAGTCAGTAGTAGATGCCTACATCAGGAATGTGGTGAGATATCATGGAGTACCTGAGACCATTATGTCAGACAGAGACTCGAGATTTTTAGCCCATTTTTGGCAGCAATTTCAGAAGGCGATGGGCACCAAGCTGAAGTTGAGCACTGCATTTCATCCAGCTACCGATGGCCAGACCGAGAGGACCATCCAGACCTTGGAGGACATGCTTCGAGCATGTGTGATGGACTTCTAGGGTTCATGAACTGATATGCTGCACCTGGTGGAATTTTCTTACAACAATAGTTACCACACCAGCATCAAAATGGCTCCTTATGAGGCTTTGTATGGAAGGAAGTGTAGGACACCGTTGTGCTGGAGCGACATCAGTGAGACTGTTGTTTTGGGGCCACAACTGATAGAGGAAACCATGGAGCAAGTCCGGATCATCCAGGGTCGAATGAAGGCAGCCCATGATAGGCAGAAGTCCTATGCCGACCTCAAGCGTAGACCGATAGAGTTCGAGGTGGGAGATCGAGTCTTCCTAAAGGTTTCTCCTGTACGAGGGGTAACCAGGTTCGGGAAGAAGGGTAAGCTCAGCCCCAAGTTCGTTGGACCTTATGAGATCTTAGAGAGGGTTAGAGAGGTGGCATACCGACTAGCACTTCCTTGTGAACTGGAGAAAGTTCACAACGCCTTCCATGTGTCTCAGCTGAAGTGGTATCTTCCTGACCCTTCGCACGTGTTGCAGCCAGAGGTCTTGGAGCTGGAGCAGAACCTATCCTACGAGGAGTATCTCATCAGGGTCATGGATACTAAGACCAGAGAGACCTGATCGAAGTCCACCCGCATGGTCAAGGTCTTATGGTCAAATCATGGGACGGAAGAGGCTACGTGGGAAGTAGAGGAAGAGATGAAGAAGAAGTACCCACAGCTCTTCGATCAGGTAACCACTCAAATCAGTATCCAGTTTAGTAGATTTTCACTTCAGGGATGAATTTTAGCTTCAAGGGCGAAGCTTTCTTTTAAGGGGGATGAGATGAAATACCCATGAAATTCCATGTTAGAAATAGTATAATATTTTGTAAGAGGGAATAAGTCGAGATTAGTACCATAGTGGCCCAGGGGAATTAGCTATATTTCTTCATTAGATTATTCATATTCCTAAAATATCCGCGATTATCTACAGTCCCTAAACCCTTACTAATATTATATCATTGATATATTATTATTATTTAAAATACTACTTCAACCTCTCTTTAATGTTTCAACGTTGTTTGAAAGTCTTTGAATGTGTTCCTAATTTATTTTGCATTTAAATTGTTTGTTTTAATGTAGAATCCAAACTCGATTTTACTGCCTATTATTAATTGTTCTAATTACAAAGAGTTCAAATCGCTTTTGGCTTCCTTAGATTAATAATAAATCCTTCTCTTGATTTTGTTGTTATTAGAATTGTAGAATTTTCTTTAACGTTATGATAACCTCTAGCTAGCATTATTGTCCTACTAGCTCTATTTAATTTATTTTTATTCCAATCTCCCTTCTATTTCATATAAATGGTTAATAAATGATTTCCTATTACACTCCCTCTCTCATCTTGTTACAATGATCTATTTTCTCAACAAATTCCAAATTTTGAAAGTTATTTCCTAATTTCTAAGAGAGAAGTTGTTAGAGGTTTGACTTCTTCCTGATGACTCTCAAACGTTATGTTGTTGTATAAATTTAACTATTTACTTTGATTTCCTTCTCTAAGTTATTTGAATTACATAATTATTTAACTCTTTTATTTTAAAATGAATGATTATTTATTGGTTTTAACAACATGGATTTCCCTTATTCCTATAATTTATTTATTTATATCACGATCTTCACCACTACGCTTCACCCTCATCACAGCGATTCTACGCTTTTGCTCTACCAAAATTTGTTCACGCATCTTCTTCCTTGAGCTCTTATAATTCGAGTTCTCCATTCTACCTTCGCTGGATCGTTTCCGTTGGTGCCAATTAGGAATTCGACTGGTAAAGTATTTCTACTTAGTAGTTCATTTGTTTATTCGATTATGACTAGTAGCGTCTGATTGTTGGTTATATATATATATATATCTAGACCCCAGTTACACCGATGAGTGCTTCTACTAATCCTGAGGAGATAGACTGTTGAGGTGAATTGATTTATCAGGTAAATTCTATGCTCAATGTTGTTTGACTGATGTTTTGTAAAATGATTGGGAAAAGGTTTCGCTGTGCTTTTGTGGACTCTCAGTTGTGGCTTGGAAATTTGGGAATTGTTTCCCACGTTTTGGAATTGAGGAATTGGATTGTGATGTGGAGTTTGGTTCTGGATTTTGGGAGTCTTTCACAGGTTGTATTCTATTGTTTGGGAGCCCATAGGTGCTCCCCATGATAATTATTATTTGCGTTGCACACATTATTGCAGTTAAGCCCTCTGATCTACTCTATGTTACTGATGTTTCATAGGGGGTGTGCACACTTAAGGACTTAGGGTGAGGTGGTTGTTTGACGGTCCCATAGGTGACTGTCCTTTTGTTTGGGGTCCCATAGGTGATCCCGTATTTGGTATTGAGATGATCTCCTGTTGAAAGCTCCCTATTGTGTTTTGATGTTATTAAGAATTTTGGAAGTTCCTCTAACGTTCACTAAATTGTTCTCACCTGATTGACAAACAACAAATGAGTTTCAAAAATATATTTTACAGGTTGAGGTAGTCTTTACTCAGTTTTTTTAATTTGTGCAATCCTTTTTGTGCTTTGTCTATGCTTTATGATCGCAGGTATAGATGACTAAGTGTGGGGATCGGGACGGCGAAATCACATAGTTTAGGAATTTTGAGTTATTAAGATGATGTATGAATTACAATGTCTTGGAGTTATTGTGTTGTTTTCCAAGATTTTACATTTAGGTCATTGTTTTGGCTTCGCATAAGTTGAATTAACCTTTGTTCTGGATGTTTATGTAGTTCATTAGCCTGAGCACCCATGCGAATTGGCTGTGGCGGTAATGCCCTGGATGTTTTGAACCCGCTGCTGTTTTAAGGTTATGTTTATTTGAGCATTTATTGATATTATTTCTTGACAGTTTATGAATCGACCTTGCCAAGTTTGAGCTTTGTACTGAGGTACTTATTAATAACTTTACCCATTTAAATGTTTTCCGTATTGTTGTTATGGTTCATTTATGTGTTCTTGGTGGTTTTTGGTTTCTGTTTACGCTTTAAAAACTACACTTAGGGACCTGTCCGAACGTTCGTCCGGACATCAATGTTCGGACAGGCCCCGAAAGATTTCAAAGGTTTTCGTCATTTGGTTGTGTCCGAACATCTGTTCGAGAATCAAGGTTCGGACAGCATGCGAGGACGGGTCCAGCTCGCAAGTTTTGACCTATGTCTGAACTTGCAAGTTCGGACCAATGTTCGAACTACATAGGGGATTTTCCGAAGTTTTGAAACTCGACTTGTGTCCGAACTTCGAAATCCGGACACAAGTTCGGACAAATGGTTTTCTGCGGTCTGTATTCTTCGTCTTGTGTCCGAACTTACTATGTCCGGACAAAAGTTCGGACCAACTGTATTTTGCACTTTTAGGACTCGTTTGAAGTCCATTTTTAATGTCGTTTACGCCGTTGGATTTGTATTTTCATAAGCTATCTTTTGAGGTAAAATCCGGGGTGTTACAGAAACATTGACCAAACCCCAAGTTCGACCTGAAACTTGGACCCGACCCTAAGTTTGACCAAACCTCTTTTAACCCAATAAGCTCAGAAACCTACTACAAAAGTCAATCCACTTGAAATTCAGTCCAACCACATTCAAAACAAGTCAAAAATCCAAGACAAGTCAAAATTCCAAATCAAATCCACAAGCCATAATCAGGACCTTGACCCGGGTGTTGACTTTGACCTGGACATTAACCTTGACCCGAGCGTTGACTTATACCTAAAATTTGACCCAGCCCGTTTTCCAATCCCAATCCCAAAACGTGCATCTTTTTCTCAAATTTCAAACAGTCTGTTTACTCAAACTTCATCAAGTTTTCAAAAGAAACCAGTTTGTGAAGTTTTAAAAGGAAAAAACTCTTCTCACATCACAAAAACTCTTCTCTAAATGTAGAAAGTTCTTCTCACATATACAGAAAGTTTTCTCCTAAAAATATTTCTAAAAAAATCAGTGTTTCTTTATCAAGATTCCGAACTACTTAAAACTTTTTTTAAAACTCAGCTTTAAAATTCCAAAATAAACCATTTTCGGGGAACAGGAAATGTCTAACACATTGAAAACGTTTTCTTTCTAGATAGACATCACTTGTCTCCCTTCCAAAATAAAAATCTGAGGTAGGACACTGGGGTTGTAATCTCCCTTGTCGTCTCTGGATCTCTTTAGGCGGGGCAGTAGGGTGACAAACCTCCCCTAATTGCAGCCTAGATATTTACATGGCGGGGTGCTAGGGAAGTAACGACCTTCCTAGTTGCAGCCGGGATTTTAGAATCATCTAACTCCCTTCCACTCGATTTCAGTATTTTCAGATTTTAATGTTTTAAAAAACCTAGAAGTTAGAGACGTTATTAAGGTTTGACCGAGAACATCTCAATCATGGTGTTTCTCTCTAAATCCTATTTTTTGACATAAATTCATTTCCCCATCTTTTGATCCTCGGCACCTACCATTAATTAAGTGTCGGGTTCGAGGGGGTACATAGGGTAATCCCTTGGGATTATCCGCCTGTTATACCCAAAATTTTAACCCCCCGGAAGAGAGTATCCAGAGGCACAGGTACAAAAGGAGAGCTTGGTCAAATAACAAGAATTCCCAATTCGATCGTCGCATTCCAGGGTGCCAGGGGCATTTCTGTAATTTTTTAGGGCTCCTAAGCCCCCTATGAGCTTTCTCTCTCCTCCGAAGAAGGATCAAATCAATCCTAAATGCTTTGAAATTTTAACCCATGATAGAGGATGACAATTTGAGCATAGTGGCGTTGGAATTTTGATTTTTTGAATTTCCAATAATATTCTAACAATTTCTGAATGAATCTGACGAGAAATTGAATTTAAAAATATTCCAATATTAAAAAAATTGATTCCACCTCAGACAAATCATAATTCTCATCCTTGACACGTGGCTACAATTTCTTAGTCAAATTCTTTTGGGAAGTCACTTAATTAAAGTTCCGAAAAATCTCATTTTTACTAGATTTTTTCTATCTTTAAGAAAGTCTATATAAAGGAGCAAATCTCTTGATAAAATCAGAATCACATAAGCTCCCAGAACCCTAGGCAATCAAAACTCTTTGACATAGCCAGCCTCTCACGTTTTGCACTTCCAAGTACCAAAACAATACCGAAATTCTTCTAATCCACAGTTCCATACAATTTTCAACTCCCAACGCCATTCTAACCATCAAGGAGCGGCTAAATCACCACCAAAACGTGAAGAATACCATCAAAAATCAATATTCGAAGTCGGGTTCGAACTCAATCCAGAACCAAGTTCAATGGAGCATCAAAGGAATCCCAACGTGAAGATTTCAATCAATCCCGAGAGTGAAACAGGTAGAAATCATAATTTCCTAACTCCTCACGACCTGGCTAACCTAATATTAAAATTTCAGTTCGAACCAACTCTTTTTGGCTTCTGAATCACCGTTTGTTTTCGTTTCTACCCTTTAACTTGTTTGCTAAGTTTCGTGCTTAATTCGACTTCAAACTGCAAATATTTGATTACTAACATCTTGGAAATCTTTCATGTTACGCGTGCATAAGTTTTGAGCCAAAAACACCGTCGGGAATCACCAAAAACCCACTGTCCGTGGGTGGTCCGTGACCTCGGACTGATGGTCCGGGACCACGGACGGGTTGTCCGTGGCCACGGACACCCACGAACGGTGGCGGGATTTCTTATTTTTCAATCTCTCAAACTTTAGGGTTTTTAACAGTACATGTCCGGGCCCACGAACACCCAGTCCGTGGCCCCGGACTTCTTAAGTTTTCGTTTTTCACAATCATGTAGTTTAACTGGGATCCATGGTCTCAGACATTAGGTCCGTGTCTACGGACATAATTAAAATTTGACCTAATTCTTCTTCCGAAACCCTAGTTTAGGCACATTTATTCCACTTTAATTTGCTGTCAAAAAATGTTAAAAAATAAAAGAAATCAGAAGTTCTCGAACTTAGGTTAAAACGACTCATAATAAGTCGTAATTAATCTGAGTAGAGGAAATATGACTTTGAAGGATAATGAAAGTAATTTGAACCCTAAATAAGTCGAATATCAAGCCCCCGAACCCGAACTCTCCTTTCCTAATTTGATCTAGATTAAAATTAGGTGGCGACTCATAATAGGTTCCAGTGAGCTAGCTTAGGTTTTAATAATTATGTTTATATGACTTAGTTATTAAACTTAGGTTATAAGTGGACCTAAAACCCGATCAGATCCAAGTCCGTGGCCCCGGACTTCTCAATTTTTTATTTTTATTTTAATTCGGTTTTAACAAACATGTAGTTTAATTGGGATCCATGGTCTCGGACATTAGGTCCGTGGCTACGGACATAATTAAAATTTGACCTAATTCTGCCTCCGAAACCCTAGTTTAGGTAGTTTTAATTTCCACTTTAATTTTCTAACAAAAAATGTTAAAAAATAAAAGAAATCAGAAGTTCTCACACTTAGGTTAAAATGACTCGTAATAAGCCGTAATTAAACTAAGTAGATGAAAAACGAATTTGAAGGGTAATGAAAGTAATTTGAACCCTAAATAAGTCGAATATGAAGCCCCCGAACCCGAACTCTCCTTTCATAACTTGATCTAGGTTAAAATTAGGTGGTTACTCATAATAAGTTCCAGTGAGGTAGCTTAGGTTTTAATAAGGGAAAATTACATCCCCCACCCATGAGGTTTGGTGAAATTACACACCCCACCCACGAGGTTTCAAAAATTACTTTGCCCACCCATGTGGTTTCCTCTATTTTACATCCGACCACTTTTCTAATATTTGATCAACTTAAAAGATGCTTAAATGTTGTCCAAAATTGATGAAACTTTACATGAACAATGTTAAGGTGTTATATTTTGGTCTAGCATGAAATCCAAAGTTTTTAAAGTTCATATATGACCTGTGGGACCCAATGAAATCATGTCGACATGTCACATGTTTCATTGGGTCGCACAGATCACATATGAGCTTAAAAAATGTTGGATTTCATGCTTGACCAAAAATATAACACCTTAGTATCGTTCATGTAAAGTTTCATCAATTTGGACAACATTTAAGCATCTTTTAAGTTGATCAAATATTAGAAAAGTGGTTGGATGTAAAATAGAGGAAACCACATGGGTGGGCAAAGTAATTTTTGAAACCTTGTGGGGGGGTGTGTAATTTCATCAAACCTCATGGGTGGGGAATGCAATTTTCCCTTTTAATAATTATGGTCATATGACTTAGTTATTAAACTTAGGTTATAAGTGGACCTAAAACCCAATCAGATCCAATCAATTAATCAACATAGGATCGGGTTTAAAAATCGAGGCTCACAAAATGGCGACTCTGCTGGGGACAAACTCTTAATTTTAAACTAGTTTAATTTCAAGAAAGAGGGCTTAACGTGAAGTTGTTTATTTATGGTTTTTATTACATTGCTTGTTTACTTTCGTGCACAATTTAAATGTTTACAACTTGCATCATATGAGAGCGAGGGTCCACACAAACCAGTTTCACCCCGGGACCCATTTTAAGGTCCCCTGTCAGGGATTGACACCTATTAAGGTGATGTGAATAAGCAGGGGAAAAGAGGAGGATGTCGTCTAACCACATCCCCTTAATACCTAGGTTTTAGCCCCAAGCGCTTTCCTTGTAGTGCCCTTACCTAGCCTTGCTTGTTCATTCAAAGACCTGATCTTAGACGCACACCTTCAGGTGATGTGAGAAAAGTGGGGAAGCCCAAAGAGAATAGTGTGCAAGCCCTATTCCTTTGTGGAGACCTGGGCTCGCGCCCCAAGCACTTCTCCGGATCAATGTATACTTGTTGGACTAAGTCGTTTTGTGAGGACATTTGCACAACCCTTTTTGTATGATCTTTGTCTGTGTGTATATCTTTCTTTGGGCCCCAGGCATAACATCCGTATCAAGTCTTTAAATATCTTTAGCCTGAATAAGATCCGTCGTGGCCCAAACAAATTCACTTCCACAAAGTCATCTCCTCAATGGACTCCTTTGAAATTATTGGCCCAATCCATATGTCAAAATTTCCAACTCTCCTGGCCCGGATAATAAAAAAAGGGGAAGATACCCCTTGTAACTAGAACACAGTGGATCTTAAAAGAAAATATTCTCTTACTCAAGAAAGCCCATGTCTTAATAGTTTCTGTTTCATGTTCTTAAAACAGAAAAGAGACAAAATTTCAGAAAGGTGTTGGGACAGAAGTTTCGGGCGTTTGATCCAACTACCCACTCCCCCACCTTTTTTACTCCCAGCTGAAATCACCTCCGTCTCATCCGACATGTCAGTCGAGGCCCATGATAATATCCCTCAGGAAAACTAGCAACTAGAGGGAGGATTTGGAGGTGTTGCTTATGTTGAAGAACTCATGGAGGCTTTTGATCTAAAACATAAAGAGGTGGTCCAGGCGCTCAAGAACAAGTATGTGGATACAATTGCTAAACTGGAAGAAAAATTGGCCACACTAGAAATTGCAGCTCAAAGTGGGACCACTAGAGCTTCTGCAGGGGAACAAGACCAGATACCTAGTGTGACAGCCCAGCCCAATCAACCCACATGTGCGATATTGTCCGCTTTGGCACGCAGGCCGCACAGATTTGTTCCTGGGGTTTCGCCCCAAAACGCTTCACACAAGGGAAGAGTATCCCCACCCTAATAAGGTATGGTTCGTGCTCTCTCCCGATCGATGTGGGAGGTAACACCACGCCGGGTGTTACACCCTACCCCCTTAAGGAGCCTAGTGCCCTCACGGGCTCACTGGACCCACACCGACCTGGGTCTGGCTCTGATACCATCTGTGACAGCCCAGCCCAATCAACCCACATGTGCGATATTGTCCGCTTTGGCACGCAGGCCGCACGGATTTGTTCCTGGGGTTTCGCCCCAAAACGCGTCACACAAGGGAAGAGTATCCCCACCCTAATAAGGTATGGTTCGTGCTCTCTCCCGATCGATGTGGGAGGTAACACCACGCCGGGTGTTACACCTAGCTTGGTACAGAAACACCAGGCTGCCATTGAAGCCTTAGAAGCTCGTCATGTGGCAGCTACTAATGAACTCCATGAGAAGATTGGATCCCTGGAGGCGGCAAGAGGGAGAGACCCCTACAGAGGTTTGTCAATCCTTTATATGGCATGGATAACGCCTCTATGGAAGGGAAGACACTCAAGGCGGGTATGGAGGGGATGTCCCTGGAAATCAACTAGCTGTAGAAGTCCAGAGGATTTTAAAACGCGTCGAGTGCATGGAAAAAGCCGGTAAACCTGCGGGTTTTGACTACTTTTCCATGGGATCCTACCCCGACGGTGCTACCTTCAAAGCTGAAGCTCCTAACCTTGGCTCTCTGCAAGGGTTCAACCGATCCTCAGATCCATTGGTCATGTTCGACCGAGAGATCTCTATCCCAAGGCTCAATGACATGCAAAAAGCCAAGGTTTTTGCCAGGTATTTGGACAAGATTCATCAACAGTGGTACCTAACTCAAAAAATGAACACTAAAACGTACGAGGAGGTATGCGAAGCTTTTGTGATCTACTTTTAATATGTTAAGAATTTAGAGATTACTCGGTCTGACCTTGCTAGCACTTGCCAGACAGGGAGTCAGCCCATGTCTGACTTCATAAAACGGTGAAGGAGGAAGGCAGCAGGCATGCCCACGAGAATGGATGAACAGGTGCAAATTCGCATGATCGTCGAGAACTTGCAGAAGCAGTATCATGATGAGCTAAAGTACATGTACTTTCCAAGCTTTGACATGCTGATGGATCAGGTAGGTGTGCTAGAGGAAAGATCCACAAGGGAGATTTGAAGCTCGGATATTCTCGGGGGTCTTGAGGTGATTCGAAGTTCCCAAAATCTGAGCCAGCAAAAGCTTCTTATTCAATGGCGGCTTACACTCAGGGCACACTACAAAGGTGTGCAGAGCAATATGAGGTGAATGTAGTCCAACAGCCAAAAAGTCAAGGTCGGAACTATAGGGAAGTTCCCCCTCCAAGACAAGACTTCCATCAGCGAGAGTTCACCGATATCGGCCGACCTTTGAGCCAAGGTTTGATGAAGCTCCAGGAGCAGAATATTTTGCAACCACTCCCATTGCGACCAGGGGTCACCCAGGCGGGTAAAAATCTGGGTCAATTCTGCAGCTATCATCAGTTGCTTGGTCATAACACTGATCATTGCAGAGCATTACAGCACAAGATCCAGAATCTAATTGACCAACGACTCCAGTTCTCAGAGCGTGGGAATATCTTTGGGAACCCCATGCCAGAACATCGCTAGGAATTATGTTGTTTCTCTTTCTAGTCTTTTTAGTTGATAGGGAAAGTCTTCTTTCTTTTCTTTTTTATAGTTTTTAGTCAGTTTATTTGGTTTACCTTATTTTTGAGATGATGGAAGTTGTACTTGGTATTCGATGTCGTTTTACCTTTCATATCGTTATTTATAATCATGATACTTTATATCAAGCTTGAACCTTGTACTTATGCATTCACTCATATGTCAAAAACAAAAAAGGGGGTGGAAAGTAAAAGAGAAAGGAAAGAAGGAAACGCCATTTAATGAAACATGCTTACAATTACTAGAGACATAATCTTGATTGAACACATTATCATACATCCTGAAATAACTCACCGCATATCCCTCTCTGTATGAAACTACCTTTGCGTATAGCGTCTTTCACCCCTACATCACTTCACCAAAACACCGAAAAAAATGGGTCGCCTCGTCATTTCACCCACATCCACCACTTTCACCACACGCATCCCATGTGTCTCACCACACTCCCCTTTCCATATGAAATTCATTCTTGCGCACGGAATATCTCACCACCTTGTTTGCTTCCATCACGCATCACCTCCTCACAAGTTCACCCCATCACCATTTACCATCACACATACAACCACCCTCCACAAATAACCCAAGGCATTCAAAAGGATTGTAACTTAAACCCCAAAACAATATTGGGGACAATCTGAGTTAAGGATAGATAACGTTTATTTCTTTTGTTTAAAGCGCACGAACAAGTCTCTAAGTGAACATTTCATAAGAGTGCCTTAAGCGGTAAAACCAAGAGTGAAAGAGCATGTCATTCTTACACGAATCAAGAGAGGTCACATTCAAAAGTGAGGTAAACGGCGTAACTCCAATCGAAGGAGACACTTTGTAAATTTACACTTAAACCTGTGAAGAGTAACAAAGAATGGATACACAACTGCCAGGGATGATGAAGCACCTAGGTACAGCACCACACAGCCAAAAGCTTGTGAACCCTGACATTACACCCTAAGCACCCCCGCTGAGCTTTTCATATGTCTTCTCTTTTTCAACATTACAAATTCCACAAAACAAGCCAGCCAATAGTGAATAACCGACCCGGTGACCAAAGGAAGCAAGGAGCCCGACTCCTAGACAACAACTTCACAAGTCCAAAGCGGCAATGCTGCTACCAAGAAAATGAAACGATCCGTAAATGGTCCCAAAGCGTTACAGGATCAAAAGAGCTCACATCAAAAACAGCTCTCGAAGTTCAAAAACGGGAACCACAAGAACCCCGAAAAAGGAAAAGGATGCAAGGCAAATATGAAAAGCCTAAAAGAAATCCCCATCTAAAAGAAGAGAGAGATGATGACTTCAAAAGTTCCAAGTCCAACGTCCAAAAGCAAGATCAATGCAAAGTAGCCAAATGACTTCAAGACAAAGAAGGCAAATCCAAGAGAAGGCGCATGTTGCAGCTTTGGTCACCCTTGTAGCTCCACATATCCCAAACATTCCTCCATGGTCCCGCTGTCATTCATCACACCCATGGCCACGTTATAAGCTTTAAAGACTTCCGACTTAGTAGTTGTGTATCCAATCACATGAAAGTAACAGGTTGAACGTGTAAATCTAACAAATGTCAAATTCAATGGTTGAGACGTTTTGACCAAAAGGAGAACATGAGTGCAAACACTTTGAGTGTAGGATAGGAAGCACCACATCAAAATAAACGTCGACCCCGTGAGAATGAGACTTGTTTTTTTGCAATTAATCAAGGAAGATACTAGGGGCAATTGATCGTCCCGATTGATTGCCACAAATCTTTAAACTCAGATTGCCTTAAGAAAAGATACTGGGGGCAATTGTTGGTTCCAACAATTGCAAGAACAATGCCAATTGAAACCCAAAAGCTCAAACACCACTACCACAAAAACCCCTCAGGCGCACATAAGCCCTTCCATCACAAAGACACCTTCTCAGGCACACATAAGCCTTCCACCACAAGGACACCTTCCCAGGCACACATAAGCCCTTCCATCACAAAAAGATACCTCCTCAGACACCTATGATCACTACTATACCCCTTCTCCTCTTAGGCACACATAAGCCCTGTCTTGCATCCTTTCATAGAAGTCATTCTTAGGCACACATAAGCCCTGCCTTGCATCCTTTTATAGAAATCATCCTTAGGCACACAAGCCCTGTCTTGCATCCTTTTATAGAAATCATCCTTAGGCACACATAAGCCCTGTCTTGCATCCTTTCATAGAAATCATCCTTAGGCACGCATAAGCCCTGTCTTGCATTCTTTCATAGAAATCATCCTTAGGCACACATAAGCCCTGTCTTGCATAGAAATTATCCTTATATCTCCTACATTACATAGAATCACTCCCAGGCACACATAAGCCCTACCTTGCATACTGCATCATCAAACATTCCATGTCATTTGCATAACCCAGGCTCGCATAAGCCCGGGCTATAGAAGGCAATAAATCCTCCTTAGTTATGTCAGCTTATATCGGG
This sequence comes from Limonium bicolor, assembly GCA_023374045.1. Lineage (NCBI taxonomy): Eukaryota > Viridiplantae > Streptophyta > Magnoliopsida > Caryophyllales > Plumbaginaceae > Limonium > Limonium bicolor. The sequence continues at coordinate 29,126,210 of CM041776.1, forward strand.
ATCAACGAATGGTGGGTGAAGGCAATAAGTCCCCAGGGTTTATACCAGGAGTTATCCCTGCACACCGGTTTGGGGGGCAATGGCAATAAGGCCGCATAGGGTCCAACCAGGAGCATTGGCACAGGTTTCGGTCCCTAAATGTACCGTGCATCATTTACATACCATCTTCATTCGCATATCATATGCATAATCATATCTAAAAGCATGTCATGCATACAACTCTCATATCTGCATTCTCAGGTTTTCAAGACCTTCAATACACAGTCCATAACACCCTTTCTCTTAGTTTAACTCATTTCTCAGGTAGCTAGCGCCTCATAATAGCACAACACAATCGTTAGACTTTCGCAGAAATCTAATTCGCTTTTCACCACTGGTCAAAATTTTGGGGCATCAACCAGTCTTTTCATTCTCATTACGAAAAGACAAGTTGACGGGGGGCAATCTGTTATACCCAAAATTTTAACCCCCCAGGAAGAGAGTATCCAGAGGCAAAGGTACTAAAGGAGAGCTTGGTCAAATAGCAAGGATTCCCAGTTCGATCGGCACATTCCAGGGTGCCAGGGGCAGTTTGGTCATCTTCAGGGCATATCTTTAATTTTGCAGGGCTCCTAAGCCCCCTTACGAGCTTTCTTTTTCCTCTGAAGAAAGATCAAATCAATTCTAAATGCTTTGAAATTTTAACCCATGATAGAGGATGACATTTTGAGCACAATGGCTCTGGAATTTTGATTTCTCAAATTTCCAATAATTTTCTAACAATTTCTGATTGAATATGACGAGAAATTGAATTTAAAAATATTCCAATATTTAAAAAATTTGATTCCACCTCAGACAAATCATAATTCTCATCCTTGACATGTGGCTAAAATTTCTTAGTCAGATTCTTTTGGGAAGTCACTTAATTAAAGTTCCGAAAAATCTTGTTTTTACTAGATTTTTTCTATCTTTAAGAAAGTCTATATAAAGGAGAAATCTCTTGATAAAATCAGAATCACATAAGCTCCCAGAACCCTGGCAATCAAAACTCTCTTCCATAGCCAGCCTCTCATGTTTTGCACTTCCAAGTACCAAAACAATACCGAAATTCTTCTCAAATCCACACTTCCACACAATTTTCAACTCCCATCGTCGTTCTAACCATCACGGAGTGGCTAAATCACCACCAAAACGTGAAGAATATCATCAACAATCAATAGTCAGAAGCCGGGTTCGAACTCAATCCAGAATCGAGTTCAACGGAGCATCAAAGGAATCTCAACGTGAAGAATTCAATCAATCCCGGGAGTGAAACAGGTAGAAATCATAATTTCCTAACTCCTCACGACCTGGCTAACCTCATATTAAAATTTCAGTTTGAACCGACTCATTTTGACTTCTGAATCGCCGTTTGTTTTCGTTTCTACCTTTTATCTTGTTTGCTAAGTTTCGTGCTTAATTCGACTTCAAACTACAAATATTTGATTACTAACATCTTGGAAATCTTTCAGGCTACGTGTGCATAAGTTTCAAGCCCCCGAATGTTAAGACAAGATCCTTTAGTTTTAATGATAGCAAACCTTGTATTGTCTATCTAATGCGTTTGTCAAGATTCATGATTCAGATAGACAAGTAAATGAGTGGCTTAGCACGCAAGGTTGCAAGCGCGCTCAATCTACGACATGTGCCCAACCAGTCGGGCACCTGTCTGCGAGAGCTCTGTAGAACTTCTAGCACAGACAACCAGTCAGACACCGCACGAAGGTATCTCTCATGCTTAAAGATGAAAAGCAAAGAGAAAAGACTGCAAAGGATCATCACATTCAGATAAGACACATACATCCATATAAGCAACTTGTTCACGACAAGTTCACGACAAAAGGAGAAGATCATTAATGCACAAGATAACAAGGCTATCAATGAACATCATTACATAGCCATAATAAATTTAGAAGAGGGCATTTATGAGCATTTAATGAGCTAGACAGAATCAGGCAAGTGGGGCACACAAGTGGTGATCGACCTATCAAGAGAGTTGCCGCCAACTTGACCAACCATGAAGCGACACGTAGTTAAGACGCCTCCAGATCAAGTTGAAGACTCTTTGCAAGTCTAGTGTGGCTATTATGTGAATAATCGAAGCTGTAGTCGACTCCTAGAAGTCTAGGGATTAATAGGACGGGAGTTACATCCTAACAACCGTGTATATATACTTGCATTTATTCCTTATGTAAGTATGCCTAAATGAGAAAAAAGAAAGAGATAATCTAGGAAAGTGTGGATCAGACTTAGGAGTGTGTGTAAGTGCTAAAGAGTTGGTGAGCTAGATAGGACTGGGTTAGAGTATCAATACATTGGGTACTTGATAGACCGACAGGTCGGGGAATGGTTGGTGAATCGTAGGCCGATAGTGAGGAGAGGGTTAAGGACTTTAGGGGTAAAGTCGAAACTATCCCGGGAATCCGTGTGTGGGGAAAGGGAGGTTACTTGAATTTCATGTGTGTAAATTCTCAATCGAAATGGGTTTTCCAGTTTAAGTTTATCTCACGTTCATTCCTAAACTATCAAGTTTTATTATAGTCCACGATACGTCCACGACACGTCGGGGACGCATCAGGAGCGCTTGCTTGTTTCAATTGGTATCAGAGCGGGTCTCTTCTAGAAAGCTAAGTTCTTTGGAAGGCGATCAAGATGTCTCATGCAAGCATTCTAGCAGCAGAAGAAGGTTCTGCTCCAAATCGACCACCACTCTTCAATGGAGATAACTACACTCACTGGAAGAATAAAACGGAGTTTCATATCAACTCTAATGATCCAAGAATGTGGAGGGTGATAACACATGGAGAGTACACCTTCCAGAATACTCAAGGACAAGACATATCTATCGACAGCATTACGGATGATCAAATCAAGAAGCTAGTATTCAACGCTCGAGCTGTAAGAATACTTCACTATGCGCTACTACCTGAGCAATACTCCAAGGTTGCTTCAGCTAAAACAGCTCAAGAGATTCGGAAAACTCTTGAGGTCACTTATGAAGGGAATGATCAGATCAAAAAGACTCGCATTGAGTTGCTACTCACTCATTGGGAGCTATTCAAAAAGGAAGAAAATTAGAGAGCATTTCTGAAATGCATACGAGGTTCACCAAGATGATCAACGAAATGTTGGTGCTTGGAAGAACTATCTCTAACGAGGATCAAATTTGGAATTTCCTCAGATCTCTTCCTGCTCCTTTGACAGCAAAGTCAATGCCATGCAAGAAGTACATGATCTCTTCAAGATGTCTCTGGCAGACATGCTAGGATCTCTAATGGCTTTTGAGTTAAAACAACAACATAGGAATTCAGAAAGCTCATCAAGAGATAGAGGAAACGCATAGCCCTTCAAGTAGCAAAAAATGAAATATCTGAGTCAGGAGATGACAATGATGAAATGGTCCTCTATGCTAAGAGGTACGTTCGAAAGTTCATAAGAAATAAGATGAGGAAAGGCAAGGAGTCCAAGGAGTCAGATGATGAAAAGAAAAACAATGACAAGTGTTTTGGGTGTTCAAAACTAGGACACCATATCAAAGACTATGCTCAGCGACCCCGAGTGGACAACGACAGGGTCAAGAAGCCTGTTCGGTGATCATTCAACAAAGGGCCAAAAAAGGAAGCCTTCGTTGCTGCATGGGGAGACTATGAACTGAGTGATGACAATCAAACCTCAGACAGTGACGTCTCAGAATATGAGAAGGCTCATCTATGTCTTGAGGAAGTTTGTCTGATGGCACAAGACAAGGACACATCAGAATCAGAGGAAGAAGATAAGAACAAGGTTAGCTACTCTAAACTCAAACAAAGGATTCAAAAAGCCAAACTTCTAGGACTTAGAAAGTTCTCTCTTATACTAGTTGATCAACTAGAGGCATTGGAAATTGAAAACAAGGAACTCTTGCAGGAAAATGCAGAATTAAGAAAAAATTTGGACTAAAGCAAGGTAGATATCCTCATGAGGGAACTCATGAAATTACAACATGATTAGAGTGAAATTCTCTACGCTCATGAAAAATTGAAGCAAGAAAAACAGCCTGAAATCGATGAATTGATTGTTGCGCTTAACGCAAAAGAAAAGGAACTAGCTATTATCAAAGAAAAACATTCTAAGATAGAAGCTGTTTCTAAGACACCCATGTGGAGAAGCAAATGACAAGTCGGATACCAGTCAGAGACCAGTCGTAGAGATGTCTGCTGCTTATGCAGACAACCTGGTCGTCATGAATCCAATTGCTATAAAACGTGTTTTATGAGGCATTGGCAACTCAAGAAACTAGGACTAAAATGGGTAGTTAAAAATTATCTTAGAACATTTAATGGTGGAAATGGGTCCAACCTTTCTATGGACCCTAACCCCACACCACTATAGTGTTAAGTGTAGAATCGAGTGAGAATGGACCCCTGCTGGTACATCGACAGTGGGTGCTCTAAACACATGACAGGAGACAAAAAGAAGTTCTTCTCACTCGAACCAGGAAGCCAAGGAACCGTCTCCTTTGGCAACAACAAGAAAGGAAGAATCATCGGTGTAGGTAAGGTTGGTATTACATCTGATTATATCATAGATAGTGTAAATCTAGTTCATGGTTTAAAAGTAAAATTGCTTAGTGTTTCTCAATTTTGTGACAAAGGCAATTCAGTTCACTTCTATCCTACTTATTGTAGCATAGTAAGTCAGAACAATGGCAAAGAGTTATTAAAGGGAAAAAGGTGGGAATATGTTTATGTAACTAGTTTGAAGGATATTGACAGTCCTAATCTTTCATGCTTGACTGCTTCAATAGATGACTCTACACTATGGCACAAAAGACTAGGGCATGTTAGCACTTCCTTGTTAAAGAAACTTGTCAAGAAACAGTTCGTAAGAGGTCTTCCTGAGATTAAAAAATCTGAGACCAATCTTTGTGATACATGTGTTAGAAGCAAGCAAACTAAGACTTCTTTCAAATCAAAGAACTTAGTTAGTACATCCAAACCACTTGAATTACTTCACATGTACTTATGTGGACCTATGAAAATCAAAAGTTTTGGAGGAAATTGGTATGTGTTTGTGATTGTTGATGATTACTCACGATTTGTTTGGTCACTCTTCATTGCTTCCAAAGACTAAGTCTTTGAGAAATTTCAAGTCTTCGCAGGAAAAGTTCAAGTACAACTCAACCACAAAATCAAGGCTCTTCAGTCTGATCATGGGTCAGAGTTTGAGAAAAAACAATTCATGGATATGTGTAAATAACATGGGATTAATCACACATATTCAGCACCAAGAACACCCCAACAGAATGGAGTAGTTGAGCATAAGAACAGACACTACAAGAGGTAGCCAGGGGCATGCTATTGGGGAGCAGTCTTCCTCAAGTTTTTTGGGCAGAAGCAGTGGCAACTGCATGCTACATCACAAATAGAACGCTCATACGACCTATCCTCAACAAAACTCCCTATGAGCTAATCAAGGGAAGAAAACCAAACATAAGTCACTTCAGGACCTTCGGTTGCAAATGTTATGTCCACAACAATGTGTTAATGGTATAAAATATACCATGGCTAAACGGGCTACGGTGGCTACCAGTAGGATCTACCGGAAAGGTCTACCTAAAGGGTCCACTGAAAGGATTACTACCGGAGGGCTACTACCTGAGAGATTGCTACCGGTAGACTACTACCTGAAGAGTTGCTACCAGAGGGTTCTACCGGTAGGATTACCACCTGAATGATCTCTACCGGTAGAATTGTACGTGAAGCGATAGTCCAGTCTTATGCCACGTAGGCAAGCAAGTTGCATACCAGTTTTACTACCAAAAGTCTATAAATAGGGATGTGGGGGCTCATTGTAAGGGGGACTCAAGTTAGAAGAGAGAGAAAATACACTTATGCTCTCTAAGTTTGTACTACCACACAATCAAGAGGTGGATAAAGATTCTGTCTAGAAGTGGAAACAATGCCGATAGGTAGCATGATCCATACCATTTCATTTGGCGTTGTTTGTGGGAAACGGACATCAACCAAGATTATCCAGAGTCTGAGAAATAACGAACGAATTATTCTTCGCGGAGACGGTTTTGAGTGAATCGATGGAGTACGACCTCGCGCAAAAAAATTTATGTTCCTATCGGAGGAGAAAAGAAAAGGATTCGTTCCAATAGAGATGGGAGGATAACAACGTACGCGATTCAAGAAACTTGATCCACAACCTGAACCTGGAATCTACTAGGATTCATTCAAAATGCTTGATTGCATCGCTCGTTCTTTACAAAAGAAAAAGACGTAGGACACACGTCGGATCTGGCCAGAGTGACGATTGAGATGTTCAGCAACGATCGCAACTCAACCGCGATTCGGGGAAAAAACGTTGCAAAGTGACCCTATTTTGAGTGATCAGGAGATCGTCAGGAATAACTGGTCAAGAAAGCTAAAAGTGCGATAAATCTTGGAGAGAATCGTTTTTTACTGAGCTACGACTCGAAGGAAAGATCCACAAAGTCGTCGCACCAAGCAAGAATTTCGGGGCCATTTAGATCCAAATCGGTCTTGATATTGAGTCTCGGCAGACAATTCGCGAAGGATCAAGAAGCTATTAAAATCTCAATCAGGAATAAGGAATAACAGTTTGAGGATGTTTCAACTGGAGCTACGTCCAGACTGCATCTGTTGATCGAAGAAGAGCAAGGATGGCACCAGTTTCAGGTTGATTTAACTTCTTAGTTCCAGCCCGGGCGATATCTTCATTTTGGACCGGGCGATGTCCTGATTCTGGTCTCGCGCAACGACTCAGTTCAGTACTAGGAGACATGTTAGCTGCGCTTGGGCGGTGCCTCAAGTTCAGAAGCGTCGAAAATATATCAGACCCCTGAAATATCTGATAGATACTATAAGATCAATCGCACTCACAGCCTGACATCAAACAAAGATTGAAGAAGCCATAAGATATAGCAAAAGGACGAAGTGAAAAGTGCTAGATGAAAACCGCAAGTAGGTCTTGATCTTATAAAAGGATGAATCTGGAGCAAGGAAATATAGGTGCGGACGCAAGCTGCTGATCCACCCCGGGCGCTGCCTGGGTTCCTGACTAGGTGATGGCCCGGTAGCCTCTGCCAGAAGCACTTGAAAAAACGCAATCAGTACTTCAAGAAACAAGGGCATCTTACGGCAAAAGTACCGGTAGATGAATGAAGAGGGATGGTAAACTCTGGAGGCAACTAGAGCTACAAGGAAGCATCCAAAGCTAATCGCTAAAAGATAAGCCTAAAGTTCTTTAAATCAGCTTATATATGTGATAGCATGTCTATGCCATAAACATACTTTTATGCTTGCAAGCTTTTAATCAACATTTCACATTTATCATTCAGGCTTTTAATACTTAATCTGAAACGCTTAAGTACCCTGTTTGGAAAACAACCTGAAACCCGGACATGTTTATGGATAGTTTCCGTGCTTTACTAAGTTCTGTTGCACCGGTAGCTTAACTCGATGTGAACCAAATTTTTACTCTAAATATGAAACAAACTTTTGCCCCTTTTTACTTATGTTAAGCCTCCAAATTCCACTGAATAAATCCTTATAGATAAGCAGCGATTAAAACAATCACTTTGCTGCTATCAACAGGCCAATTGTAACAGTCCTTCAGCTACAAGAATACTGATCTGAATTCTGTAAGATTTTGCTGCTGTTTATAAGTCAGCAAAGCATATTTGCTTATGCTCTGGTTAGCCCTTTAGGTCCTGCTGAAATCTGTTGAAAAAATGAGAAATGTGGCATAAAGTAAGCTTTAAAACTACTTCAGTTAAGTTAGTACTACAGTTTTTAGACAGCTCCGTGATTCTGATTAAGTATGATGCAGTTTTCGTTATATTTCAATACCTTGTAATGCAGGGAGTATATTTTACCAACCGAAACTCATCAATAACTCTGAACCACTTTGCTTCATGATTTTGTTGATTCGTTACTATTATGAATCAATGCGTAATCTGTTACTACCGTGTTGATGGTTTATTTCTACTACTACAGTCTGTAGTTGCCTTGCAGTTGGTGATCATCTAAATATATTGAGACTACTATGCTGTGGTATCTTCATACGGTCAATTAATTACTGTTTTTTTTTTTTTTTGTGCCTTGCATCGGATATATTTTCTGGCTGGGAGTTGACCAAGTCTAGTTCATAACGGAATTCATGATGCAGGCAGCGGAATGAATTCCAAAATAATCAAAGTGGATTAAACACTCATCTTCTTATTTTTTCTTATTATTCATTTCCTCCAATATATTTTTAAAACACTCAATTTTTAAAACAGAGTGGTATCCACGGAGAAACGCAGCACCCTCCCGGAGTTCAGGCCCGGACAGGCGTTGTAGTACAGCCCCAGGCGCAAGCTACCGGGCAACATCTCCGTCTCCGGTTCAGGATGATGGTGCATCCCCTATCTTCTGTCTTCGGTGGATTCATGTGTACTAAAGACAAGATATTCTCCCCAAGGCTAGGCATTGTACGAATCCTTTCCCTTCTTTCTCAAGCAGAAAAGTTTCACACAACAAGTTTTCTTCTGAAAACTATGTCGTTCAGAAGTCTCCGTTATTCGAATCACACCTCATTCCAAAAATGCGTTCCCGAAGGAAGAACTTCCGGGAGAGCAGATTTACCGAAGAAAAATGAATTACCAGTACCACTCGAATACTGATCAAAGAAGGGAAGCTCAAAATAACTGTCAGCCGAAAGATGTTGCTCGGAAGCCCCCAACGCCAAGAGACTCTTCACCGGTAGGAATATAAAATTTTCACCGGGGTAGGAACATGAAATTTTCACCGGTAGAAAATTGATATCTCCAGGGAAGAATGTATATAAATGAATAAAAGAATGAAAGAAATATAAAATAAACCCTACAACTTTATATGGGTAGCAAAAATCCTGGTCGGAGTACAGTGTGAGTAGATTACGACCGAGAGTATCGAACCCAAAGAACTTATTAGAAAATCAGTCATAATCCTGGTAATAGCCTATTCCAAAACAGGGGGAAATTGAATAATAATTCTGAATTAAGGAAACTAACTAAAACCTATCTAAATGTATGGTTCGGGACTAGATCAACCCTAAATACCACTATGAACATTTAATACATAACAAATTTCTGAAATTACCCGAACAAATGAACGTGCCGGATGTCCTACCCGATAGTAACGCACAGCATATTCAAATACATTGAATATGCTGGACATACTAAGCCCGGCATTCGATCCTGCAAGAACGAAAATGTGAATTTTTATCCTAGTCTGTTGAAAACAAGGACTCACTACCCAATTCGAACCCAACAATTCTCTCGTCAGTATTTGACCGAATAACGAAAAAGGATAAGGTAATTTCAATTCTTTCGGTGTTGCCATCTATATCTATGCATTTAACCACGGTTGAAAGACCACTAAGACTCCTTAACCAAAGCACTCTTGTCTTTTGAACCTCGAGTATAAGTTAGAAGATAGGAGAACAAGTTGCGATATCATTCTGCCAAGAAAATCTGAATCTTAGCAAAACTTGTAAGTATATATATTGAATGAACAAAGTGTTTACAAGGAAGGAACTCATCCCTAACCAACAACTAACAAGGAATTCTACTTCACCATCCACACAACTACAAGAAGAGAATACAAGAGGAGAAGGAAATGGTCGTAGCCTTAACCCGACAAGATCTTATTCTTCTCTTCGCGTGGATGGATCTGTAGAATTTCCTTGGACACCAACAATGGAGTGGATGCGGAAATGGAGATGTGAATGGAGTGTATAGGGGTGTTGAAGTATATCAATTAGTGCAGCTCTTCGGCCTATTTATAGCCAACAAAATCTCCATGTGCCGGGTGGCATGCCGGGTGGAAGTCATCCGGCACCACGTGTTAAATATGCATAACCGTTAACGGTCAAAACTGTCAGGTGAAACTGAAATATCCCTAATAATTAGAAAAAATAGTATGGCCTAATTATATAATTTATTTAAGCTGACATGTACCAATAATAGATTAAGTAAATACTTACATGAATTAAGTGTTCAAGGAACCTCAATTATATTTGTAAATATAAATATATAGTCCGAAGGGGGAACTTAACCTCACATGAGATTATAAAATTAAAGAGAAAATAAATAATACAAATCGGTGTAACATGCAATATATATTGTTACATGAAATGATATCAGTTGAGAGTGGTCTTACAAGCCAACATAAATTCTAAACATTCCATGGATCAAATAATAGCCTCTTTTCTACTTTTTCATTTTATTTTATTATAAAACTTACATGTTGGCCTCTTCTTCATATTCCCCGACAAACAAATAAATACTTTAGCAATTTATCTTTCACTCACGGTTGAAATCCTCTCCTTTATTTTCTCCTCACATTATGAAATATATATATATAATACATGTGAGCTCTCTATTTTCTTCACTCACTTAACTGACAAAGGAACCTTTCATTCTCTTCACATCTCTTCACGTCAATTTAACAATCGGTACTTTCATTCTCTTTACATCAATATTGCAACTCTGCGTGGTGAAAGGATCATACATACAACGCTCTCTCCATTCATTCTCTTCACATTCTCTTCATTTTCTTCTCATATTTCAAGAAACATACATGCTTTACGTTTTTTTCCTCCTGCTCCTTTCTCTCAATTTCTCTCTGTTTCAGCTGAGACATATAACTAAAATATATACTCTAGTACCTATTCTCAAAATGAAGTCAAACCCAAACTGGTGATCAAGGAAGGTACACTGTACCCTCTCATTGTCTTCTTGTTCTTTTACACTGTCTTCAGTCTCCATTCTCCTCATGGGAGTTTTGCAACCCAGTGTCTTAAATTCTCTTCACAATAATCTTGCACACCAGAACAAATGAGCTATGCACATCTCTCCATCCTCCTCGCTGGAAACTAAGCCAAGGAACAAGGAACATACAGTTACTTCGATCCCCTTGTTTCAGCACCCCTGAAGTTGTAAATCGCTGGAGTCCTAATCTCATGCACCAAATTGAAGGGAGGACCGAAAGCATTTCTATTCCTGAACCACCTACACTCCTCTTCATTGCTTTCTTGTACAAGTGCCTTTGCAGCAACAAATGATTGATTTGCTACTCCTTGCACACTAGATTCCACGGGAATGGAAAACGGTTCCTGAACCGGTATTATACTCTAACTAATGTTCTTTTTAACAATAAAATCTTCAAATGCTTCAATAGCACCTGGTGGGAGCCAAAAAAAATAGGGGGTCACTCAATTGCCAACGATAATCCAATCGGTAATTTTGACATTTGTTGATAAGTTGGAGCTAATTTCGTGGGTGGTTATATTAACATATTATTAAGTTAAAAATGGAAGATTTTTTTAAAGGAGTAATACTTAAATATTTTAAAGGTTAGTGATTTGGGATTTCAAATATTTATATAGATAAGGTAGTTGGAATAATTAAGAATAAATTTGCTATTACCTATTGTGCAACTTTTGAGATTACCGATTTAATAAGTGAGGTTGATAGCTATTATTTTAAGTTTATTAAGTAGAAGAGAATTTAGTAGGAAAGTAAGCAGTATATATATATATAAATTTCTAGAATTAATGTTAAGTTGGTAGTTTAGGAGGGAATAGATAAGTAATCATAATAGTAATAGTAATAATAATAATAAATAGTTTGTAAGGAGCAAATAGTGAATTGATGAGTGATTAGACTAATTATAAGTTATAAATTAATTAACCGATAATGGGGTGATTAGATAAAAAGGAACCTAATAATCAGTTATCAAGTGGTTAATCGATTAGGGGTCATAGGAATTAAAATAAGCATTATAACAAAGCTTGAGAACTAGGCTGAAACAAATAATAAACTAGTAATATGAGAATAAAGAATTTAGCCGTTAAGTTAGTAAATTAAAACTAACTAATTGATAAATGTTAGGAAAATTGGGATATGATTTGGTAGCATATTGAGTTAAAATTTAAATGATAATAGTTAGAATATGAAGGAGATCAATGGGTAAGACAATACAAAATATATATCTATACATAAATGTTAGCCTAATAGTATTGTTTGGATAATATGATGATAAACTCACAAATTAGATATAATAAAGGGAGTAAGTTAATATCACACTCAAAAATTTGAGGATGTAAAAGTTTAAAATAGGGAATGAAATAGTACTAATACCTTGGTAAAAATGAGCTGGTATAAAATTAGTGTACTCGTATATATTTAATGATGTCAGTATCATATGTTGAGTTTTGGGTTAGTATCAAATATTATAAGATATTTTATATATGAAATAACAATTACATTGTGGTGAGTAGTAGATTGGTGGGCTTGTACAGTCAAGGTGTTGATTAATGATAATACGAGCATTTAAACTAACACACTGAAATTAGAATACTTCTAGAAGAAATTCGTTACCAATAACCAACTAAATCCTTTAACTTCTTGTGCATCTGAACTTTTGAACACTTTCTTTCACCCAACATCATATACAAAATGAGGAAGGATGGAGCAAAAGCGCTGACAGACATAATCCAATGTAAGCAAATCATGATCTGTAAGACAAAGATTAAACACAAGAATGTAATAAATAACAAACACTAATACTCTTTAGATAGAGAAGCGACAAAAAGATCAAGCTCAAATATCCTAATCGATCCTAGTTGATTATCGTCACTAACATATCAAATTCAGTTATCTTTAAATGTGCTAATTTGTGAATAAATGGATCATTTGTCAATGCAACACGCTGACGGAAACAACAATAAGTTTGGAGTTCTTTTAGTTTATTCCAAATCCACTCAGATGTGGTACTAGACTCCCAATATTTTCTAACCGTAGAATTGCTAAAGATGATTATATGTACAAGGATTTAGCGTGTCCATAGACATCTTGATACTAGACATAATAACCAAAAAACATCGTAGATGTCAATCCATAATATTATAAAAAGAACAATCCCGTTTTCACAGAATCATATGTTATATGAAAATAATTTATACAAGAACTACTTCTAAAATGCAGAAACAAATCAAAAGAAGACTTTCATTGTTCATGACACCTCAGTTGTTCAGATATTAACTCTATGGTATCAATAATCTATGTAAACACTCCAAAAAAGGAATAGAAATCAACATAAATAGTTAACTATACACGGTTAACACATAACAAGTTTTGATAAAAGAATGGCTTAAGTCGGAAACTGTTCTGCTACAGATCCATTTTCAAAAGCACCCTTCCCAAAGAATGAAGTAATTAAGAAGTATCACATCATTTGTTAGTTCCAGGTATACAAGTGACCCTTCATTATAGTTATCCTCATAAATATTAAGCTAGGGAGAAAACAATATATGGCTCTTCATCAACCCCACAGGTCATAAATGATTCAAAAATGAGAGCATAAAAAAATGGGAAAATTCCCTAAAATTGGCACTGAAAAGGTTCCCACGGTTAATTGTTATGCAAAATTCATGCCCCATTCTTTTCTCGACATAGTAGCTACTATGACCAGGGCTAGCAGTTATGAAATTAAAAACAGGAGCATAGTCCATGCAAAACCCAAGAGAGGTCAAAGCTCGAGCTTTATTGAAAATGAAGATGTGGACAATGACTAAGGTAGCATCAAAGCAGAGATGGTAAGTATAGTTGATAAGCATATTATTGGTGGTGGTCAGGTTGAAGATATAGTAGGACTCAACACAAGTGGAGGTAGAAAAATAGAAACATAAGTCGATCTAACTACCAACAAGCCAATTAATATTACTGCAGAAAGATGTGGCAAACAAATAACATCTCATTCAATAAAAAACTGGGAGAAAAGGTCAGTCCTATTAACTTGTCATATAGTTTGAGAAATTTGAAAGTACCTGGATTTGACTTGAGCTGAGTTTCCCCATAAAAGGAAAACAACACCACTTTTGTTTCATGAAATAGTTTGGATTACAACATCAGTGAATTGCTCCCAGCCCTTCTTGGCATGAGAATTAGCTTGGTGGCTCATTACTGAAATGAAAATAGTAAACATGCTCAGTAAAATCATACTAGTTTGAATTTGTACTACAACAACGCATCAGGGAAGATGACCAATTATTCCTTTAGAATCAAAGCATAAGCATGCCTATCATAGTGAGCACTGTCAAAGATGGTTTCCAACATAGAATGAATAAAAAAACTGCAATTCTCAGTGCAACTTTCTCAATTAAGAAAATTAGCCACTCTTCAGACCACACCCACCTTGTTCAGAAAGTGAAATACCCCAAACCTTAGTATGTTGTGTAAATGTTAAACTATGGTAGTTAAAGGCTAAAAAGTGCCTTAGAAACATAAATGAATCATTTAAACCATGGTAAAACACAATAAAACACTAAGACACACGGTTTGAGCAAAAATATGCTCTAAGGTTGGAGTGAACTTGGCTAGGACCCAAAGAGCCTACCAAGACTTGATAATGTTTAATTATGACTTTATAAGGCTAATTAAGTCCTTAGGAAACTTTGGTAGACAATGAAACCAAACAAAACACAAGGAAATACCTTAAAGTCAATAAGAGCAAAATGTGCTCTAAGCTTGGAATAAATTTGTATAAGACCTAATGGTCATACCTATACCTTATAAATATGTTAATGAACATATTAAATCAATTACCAAGAAAAACCGAGCTTGAAAACAAGTTAAAACACAAAATGTGCTTTAAGGAGTCTTAAAGCACGTTTTTGAAAAATTGTCTTGTAAATGAGTTTTGAATGGCTAAATGTCCATCATTACTCTTTAATTAACATGTGTACTATAGTATCACATTTGGGTGGCTTATTAATGGGAAATCAAAAAATTTCACTTCTAAGTGCCTTGTTTAGGTGAATAGTGATTTTTATAAGCTAGTTTGTAACATATGTTGTTATAAGTAATTAAATTGGTCAACAAAGACCATTATACCCTCCTAGGCATATGGGGGCCAGTTTTTCATGGTGTGAGTCACCAACATGTAAAAGAAATCAAATAAGTAAGTTAAGCTTAAAGTAAGTACTATTGCTTTATAAGTTACAAATATCTTCAAAAAGCAAAGGTTATCTTCATTCTCATTCCTTCCTTCATTTCCCACGGTGGTCTTCTTCTTCCTCCTCTCTCCACCGGTTTCCAACAGACCACACTCATTCTTCATCTTCTTTCACTTGTAACTTGTGATTCCCTTGGCCAAATCAAATTCCAAGACCATATTGTCTTAGTTAGGTCAAGCTCTACACTTCCCTCTTTTTCAATCTTCAAGAACTCAATTTTGGTGCCATGGAGATTCACCATTGAAGGAGCTTGAGCCCATCTTTTCACATATTCTTGTTCTCCTTTGCTTCAAGGTAAGGAAACTCAAAGAAAAATCAAGTTTCCTTCATATTTTGTGTTGTCCGAAAATTCACTCACCATGGTGTATTATCTTGCTTGTTCTAGCTTCATTTGAATCTTCCAAGGGCTAGGAGGAGTCCTCTCTGATAAATATTCAAGCTCTCTTTCCATTCCAAGGTAAAACAATCATTTTAATACCTTAAGATAATATATGTAACTAGGGTTTACAATGAGATGGAGCTTAAAGCTTGAAAACTCATTATGATGTTTGTATAATGTTTAATAGTTGAAAAGGGACCAAATGCCCTACCGGTTTAAGGAAACAAGAAAGAAATTTGTGAGGAAAAGAGGTAGGTAAACAAGCTATCTCAATGTAGTTTAAATGCCTTAGGAAAATGAGCTTGATTTGCTTAATAAATACCTAAGGAGCCAATGGCAAATGAGCTAGTAAAATGCTCTCAAGGAGACTAGTAAAAGAAACATATGTATTGGTGTATGTATTTGCAGGTCAAAGGCATACTTATGTGGGAAATTCAGTGTGTTATGGTTTATGTTATTTAAGGGCCTAAGAGCCATGTTATTTAAGGGCCTAAGTGCCAAGCAATTTAAGTTATGCACTATATTGTGATGTAGTGCTTAATGTGTGAAGTTTGTGTATAAAAATGTGTTGAGATTTTAGGGTGTTGAATGGAATAAGGTAAAAACCTAAGTGTTTGGATGTGAGTATATACAAGAGAAGCTATGGCCAAATTTGGGGAAAAATGTGTGAGAAGTTCTAAGTGTTTTAAATGGTTTTGGTGAGTGATTTAAAGAGTTTATCACATGGATAAAGGTGTGTTTGAAGTGCCCAAATGAGGTTAGGGAGTACTAGGTCATATGGGGGGAAGTTTGGAGTTGAATGTGAAAGGAAAACAAGGATTTGGGGCAGACCGGACTTGCGACCGGACTTGCAAGTTCGGTCGGGCCCAGTTTACCCTGCGAGAATTAGCTTTGGAATGGACCGGACATAGGACCGGACTTGGCAAGTCCGGTCGGGCTAAATTTACAAGGGAAGAAACTTTCTGGAATGGACCGGACATAGGACCGGACTTACAAGTCCGGTCGGAGTAGAAAATTTTTGACGGAAATGTGTTCTGGAATCGACCGGACTTGGGTAAGTCCGGTCGGCAAGTCCGGTCGGACCAAAAAACATGGTTTAAGGTTTGGGTGATGTTGATGAATGAGGAGAATGATGTTTAAGTAAGGTTTTGAGAAAGGAATTCAAGAAGTTGTGAAAAGAGGATTGGTTAGCAAGAGGAGATGCTTGGGAGATGATGTTATGAAGGTGAGGAGGCATTTTAGTGTAGTAGCCATTTATAGGTGAAACACCACTTAGGAAACCAAATAGAAATGTTACAAGTGCTAAGAGATTTGGTAAGAAAATTGGTGGTAACAAGTTGGTTGATGTTATAAGGTGAATCAAAGGGATATTTGGCATTAGAATATACCTAGGAACATTTGGTAAAGTTATACAATTAATGGAGGTGAAGAACTAAGGTAACAACATTTGGAAAATGACATTTTATCAATTCTGTAGGTTTGGTCCGGGACCTAGGTTATGGTTAAAGGTCCGGACCAGGGGTGTAAAATAGGCGAGGGTTATTCCATGTTGTGGTCGGGACTTGGGGTGAGTACAAGGTCCCGGACCACCCTATTAAAATCGCCCGAGAGTTTTCTAATGTGTTGGTCCGGGACTTAAGGTAAGGACCAAGTCCGGACCACTCTAAAAAATGTTGTTTAAGGTTGGAAATGATGTCTAATGATGGGGATTGATGGTTAATGATGTTATGAGGTTTAAGGACATGTTAGGTGAGTTTTAATGACAATAAAGTGGGTTAAGAGTTGTATTAAAATGTGAGAGTAAAAAGTTAAAATGTCAAGTTATGTAACTAAGTTAACGGGGAGAAGTTAAGCATTAGATATTAAATAATCATGCTACCCCGATGTTAATAAAAGTACCTGTAATGTTATCAGTTGTTCGAGAATTGCTCGAGGAACATAAGTGGACGTGGTAAAGTGGACTCCGGTGACAGGTATGGTTTTCTTGCAACCTGCGTCCTACCGGATTACACCGGCTTGTATGCCAATGTGTTTTTCTGTATGTTTGCCACGTTGTAAGATTAAACATGTAATGAGTTTACAGTAATTCATTTATGTGGCGTGTACAACTCCGATACCATTTAACCTCGAAAGTGTTAACCTTAGTTAACTGAGTCTAGGATCACATGAGAGTTCGGTATTCGGAGTAAACGACCCGTACCATGGGACGTACTAACCACGGCTATGTGGGTGTTAATTGTGTGATATGTGTATGTGAATGTAGGGATCTCCTTGTGTGTTTAACCCAGTTGTAATACTGTATGTGTGTAGTGCGATAGACTCCATAGTGGGGTTCTAAGTATTATCTAAAGTAAGTATGTACTAACAGTAGTGAGGAATCCGGTTTGGCCGGTCGCGCGTTGTTTGGGAGAGGGTATCCTTCCTAGCCTTACCCTTCTCTTTGTTATGGTTGTTTCCCTCACGGGTTATGATCTCCCATTAGCTTACTCCAAAGCTTAGCTATTCTGACTTATGATCGGTTTAGGGGGAACATGTGTTTGTGTGGTGTGTTCGGGCCTCCAAACCCGAACCGCCTTAACTTAAGTTACTCGTCCAACTATTAGGACGGTAATGAGTGTTGTTGTTATTGTATAACGAGCTTACCATGAGGGTGACATCATTCTCTAGGCTCACCAGTGATTTAACTATGTTGGGTCGGTTCTAAGAGGACGTTCCCGTTATGTTATGTGATGTTATTGTAAGCAATTTCCTATTGCGATGTTATCATGTGCACGTCGATACGTGAAAGTATTGTTAGTTTTGTATGTGAGGAATGATATATTGTGAGATATGAAGTGTGTGGATCATGGATATGATTCCCAATTTGTGATAAGAGGCGTTTAAGGATAACCCGATTTAAGGGTAGGTGTCGTCTATTAAGGAAGTAGCTCCATTAGAGGAGGAACACTCTAGGGATGATGAATACCATGAGTGACTTATTAAGTAAGGATAATTATCCGTTTGTTGAGCCCGTCGAGGCGAAATGTTTATGTGTTGTGTGTTACAGTTGCATGCATGATTTAAAATAATCAACTGCATGCTAAGATGACAATTAGTTGTGCGTGGCCCGGTAGCATGTGGGCTGCGGGATTACCATACCAGCAAAGGTGCTGAGCCCCTTGGGGGCCACCCTTTCTCTTCTTTTCCTATTTCAGGTACGAAGTGCCGGAAGCCGTTCGAGAGTAGGACGGGTAGTCATTGTACATGGGTAAACTTTTAAGTGTATGTATACAGTAGGTGTAGTAAGACCGAAATTGTTGTCGGCACCAGTTTATAAATACTCGGTATAGTTGATAAGGTGTATGTTGTTGTTTGTTGTTAATGGAAAGGGATACTAATGTATAGTTGCTCGGGAATTTAGCCCATCAGAACGGTACAATGTATATGGATTAGCCTTGTTAGCCACGTGGGTGGCTAACGGCGTGTAACACCAGCGAGTTAAGTAATGTGAAGAGGTTTGTATTTCCGCTGCAGTTTATTGTAAGTATGTAAATGTTGGATGGGGTGTTACAGAAAGAATGACCACCTTGGCAAAAATTTAATATCAATGGTAAGAGAAAATAGAAAAATGAAAATGATTGCGACAAAATTTGGAAGAAGGGCTGGGAGAAGAGAATGAAGAGAATGAAGGATGGCACGAAATATGTATGTTCCTTGTTCGCCAGTTAGGCTGCAAAATTGTCGTGAGTGAAGAGAATGAAGAATGGCGGAGAGCAGCAACAAGTTTTTTTTAAGTGTAGGAAGTGTTGGTGGTGGTTCTAAGCAGCCTGTTCATAGGAAATCTATTGACACTTTTGGATGGAGGACTTCTCAGTACAGAGGTGTCACCAAGTAAGTTGTAGTAGTAGTAAAGTAACTTCATTTACTTCCTCACGGAGCTTTCGCTAGTAACAAGAGGACAAAGGCTGCTATTTGGAAGCAAGCCTGTAGAGCGAATGGATCAGGCAGAGAGAAAGAGATGGGTCAGAATTAACAAAGAACAAATGAACTCTTTGACTGTTCAGACTATTGTTTATTGAAACTGATGTCAACTCTTCTTATCATAAGTTCTACATATAGCACATAGTACAAACAGAATCATGTGCCAGCTCAACTATAGAAACTGATGATTAAACTTTATACGTCAGGCAACACATTTGCCAGAGGGTTATACCATACACGCGAAACATCTTATCTAATTATGAAATAAAAGATACTAAGGTGGTTTCAAGTTGGCATTTTGGTGTTTACTAGTTAAAACCGTTTCTCATTATGAAGCTGAATGTAACACCCCTCTCAGTAATCACGATATAATCTCTCACGTAGCAATAAATAAAACGTCTCGCAGCGGAAAAACAAATAACCATTACAAAACTCACTCGGGTGTCACCGGCCGTTACTCGCCCATGCGAGCAACGCAGCCAAACTACATCCAACTTCCAATACAAATAAACTGCTAACCGCAGTGATAACGAGAAACCCCTATACATCACACTAAGTCCATAAACCATAGACATCGACAAGTGAGCGTCTACCCAATCCTGAATACACAACCTTACCATAATACAATTCACCATCTTCATTGCTATACAACATCTCCAAGTGTGGTGACAAAAGTAACACTCCAATTACCCTGTTCCTGCTCTTCAGCTCCGACAATGATCAACAACCTGTAATGGGTGTAGTATCAGCGATAGACGCTGAGTATGCCGGGCCTGGACCCTAATGGTCACTTGTCATTTTAACCATCTTATTATTAGATTGGTTTCATGCTTTTCCTTTTTACAGTTATAATCAAAACTGAAGCATAAATGTATATACATAATCAACCATCCAAATATCCATAAACATTTAACCATCCATCCAATCCAAACATTCATTTAATATTCCATACAACATTTATATATCGAACGTATCGAGTAATAACAATATAATGTACAATGTACATTCGCTGTAGCGTACAGTTTTCATATTTAATTTACCTTAGCCTTGTAGGCTCCGTCCAACCATCAACACACAATAAAATAACCACAAGTATAACCAATGAACAACAAAACGAAACAACGAGAATAATAAACAAGTATTAAGTCTCGTCCATGGTATTGTTCGCCACTGTATAAGTCTCAATTGTTTTAGTTGTTCAGTTATACCTAGTGACAATGTCTCGTTAAAACGACATGTCTCTAATTACCCATATATTATGGCGGGTCACCCACGGCAGTAGCCACTCCAACGGTAGAGTCTCCGACCAACGAGCCATTCTAGCTCACGGGAAATTTTCTTGATACTTACGGACCCGTACGCGGACATCCTGGTATCGTTTTTGTGATCACAGCGCGCACCAAGAGCCACATCCTCTTGGCTTTACTTCCATTCCATTAATTAATTATACCATCGCATCGCATTACCAAAATTTCTAACACAGCAGACTAAGGTCATTAGTCCAATCCGGAGTCTGTAAACTCGGGATCCAGTGCTAGATACAAGAGCGGCGTATAGAAAGGCCAATGCTCCGTATAAAAGTCTCAGATAATATGTATATGTTATTATCATAGTGCTACAACGTTTTACTTACGTTCCTTATATTTCATATAAGATAGCACCATAGCCGCTAGTTCGTTTTATATATATAGGTTCATATATACGAACCAATACTGTTAACTCAACAACAGTAAATAATAAGCAGCTATAAATATACAGTTCATGCATATTAATCATCACATTCAGACAAACAATCTTATCACAGATCACACAGAAGTCTGAACTGAGGAAGCCCTCAGAGACAATCCGAGATTCATAACAACATACAAGTTATATCAACCAAATCCGAGCCCAAGGAGCAACCTTAGGACAACTCGGATCAAACCCCTTTACATACCGTTCACCCTGACTGTATTACGGTGGAGTATGAATCAGCAAGATCCTACGCTCCGTGTAGTCCGTTAGCTCGTCAAGCGTCCTTGTCAGAAGTATACTCTAAGCGGTAATAAAACTATAAGTCAGTCTCCATGACTAACTACATCCGGTATTTCCGAATTATAAGTAACCCCGACAGTTCACCCCTGTTTTCTACAATTGTTTGTTACAGGTTTTTCTAAAACAGTCTGCTTTGTTACTTAAAACGCGTACGTCAAAACTATTTCAACTGTTAAGTTTAATTCCTTATATTTCTTTTATTCTTATCCACATCTAGTTTAGGTACGTAACCTATAGTTGTATGTATGCATGCATTCTTATATTATATATATATATATATTTTCCATCATCCATTATAATTCTTTGTATTTCATTACCCATTATCTTAGCAAAATTCATAGCCTATAGTTTGTAACTATTTTTTTTCCAAATAACCACCACCATTAAATCATAAGGTTTTCAACCAAAATATATTTATCCACCTTATATACATTATTCTTGTGTATGTATATATTTTTACCACGTAGGTAATTCTCATGAGTTTCATAAACTCTTGTATTTTATGTTACATTTTATCATCTTTTATTGGATGATTATTCCCATTAGTTGTATTATATTATACAACTTATATTAAGATTATTATCCTAATATCATGTAACATCTTATGTTGTATAATTACAACTCCTAAGGTTTATTCCATAAACACCTTAGTTTATAAATCTCATTTATTTATAGTTTGTCACATTATTTTATGTGAGTACCCTTCCTTATATTAATTCCATCTAAACCATATCATTGTCATAACATT
Organism: Limonium bicolor; assembly: GCA_023374045.1. NCBI lineage: Eukaryota > Viridiplantae > Streptophyta > Magnoliopsida > Caryophyllales > Plumbaginaceae > Limonium > Limonium bicolor. The sequence continues at coordinate 29,148,400 of CM041776.1, forward strand.
TATAACATTATAGACCTTAGTCTAAAATTCATCTTTCATCAACTCTTATTAACTCAGTATAGCCCTTAACTTAATTTAAATTCCGTTTTGACTACATAACATTATGTAATGTTATACCATATACTAATATCATACTATGTGATATTTTTATTCCCTTTAACTTATATAACCTATAGTTTTATACAAAACTATTTATTATTGCCTCTTAGGCACCATAAGAAAATCTTATTCTTTTCCATAAACCATAGTTTCCTTTATTTACAAAATCACCCCTTTCTTTTTACCATGTTATATATACCATTTAATATAACATTTCTAACTTATAAAAGAGTATAACCTATGGTTAATTTTTGTAAATTCCGAACAGCCCTTGTGCTATTCTATAATTGCCATTTGGCCCTATTTATAACATATAGTTCTTCCATATCATTAAAACTATATTTTATACACATAACTTATTAAATTCTCTTAATAATTCTAAAATCACCACATTCCACCAAAGGGTTATAAATATCCTTATTAACCCATATACTTTCGATATTTACCATTCCAATATCTATTTTTCTCCAAAGTGTCATAATGACATAATAATTATATATTTTACATATATAGTTTATTTTAATTCCAAAATCCACCAAATAAATTCCTAAAAATTCCTAATAGCCCATGGGTGTTTAAAATACCATTTTACACCCTTTATTTTCGATAATAACATATTTACCACATATGTTATAAAAAATATTACCATAAAATACTTATCTTATTATAACACCTTAAATAAGTTATTTAACTTATCTAATTTGGTCAAAACCTAGCATATGGTCAAGGTTGACCACCTTAATATTTCCTTGACCATTAATTTCCTTTATTCACGGTTTGTACCCATACTTTTCAAAAATTACCATTTAACCCCAAAACTTCATAAAATCTTATAAACTTTATTTTAACTCCTTTTTACCTCTAATTTTCGGCCTTATTATTCTAAAGCCCTTAAATTTAATTTAATTACACCTAATACCCCATTTATTTTCGGTAATGCATTTATACTACTTAAACTTAATTAAAAGCTTGTAAATGCATAAATAAAATGGCCTAAAATACATGGCCTTATTACAAACATTGGCTTGCAAAATAAATTACACATAAATGTCCCAAAACACTTATAAATCTCGGCCTCACCATATAATTTTCATTTATTTACCAAACTTCCACATAATGTCTTAAATTTGACATTTATGCTTGTTTAATTAGTTATAAAATTTATTAAGCCATTCCTTAATCATTTTAAGGTCAAACAAGACCTTATTTCACCTCTTCACTCACGGCAATTAATTAGGAATAGCTTAAACTTGTATTAATGTAACAAGTTAAGGTTTTAAGTAATTTATACCTTGATTTAACCTAGATAGAACCTTGTTTGGTTCGGCCACCTTAAGTAGAAATTCTCCACAGCTTGTTTTACATGTTTTCAAACAGAAACCAAGGCCTAGTTAGTCTCCAAGCAAGATCTAACCATAAGGAATAATTTATGTAAGATTTAAGGTAAAAATCACCTTAAAAATGCAAGGAGAGTTCAAGATGGTTTCGGCCTGAATCAAACACACCACAAGGTGTTAGATCTACTATATTGACATAGGAAATAGCTAGATCACGACAAGATGCCTTGTTATTAGGTTTTACCTTGGAAAAATGCCTTAAAAGAGGGTATTTCCTTTGGATCTCGGCCACCCTTGCTCCAAATGGCTAACCAACAGATTCCACATGAAAAGGAGAAGAAGATGAGGCTATGACCAAAGTTTCATAGCCGAACTTGAAGGGAATCAAAAGTTATGAGCTTAAAGCACATTTTTACCTTAAATGGTCAAGACTTGAACTTCCCTCCTTAGATCTGGTTATGTACAAAACCAACACTTCCTTTAACCTCCAAATCACTCTACATAGATGTATAGAAAAGGTTGGAGTGTAGATCAATCGAAAAAGGAGAGAAAGATGAAGAAAATGGGCATTTTTATGCCTTAAGAGCTTACCTAGAGCTTGAGATCTCATCAATGGTGCTTGGGAACCTTACCTACGGTGGAGGGGAGCCAAAGAGAGCTCAAGGAGTGAGCCATCTCGGCTGAAGAGGAAGGAATGAAGGAAATGACCTAAATTAAGCTTAAAGCACATTTTTGCATTTTTTTATGATTTTGTTGCTTTGATGACTCATCAAGTCTGATTGGGGTTGAATAATTGGAGATAATTCAGTGGAGACACACAAGAGGACAGCCGTGTATGATAGGAGAAGGTGGTGAATTATTTGATTCCAATTTGAATCAAAAATGGACAAATAATGTTACTTTAAGCTATTATTGAATAAGTGACTCATCTCCTTTGTCTTCTTCTTGTTTGGAGCTTGTATCAGCCGTGTAATAAGGGAAAGGAGAAGCTCTCCAACGGCTGCACTCACATGGGGGAAGCAAAAGGTGAGACAAGTTTTGTTTTATTAGGTAAAGTTTGTCTTTTTTTGTTATTTTATGTAAAAGTAAGAGCATATATTTAATTGTCACATGTCTCTTGTCTCTTGGTCTGTTAAGAGACTTAATTATCTGATTTCATGTAGTCCATTTCGTGGTCAATGGTCAACATTGACCAACTTAGTCAATGTTGACCCAAACGGGCCCCACTTTAGGGTTTTATTAATATTTTAATATTAAATTTGTAAAAATTCATAAATTTCTGGAATTAAATTCCTAATATCATATAATATGATATTTTATTATATTTAAAGGTATTTATAACCTTTTAGCCCAATTAAAACCAATTTAGAAGGCGATTACACAAAAACGTGCTTTAAGGAGTTTTAGTGCACATTTTGTGTCGCAAGGTGTTTCTGGGCTTGGTTTCCTTTGACAACGGTTTTGTTGTCTTCCTTACATGATATTTGATCATGGAATTCAATTTTATATCATTTAGAGGTCATTTGATTTTTAAGGTTTTCCTAGAGCACCTTTTGCTCTTTTTTGACCTTGAAGCATGTAAATGCTTTTTCTTTGTGTTGGAGTGTTGTCCAACGGTTATAATATGTTTAGTAATGTGTTAATATACTTAGGACAAATTTTTAGGTCCTAGGTAATTCATTTGGGTATTTATTTACCCTTAACAGTCAAAGGGTGCAACATCTTGTTTTGTGTTGACCGCTGTTGATCGCAGTTGACTTTTAAGGCATGTTTAGGCCTTAATTAATGTGATTAAATATTTAATCCATGTTTTATAAGTTTGGGGTATTTCACCGAAAGTAATTTAATTAAGTTAGCCGTAACAAAAAAATTCATTCTTACAGTCATTTTGGTGGCGCTTAAAACAAAATCTCAAGTGAAATACATGACAGGATAAATTACAAAGTTCCTTCTACTTCTACATAAATGAAGACGGACAGATCAAATATCAGCAATCCCATCAATAACACTATCAATGAAGTAGTGAAATAGAAACCACTAAAACAGCATAGGTTTTATAAAGTTTCCCATATGCTACATTTTTATTCATAAATGGCGGTACCAGTTTTCAAGTATGGGGTGGTCAGGAGCTGTTATCATACAGTACAAAAAGAATCAAATGAAAGAATGAAGAGATATATGTACTATTAGACAGATTATTCATTGATCAGTTGTGAAATCTTAACACTACATATTTCGCTGATATGATATGAATGTATATGGGAACAAATCTATTAAAAAAGAAAGATAAATAACAAAATAAAGATTCCCAATCCCAATCAAGGCAAGGTTGAACATTCCCAAATAATATATATATATATATAGTACGTATATGTGTTGATATATAGAATTTGGATTCTTTAAGGATTGAATTCTCTTGTTAAAGTATCTTAATTGTAGAAGAAGAAGAAGAATATCAAAGACGAAGACTTACACCAACTTGTTCATGGAGAAACTTGATGTACTCGATTGCTTCCAAGAGGACAGAGGCCGTATCAGTCTCCAAATGAAAGTGCAACTTAATTAGATTGAAACAGTGCTGAGAACTTAGCAAACAACTAAAAGCTGACTACAACAATGTCCAGTGAAAAGTTCCCAACACTAAAATTAGATTTCGAATTTCATTGACATCTTAAAAAAGATAAAAAGAAAAAGAACATAGGGGATTATATTGTTTGATTTCAATATTTAATATATAAAATAATATAATTTTATAAATTTAGTAATATAAAACTCAAAAAGGCTCTACGTACATTTGGACTACAGGATCAGTTTTTCAAATGTCAGGGCCGTACCTAACAGTATCAAACAGTACCAAACAGGTTCGCACCAAACAGTACCGAACAGTGTTTGATCAAAAATAGGATGTCACTAGGACATCAAACTTAGAGATGGCACGAGGAGCCGGACCCAAGTGTCGGGGAATATCTTCTGTACAAAAACGCTTTCATATCCCGTGACCTCCTAGCTAAAATGTGCAGACAACCAATTCACATCCACTACACGACTTTCTTCGCTTCCAGTCTAAATCGCCTCCAAATTTTTTTGATCTTCTCTCTTTCAGAAATCACGCGCCAGTCTCATCCCCAGTAAAATCGCTTACGCTTCCACCACCAGCTGGCGTTTTCTTCTCCGGGCCTCCATCACATTCTACCGCCACAATCGTCGTACTATCCTTGATTTCCTTCTCACTGCAACTACTCCGAAACCCCCATTACCGCTGCAACTTCTCTCCGTCTTTGATTCCCACTGAACTCATTCTTCATTCAACCCATTCCTTAGTAAACCTTTTCTAGTTGGTTCGAGCTTGATTACTCAGAGATTACATAAGATGATCTGCAAAGCAGAATTAAAATCAGCTGCTCGAACTACTCCTTCAGTCGTTGCGTTCGTTTTCGTCTTCTTCCTCCTCCACTTCGTCGACGAAAGAAATGCAGTCTTAACAAGCACCTACCATCACATCAGCACAGACAAGACCGGCGCAGTGGGGCCAGAGACGACTGCATTCGACTGCAAAGGAGGAGGCCCGTACGCTGGATTATCCGACGGGAGAGTATTCCGATGGGACGAATCGACGGCCGATTGGATTCATTTCGCGACACCTTCACCCTACTGGTATGTTTTAAAGTCCATAAAATCAACCCTAGCACTTCCCACCCATTTAATCTCTTTTTCGTAAGAACATGTGAAATGTTACAGGGATCCGAGTTGTTTCGGCACAAATGAAGATGAACGGGAACGGATATGTGGCAGACCACTCGGTCTTAAATTCAACGAAAAAACATGTGAGCTCTACATTGCAGACGCTTACTACGGGCTCAATGTAGTAGGTCCTTCTGGAAAAAATGTCACCCAACTCGCTATTGTAGCTGAAGGTGTTCCGTTTAAGTTCACAAACGCACTTGACATCGATCACGATACTGGGGTTGTGTATTTCACAGACACCAGTACTGTCTTCACAAGATTGTATGAAAAATCCACTAATCAATCCATTAATATTACACTACACGACACGCTAACTAATTTTTATTCACATTTTGGAAAATTGTAGGGAGTATGCGATTGCAATTGTGACGAAAGACAAAACAGGGAGACTGATCCAGTACAACCCACAAACAGGGGAGCTCAACGTCCTGTTAAGAGGGTTAGCGTTTGCGAACGGGGTGGCACTGAGTAAGGATAAGAGATTCTTACTAGTGGCGGAGACGACGACGGGTCGGGTTTTGAAGTACTGGTTGATGGGTCCGAGGTCTGGTGATTATGAAGTGTTTATGCAACTGGCGGGACGACCGGATAACATTAACAGAGATGACGAAGGGAATTTTTGGATAGCGCAGGTGCCGCTTCCGCCGTTTCCTGATAATGATGATGAGTCTGGTAATATGAAATGCTTGCCGTTTGGGCTGCCTGTTAAGGTTGATGAGTCTGGGAAAGTGTTGGAAATGCTGAATGAAGAGAGTGAGGTGGTGGTGGCGGCGAGTGATGTGAAGTCGGCGGTTGGGAAATTGTGGGTTGGATCCGTAGTGTGTCCTTATGTTGCATTGATGGAACAATGAGTCTTAGGGTGCGTTCGTTGGTGATGGGTAAAATGTTCCAAAAGCTTGGTTTGGTGCTTTTTGATAAAGCTATATGTAGTTAACTAATTGCAAATTGACACCTCTACTATAGTTACTTTTTGTGGGTCCATTTATTTGTCTCCACCAAATCACAAAGTGACACTTGTCCTAGCACTTTTACAAAACTACATTAATTCGCTGCATGCAGTGAAAGAACGCACCCTTAGCTACAGCTATATGTAGCTATCTTTGGCTACATTTTCATGGTACAGTTTGTGTAGAGTAAAGTTTGTTGTACTTTAGTACAAATTTAGAAATATCACAATTCACTGTATACATGTACATATACATCAGTACAGTTTTGAATGATCAAATGTACAGTTTTCAATGACTGAATGTACATGTATGTAGCTATCTATAGCTACATATAGTTGTAGCCAAGAAATTGGGTTTAAGGAAATGGATGGTTATGACAAGTATTAGCCACCAGCGGGTAGGGCGCGGATTGTGTGACGGAAGATAAATGTCCGTCAGCGACAGACTTTTTTTTTTTTTTGATACGCCGCACTTCCCCCTTCGTACTCTCTGTCGCTCTTTTTTTCTTTTGTTTATGGTTGTATCCAATAATAGCATGTGTCCCTCTAAATTTAAATTGATTCATACAAAACTTTGAACTCTTTTCTTCCTGCATCAATATTTTTAATCTCCACCGTACCAAGTCAAAAAATCCATACAATTTTTTATATGGTTATTATATATAAATAGATATATATGACTATTAAATAATATTTTATTAATTCTATAACATTTATTATAATTATATAGATATATAACAAATTTAAACATATAGTAATTTCAACTTAAGTTCCTAAATTAGACCGTTTATATCCTTCAGGTTTATCAATTAGTTAAGTTCTATAAACTAATAAATGGTAAGAATAATGGTAGACGCACCATAGTAATGGAATAGAGAGAGAAGCTCTCTCCTCTCTCTTGACCTTTCTTTGTAAATCTGCCATGGGTAGGGGACGTAAGGCCAAAGTTTCAGTGCCATTGCTAGGTCAGGGGGTCGTTACGCCAAAAGATCAGCAAATACCGGTTGTAGCTTCGGGAGCTCCGAAGAAAGCACTGAATTTCGGAGAATCGAAGGGGGATAAAGTAGTAGATGATGCTATAGTCGTGGAGAAGGGGGAAACAAGTGGCGATAAATTTGTTTCGATGCAACAAGGTGATAAGTCTGGGAGTGGGATTGCGGTGGGGAATGTCCTGCAAATTAGACGAGCGTGGAATGAAGTGGTGGCGAATAATAGGGATCGGGAAAACTGCTTAAGATTGGAGGAATTTCCTGAGGATGAATCTCCGGTTATTAAGTTTTCTGCAGACGAGGTAAGATCTGAATGTGATTTCTGGAAAACCTCCTTGATTGGGGCGGTTCTTGGTGTGAGATGCAATTTTATTGCTATGGAACGGTTTGTTCAGAACAAGTGGGGAGATATTGCGATTCCAAAAATTTTTCTGAATGATAACGGGGTGTTTGTTTTCCGATTTGAGAAATAAGAAGATATGTTGCGGGTAATGGAGGCAGGCCCCTGGTTCTTCAGAGGTAACTTACCGTTGATCTTGAGAGAGTGGGTGCCTGGGTGCAAGCTAGATCTAGCGAATTTGGCAACAGTTCCTGTCTGGATTAAGCTTCCGAATTTGGATCTGCAATTTTGGTCCCCAAGGATGCTGAGTCGTATTGCTAGTAAGCTAGGGAAACCTATACTAGCGGATAAGCTGACAGCGACGAAGGAGAAAATAGGGTTTGCGAGAATCCTAGTGGAAATTAATGTCGGGAATCGACCAAAGGATGAAATAATACTGGAGGGTGGAGATGGGAAGAGGTTTGTTCAGAGGGTCATTTATGAGTGGAGGCCATGGTTTTGTGATAATTGTAAGAGCTTTGGTCATTCTGATGCGCATTGCAGAAAGAAGAATGGGTTCTTGTGGATGAGAATAAAGGTAGTGATGTGCTGGTTATTTTAGACAATGACAGGATTGAGAAGGAAGTGGGTACGGGGATTTTGGAGAATGGGGTTCTGCAGGGGAGTATATTAGATAAGGTGAGTAATCAACTAGATGCTGATGGCTGGACTGTTGTAGGGGCTAAGAAAGGGACCGGTTCCAATGATAATAGAAAGATAAGGGGAAGGGGACGGTATAGGAGGAAGTTTCTACAAGAAAACACATAATAATGGGTAGGTTTCATCTTGCTTCTTGGAACTTAGAGGGTTAAACTCCGTCAATAAAGGAGGCGGTGGATAAGTATTTACGAAATAATAATGTGAGTCTCTTAGCAATCCTTGAGACTCGAATAAGAAAGTCGAATTTTGAGAAGGTTGTTGGCTGGTTTAATAAAAGGTGGAGTGTGATGTCTAATGTTGATTTAGATAAGAACTGTCGTATTTTGCTTTTGTGGGATGTGGAAGTTTGGGATGTGCAGGGCATTGCACTTTCTAATCAGGTGATTCATTGCAAGGTGGAGTCGAAGAATAAGGAGATTTCGTTTTTGATGTCAGTGGTGTATGCTGCTAATCAGAGTAATGATAGAGAGAAGCTCTGGGATGACCTTAGGGGGTTCAGTCAATCTGTAAATGCTCCTTGGGTGACTTTGGGTGATCTTAACTGTTTGTTGAAAGATGATGAGAAAATTGTTAACAGTGCAGTTTCAGCTGAGGTCGATTCTGCTTTTGCCAGTTGTGTTGAGGACATGGATGTCCATGACTTGAAATTTTCAGGTGCGTTCTTTACATGGTCTAATAAGCATTGTAAGGATCCAAGCACCAGAATGTACTGTAAATTGGATAGAATCTTGGTGAATGATAGGTGGATTTGTAAGTTTGTAGACTCTCATGCTGAGTTTGGTGTACCGGATGTTTCTGATCATTCGCCTGCTCTTATTATGATTGATAATGAGGTTCGCAGAGTCCCACATATGTTCAGGTTTAAAAACATTTGGGTGACTGATAATAATTATCATGAGTTGGTTCGGAGAGGGTGGAGTACAGGTGTTAGGGGTTGCCCGATGTTCAGGATTATTCAGAGGTTGAAGATTGTTAAGGCTAGTCTGAAGCAGCTTAACAAGTCTAAGTTTTGCAATATTAGAAGTGAGGTGGATAGATGTAGACAGGAGTTGCATGATCTACAGAGAGAGATACAGCGGAAGCCGTTTGATTTGAATTTAGTGGGAAGAGAAAATTTGTTGATTCAAGAAGTCAATCGAACTGTTAGTCTGTTGCATTCTCAAATGGCTCAACAGGCAAAAATTGAATGGATCCAGCTGGGTGATGAATCTAGCTCCTATTTTCATAGGATGATGAATGCTAAGAGACATGCCACGAAGATATCTGTCTTAATGGATGAGGGGGGGTCATAAATTGACCAAGGAGGATGACATTACGGTTCATGTTGTCAATTTCTTTCAGCAGTTACTGGGCAGGAAGATGACTTCTAGACAAGTTTGTGAGAGGCATGTGTTTTCAAGGGGGAAGCTAGTGTCTAATGAATCTAATATGAAGCTCACTCTCCCGATTCTGGATAATGAGGTTTGGGAAGCCTTAAGATCAATTAAAAATACAAAGGCACCTGGCCCGGATGGATTCAGTGCTTTGTTTTTTAAGTCTTGCTGGAATATTCTGGGGAGGATGTTAAGATGGCTGTAAAGGAGTTTTTTCAGAAGGGGAAAATCCTGAAACAAGTCAATGCCACGCTCATTGTCCTGGTTCCTAAGGTAATCAACCCTACTGTGGTTACAGATTTGAGACCTATAGCTTGCTGCAATGTTCTGTATAAAGTTATATCAAAGATTGTAGCAGCTAGATTGAAAGTTGTCCTGCCTGAAATCATTAGTGACAACCAAGGTGCATTTGTTTCTGGAAGAAGCCTTTCTCATAATGTTTTACTTTGTCAAGAGATTATTCAGGGGTATAGAAGAAAGAAGATATCACCTAGATGTGCTTTCAAGGTGGATATACATAAGGCATATGACATGGTTAGTTGGGATTTTTTGGAGGAAGCTTTGATCGGTTTTGGATTTCAGGAGAGGGTGATTAAGTGGATTATGTTATGTGTGACCACTCCTTGGTATTCTATTTTAATTAATGGTCAGATGAGAGGATTCTTTAAAGGGGAGAGAGGTCTCAGGCAGGGAGATCCACTTTCCCCGCTTCTGTTTGTGATATGTATGGAATATCTTAGCAGACTATTGTCATCAGTTCAAGATAACCCAAATTTTAACTTTCATCCTAAATGTAGTAGGATAGGACTGAATCACCTTTGCTTTGCAGATGATCTTTTGATCTTTTGTAGAGGTGATGTGGGTTCAATAAGAATTATCAAAGATATCTTGGATAGATTCTCCTGCTCTTCTGGGTTGACAGTTAGCAATCGCAAATGCAAAGTCTTCTTTGGTGGAGTATGCGAAGATGATAAAAAGGAAATTTTAGAAGTGCTGGGGTTTGAGGAAGGTAGTTTACCTGTGAGATATTTGGGAGTTCCTCTCTCTGCTCAAAAACTCACTTGTGATGATTACTTGCCTTTGATTAATAAGATCTGTTGTCGAATTGATCATTGGGCGGCCAGAAAACTGAGTTATGCTGGGAGGTTACAATTAATACAGAGTGTTATTGTTAGCATACACAGATTCTGGTCCAATATTTTTCTTTTCCCCAAACATATTATCCAGCTGATTGAAAAGAAGTACAGATCTTATCTCTGGTGTGGTGTTCAGAATGGCAGGAAGGCGCCTGTGGCTTGGACATACGTATGCAGGCCAAGAGATAGTGGAGGGCTTGGAATCAAAGAAATCCTTTCATGGAATAAGGCTGCAATGCTACACAATCTGTTAAGAATTAGTGGTCAGAGTGAAACCCAATCTGCTCTGACTAGGTGGTGTAAGGAGTACATTCTGAAGACGGAAAGTGTGTGGGATGTGAGGCTGAAAGGGAGTCACGCTTACTGGTGGAGTAGATTCTCCTACCCGGTGACTAGGAGGAATTTTAGGGTCCTTAAAAGTTTTAATCTAATAGAATTCTTGGGGAAGTAACTAGTGTGGAGTGATTTGGAACTGCAGTCTGTTGCAGTGTGGGGATATCATACATGTAATTTTTTCTTGTTCATATTTTAATACAAGCTTACCTTTCCTTCAAAAAAAAATGGTAAGAATAAGAATGATGAAATGAAAATATATATAAAAGTTAGTGTCACTTATTTAAATTAGTGATGGAAACGATTATAAGAGGTTGTGTACATGTTTCTAATCATCCATGGAAACGTTTATAAATTATCGTGGATACATAAAACCAAGGTTAATGAATACGTAAAATCGACTCCAATACTCAGTTATTGTTTCCAAAATAACCTTTAGATTCATCATCACTCAAGCTTTAAAAACTGATAAATGGTAAAGAAAAATATATTCTTATACATAATGTGCGATAAGAACGGCCAAAGGAAATGATATAAACAGTTAGTGTCATCTTTTTTAAAAATAGTGATGGAAACGATTATAGGAGTTGTGTACATGTTTTCTAATCATCAGTGGAAACGTTTTTAAATCATCATGGATACATAAAAACCAAGGTTATGAATACGTAAAATCGATTCCAATAACTCAGTTTATTGTTTCCAAAAAAACTTTAGGTTCATCAATCACTCAAGCTTTGAAAAACTGATAAATGGTAAAGAAAAATATATTCTTATACACAATGGCGAAGAACGGCCAAGGAAACGATATATAACAGTTAGTGTCACCTTTTTTAAAAATAGTATGGAAACGATTATGAGGTTGTGTACATGTTTCTAATCATCAGTGGAAACTTTTTAATCATCATGGATACATAAAACCAAGGTTAATCACTAGTAGAAAAAAGATTTTAAATGACGGACTTTATACCACGGTTATCAGTGAAACCGTCGTTTAAATTTTATAAACCACGTTATTTAAGGAACCGTCATATATGTTGCACGGCTCACTATAAAACGACGGTTTTTAACAGAAACCGTCGTTTATAGTTCAACTCCGTGTAAGATAAACGACGGTTCCGTTTCTAACCGTCGTATATAATATACATAAACCACGGTTTAATATACAACCGTCATTTATCGGGTACGGCGTCGTATTATAAACGACGTTACCTTAGAAACATGGTTTTATTCCTTGTATCACAAAGGTTTAAACGACGGTTTGTATAATAACCGTCGTTTAAAGTCATTCAATTAAAAACCCGACCTTTTCTTCTTCCTCTTTCTTCTTCCTCCCGCGTTCTCTTCTCTGACGATTTCCCCGAACTCCCCGTGCCGTCTAGCCACCACCCCCTCCACCGTCTTCGACTCCACCGCCCCACTTGCCTCTTTCTTTCCGGTAGCGGCGACAAACAACGGCAACCCATTTGAGCTCCTCCACCGCCCCGTAGCTCCACCGCGCCTCCCCGCCCCGTCACCGTTCTTCCGGTCGCGGCAAGCCTTCCACCGCCCTCCTCTGGTGTCGACAGCCTCCAGCTTCACCGCCCTCCTCTGGTGTCGATAGCCTCCAGCTCCACCCCCTCCTCTCTGGTGTCGACGACGCCTCCATCGAAGTCCGCGCCCCCACTCCTCTAGTATCGACACTGAGCCGCTCCATCAACATCCCACCAGTAATTATTTACTATATATGTTATAGTTTTGATTAATGTAATCGATTTCATCTCTTTGTTTAACTCATGATGATGGTTTTAGCTACTTTTCTTTATAAGTTATAACTTACATATCATTATGTGAATATTGTGTTTTGGAATTACATTATGCAACTCGCAAAAAAAAACATAACAAAGCTTTGAGAAGCTACATGTCAACATACGAGATCTGAAAACATATATCGGGTTGAATTGTGTTTTTGGTTATGCCAAATCAGACCGACTTACTCATATACAATGATATATGAGTTGAGGTTCATATGAAGACAAATTTGGTTTGAGGTTTATTTGGCGACTGCGCAGTTTAAGTGGAAATATATTACATTATTTGCTTGATAACCATTGTGTAAGCATTGGAGTTACGATGGGCTGTTTTGTGATGAAGTTATCTATCCGTATTATTGTTGGTGGTGTATTAATATTGTTGTAAGTGTTGCTGTTTTTTGCTATTCTTGCTTGCGGGTGTTATAATTGTTGCATATATTAATTTTGTTGTACTTGTATTGTGTTTGTTTTTGCCGAAAAAAGTGTGGAGTATCTAAAAAAACGCAATGGTCATGCAAATTTTTTCCAGGATTTAACCTTATTCTACTTTATTGAATAGGTTACTACGGTTTAACAATCCCTCTTCCATCACATTTGTGAGTTGATCATCCTTACTCATTAGGTTAGTTTTTTAAAATGTTTCAATAACATGGTTTATTCAAATATATTCGTTTGGTTATTTGTTCAATTATTCATATTTTTTCAAATTAAACCTTATATTCTAATTTCGTTGAATAGTGTCGCACCATCTACTGCTGTCAACCTCTGCCACCGGTTTACCTGATCAGAACCCACGGTAAAACACTTGCGTTTCTAATTATGATTTTAGAAACAAATACTTATATATTGTCACGAATAAATGTTGTACTAAATTCTACTTGTATTCTGCAATCATTAGAATATATATTTGCATAGTGTTTGTGAAATGTGAGATTAAGTTGAAATGGGGTGTTGTTTTTGTTCATTGATCTATATATTATTATATACTTTCTGTCTGATAATAATTTGTATGGTTTGCGGAGAATAAATGTTATTGCTGCTACTGTGTTTGTTTTCTGCCTTAAAAAAATGTGGAGTGGTCTAAAATACGCAAAGGTCATGCCAAATTTTTTCCAGAATTTAAGCTGACTCTAATTCCATTGTTTGTTTAATATGTTCAATTATTCAAGTTTTTATAAAATTAAAACCTTATTATTATTTCATTGAATAGTGTGTCATATACTACGTGCAAGAACATCTGTCTACTTGGTCTCTTCTCTATCTTGTGCTGTTCGCGCGCTGACCATCCAGTACTCATCAGGTTGGTATTTAAAAAGTTTCAATTTATTTTTGTTTTTCTATTAAAACAATGGAAAATCAATCAAACAGAATTAACCTGTCTGAGATTTACCTGATAGAGGTATGTCTTATATAGTCCCTGTTGGGACTGTCCAATGACCTTTGATCTCACCTATCTAGGTTGTGAATGAGTTAATAATATACAGTCTAGTCAGGATAATTCCAGCAGCATTACCGATGATCGTTCTAGTTAGTACATATATAATTAGATATATGTGAATTGAAACATTCATATATATATCTACACTAGGAGAACTGTAGGGTAATGCTGCCGAAATTATCACTGAACTATTGTATATTTATTAACTTGTTCCTAGGTGAGATCGAAGGTGATTGGATAGGTTTAGGTTATTAAATCTGTAAATAAAAAAAGTGGAGATCAATGGAACGAGTTCACGACATCTGGTGTGTGTTGAAAAAGGAGATGGAGCGCCCAGTGATGTACAGTGACAGATTTGACATCAAGTACCTAGAAGGGGTCAATAAATTTTGCAAAGTCCTTGTTGACAATCTTAAACCAAGGGAAAGGGATATATTCGATGTCCTTGTGTCGATTGCAAGAACGACTTCAAATACCGAGGTGTGAACAAGATTAAGGATCATCTGATTCGCAGAGGGTTTACAGATGATTATGAAGCCATAACAATACTGCATGGTCAACATTCAGTACAATGTTTGAATGTGCTGATAATGTCGTTGCAGAACAATCAGAAATGGATGCTTCACACACAATTTTTGGGATACTCAAGATGATTCACTAGGTAGTGATTCAGATGATCAGGAGGACCTTAATGCGATGATGGAAGATGTTGAACAACATTTTTTCCAACAAACCACAAACATTCGAAAATCTGATGCAAGCATCAAAGGAACCGTTGTACAGTGGATGTGATACGCCAAAAGCAAAACACATTGAGCGTTGTCTTAAAACTATTCAATCCAAGGCGAGACATGGGAGGGATGTCAGTTTTACAGATTTTTTTACAACTGTGCGGATGGACACAAACCAAGGACAATGCGATAAACCCACACAACACAACATGAGCTAAAAGAAGTTAATGTGTCCGATGGGTATTGGAATATAAAAAAATACATGCTTGTCCAAATGGGTGTATGTGGATGAAGGAAAGGAATGATACCTGCCTGCATTGCTCTGTGGGGAAATCACGCTATGTAAAAAAGGGTGACAGAACCAAATAAGCACTAACGTAGGTTCTCCTGCGAAGGTGTTGTGGTATCTACCGATAATCCCCCGATTCAGACGTTTGTTTGCAGTTCAAAAAGATGCTGAGAACCTCCGATTGCATGATACCCATAGAAAGGATGATGGTAAAATTGAGACATCCAGCCGATTCACCACAGGGAGAACACATTGACAGAATACACCCTCAATTCGGTACAGACCCAAGGACTAAAGATTACTCAGACTTGGTGTGATGCACTGATGGGATGAACCCTTATGGCACTTTGAGCAGTATACACAACTTGGCCTGTTTTTATTGACAATATACAATCTGCCGCCAGGGTTGTGTATGAAACGACCCAATTCTCTCCCTCTCTGTTGATATCGGGTCCAAAACAACCGGGAACAAATTGATGTGTTTTTTGCAACCATTATTATGTTTACATTTTACATTGTTGTGAATGAAGGTGCGACGTGTGATGATTCATATGGTATGGAAAACTTCACCTCCGGCTATGTTGTTTTGTACGATCAATGATTTCCCTGACATACGGTAACCCGCGAACACTTAAAGACTAGCGTGCCCTATATGTGGAGATAGAACTTGCAGTATACGGTTAAAACACAGTGGAAAAAATGTGTACATGGGCCATCGAAATTCCTCCCTAAAAGGCACAATATACCATAAAGACAAAAGAGTTTGATGGAAAAAACGGTGATCGCGCTCGACCCACCACTATCTGCTGCTTAGACTTACAATCAGTTGAAGAATGTTGTGACACCTTCGGTCCACCAATTAAAGCCACTGAAAGAGCATCTAGAAAAAAAATCAATATTTTGGGAACTTGAATATTGGCAACATTAGAGGTGAGACATTGCATTGATGCTATGCACGTGGAGAAAACATTGGTGAAAGTGTATCGGCGACACTACTAAACGTGAACGAAAGACAAAAGACCATTTAAAGGTAGAAAAGATCTGGTTGAATTGGGTATACGAGAAGAACTCGCGCCACAACAAAGAGGGAAAAGAACATTCTTGCCTCCCGCTTGTCACATCATTATCCAAAGAAGAGAAAATAAGTTTTTGTAGTTCTCTTCGCCATATCGCAGTTTTGGTGTAAAAATTACTTGAGTGTTTCTTAGATCTTATATCCTAGTGTACGTAGTTAGACTTAGACTTTTGTTTTTGCTGAAGCAACTCTCAAAGTTTGTAAAGTTCAACTCTCTCTTATTTTTGAAAGTTTGAATGGGTTTGTTTGCAATTCGTTTTCAACGTTGCAATTCAAACTGGCAACTTGGTTTATGGTCATAGTGTGGTTGGTTATCAAAGGGCAATACCATTGGATGCCCTGTACAGGTTGTATATACGATTGTAAATTGGGTTGTGTTGGAAAACATATGTGGTAGATGCTAAAAAACAAAAAAAAACTAAAAACTAAAAATAAAAAAAAACACGGTTCACTTAAACCGTGGTTTAAAACTCAATGGAACGACGAGTATAAACCACGTTTATTATAAAACCGTCGTATAAAGTAGTCATATACCACGGGTTATACACCCGAACCGTCGTATAAAACGCAATGGAACGACATTATATACCACGGTTTCCGTCCCAATCGTGGTATAAGTCGTCTGATTCCCGCTACACAACGGGCTTTAAACGACGGTTTTACGAACCGTGGTTTACAATGGGTCTTTTAAACGACGGTTCGAACCGTGGTATTGAAATTTTCTGAAATTTTCTGATATACCACGCGAGAATAACCACGGTTTCTAACCGTGGTATATAGGCAAAATAACCGTGGTAAAAAACATTTTCTGCACTATGAATGAATACGTAAAATCAACTCCAATAACTCAATTTATTGTTTCCAAAATAACCTTTAGTTTCATCAATCACTCAAGCTTTGAAAACTGATAAATGGTAAAGAAAAATATATTCTTATACACTGTGCAATAAGAACGGCCAAAGGAAACGATATATAACAGTTAGTGTCACCTTTTTTTAAAATAGTGATGGAAACGATTATAGGAGGTGTGTGTACATGTTTTCTAATCATCAGTGGAAACGTTTTTAAATCATCATGGATACATAAAAACAAGGTTAATGAATACGTAAAATCGATTCCAATAACTCAGTTTATTGTTTCCAAAATAACCTTTAGGTTCATCATCACTCAAGCTTTGAAAACTGATAATGGTAAAGAAAATATATTCTTATACACAATGTGGCGATAAGAACGGCCAAAGGAAACGATATATAACAGTTAGTGTCATCTTTTTTAAAAATAGTGATGGAAACAATTATAGTGTGTTTGTGTACATGTTTCTAATCATCAGTGGAAACGTTTTTAAATCATCATGGATACATTAAAACTAAGGTTAATTGAAATACCCCAAACCTTGATATGTGTTTAAATATCAAATTAGGTATGTAAAGGCTAAAAGTGCCTTAGTAACATCAGTGAACAATTTGGACCATAGTAAATGCAATAAAGCATTAAGACACAGTTTGAGCAAAAACATGCTCTAAGCTATGAGTGAACTTGGTTAGGACCCAAAGAGCCTACCAAGACTTAATAATATTCAATTATGATTTAATAAGGCTAAATAAGTCCTTAGGAAACTTGGTGGGCAGTTAAACCAAATAACACAAATAAATACCTTAAAGTCAATAAGAGCAAAATGTGCTCTAAGCTTGGGATAAATGTGTGTAAGACCTAATGGTCACACCTATACTTTATAAATATGTTAATGAACATATTAAATCATTACCAAGAAACCAAGCTTGAAAACAAGTTAAAACACAAAATGTGCTCTAAGGAGTCTTAAAGCACGTTTTTGAAAAATTGTCTTGTAAATGAGTTTTGAATGGCTAGATGTCCATCATTACTCTTTAATTAACATGTGTACTATATAGTATCACATTTGGAAGTCTATATCAAGGGAAACCAAAATTTCACAAATATGTGCCTTAGTTTGTGAATAGTGCCCAAATTGCTAGTTTTGACTTAAGTCAACTTTATTAGTTAAATGGTCAACAAAGACCATAAGTATCTTATATATTGAAGGGGCACGGTTTTTAGTGTGTGATTCATCACACTTGGCTAGCAAATAAAGAAAAGAAGAAAGAATAAAGTGAAAAGTTACTTTATGCCTATAACATAAATATCTCCAAACTAAACCTCTCTCCTCACTTTCTCTTCTTTTCTTCTTGGTTCCCACCGTCTCCAACCTCCCTCCCTTCTCCATCTCGTTTTGCTACAGCCATATACCATTCTCCATCTTTGAATGCTTGTAACTTCTAGCTCCTCCATGCACCAAATCAAATTCCAAGACCATATTTGTCTTAGTTAGGTCAAGCTCTACACTTCTCTCTTTTCAATCTTCAAGAACTCCATTTTGGTGCCATGAAGATTCTCCATTGAAGGAGCTTGAGCTCACTTTTTCACATATTATTGTTCTCCTTTGCTTCAAGTAAGGAAACTCAAAGAAAATCCATGTTTCCTCCATGTTTATTGATGTCCGAAAATTCACCTCACAATGGTGTTTTCACCTTGCTTATTTTAGCTTCATTTGAATCTTCCAAGGGCTAAGAGGAGTCCTCTCTTGATACTTATTCAAGTTTCTTCCAATTCCAAGGTAAAACAATACACTTAATGTGTTAAAACAATATGTGTAACTAGGGTTTACAATGAGATGAAGCATAATGCTTGAATACTCATTCTATTATTTGTACATTGTTTAGAAGTTGACAAACAACCAACACCCCCCGGTTTTACAAGGAAACAAGAAAGAAGTTTGTGAGGAAAAAGAGGTAAACAAGCTATCTCAATGTAGTTTAAATGCCTTAGGAAAATGAGCTTGATTTGCTAATAAAATACCTAAGGAGCCAATGTGAATGACCTAGAGAATGCTCTCAAGAGTTATTAAGGGCATATGTATTGTTGGGGTATTTGCAGGTCAAGGCATTACTTATGTGGGAAATTCAGTGTTTAAGTTTAAGCATTTAAGGGCCTAAGAGCCATGTTATTTAAGGGCCTAAGTGCCAAGCAATTTAAGCTTATGCACTATATTGTGATGTAGTGCTAAATGTGTGAAGTTTGTGTATAAATGTGTTTGATGGATTTTAGTTTTTCTTGAATGGAATAAGGTAAAAACCTAAGTGTTTGGATGTGAGAATATACAAGAGAAGCTATGGCAAAATTTAGTTGATGAACAAAGGAGTTCATGTGTTGTAATGAGATTTTATGACCTAGAAGGTGCTAGGAATGGTTGAGTGTGAAGATGTGAATTAAGGTGTTCTTAAGTGTTAAGATGCCTTGGCACAATCTTGGAGGATTTAGAAATCAAATGAGTTGTTTTATACACACAAAAGTTATGATATGTGAAGTATTAAGTCTTGTTAAAGTTTAGGTAAACAAAGGAAAAGTAATGCTTTGTGAAGTCCAAGTGTAAACTTGTGGATATAGAAGGAGTTGTGTAATGGAGATTGGTGAGGAATGACGCTTGGAGTAGATGTGATGGTGGTGAGAAAACATTTTAGTTATTTTGTTATCATAAGTATAAACACCACTTAGAACTTAGGGAAAACATTACAAGTTTTAGGAATTTTGCAAGAATTGAGTGAATGATCAAGGAGCTTGATGGTGGTCAACTATGAGTTAAATGGATGATTTAAGAGGGTGTTTAAGTGGCTAAATGGTGTTAGAACATATAAGGGAACTTGTGAAGGAGTTTGGAATAAGATAGGCATTTTTAGGAGAGTTTCTGCAGCCGACCTACCCATGGGACCGACCCCAGTCTGGTCGGTCGGGCTGAAACTGTGAAGTTGGATGTTCTCTGCAGCCGACCTACCCAGGGGTGTGTCGGTCTGTGGTTCTTCGGACCTAAAAAAAAAAATAAAAAAAAATAAAAAAAAATTTAATTTTAAGAGGTGTAAGTGGTATTAGTGGTATCCATTAAGAGAGTATTGATGGTTAGAAGATAAATATATAGGACTTGAGATTAAGTTAAGTAAGATGATTTAAATGTTAAGGTTATAAATGATATGTAATGAGGGGATTGTTAAGTAATGATGTTTATAAGATTGTTAAGGACATGTTAAGTAAGTTATAATGATAATTTGGTGAGGGAAAAATTGTAGCAAAATGTAAAATTAAAACAGTTAAAATGTAAAGTTATGTAACAAGTTTAACGGGAAAAGTTAACATTAGACATTAAATAATCAAGCAAACCCCGATGTTAATAAAACACATGTGATGTTAACAGTTGTTCGAGAATCGCTCGAGACATAAGTGACGTGGTAAGTGGACTCCGGTGACAGGTATGGTTTCTTCTTGCAACCTGTGTCCTACCGTATTACACCGGCTTGTATGCCAATGTTTTTTCTGTATGTTTGCCACGTGTAATATAACATGTAATGAGTTTACAGTAATTCATATATGTGGCGTGTTCACTCCGATACCATTTAACCTCGGCAGTGTTAACCTTAGTTAACTGAGTCTAGGATCACATGAGAGTTCGGTATTCGGAGTAAACGACCCGAACCATGGGACGTTCTAACCACGCTATGCGTGTGTTAATTGTGTGAAATGTGTTTGTGAATGTAGGGATCTCCCTTGTGTGTGTTAACCCAGTTGTAATTCTGTATGGTGTGTAGTTATGATAGTCTTCATAGTGGGGTTCTAACTAATATCTAAAGTAAGTATGTACTAACAGTAGTGAGGAATCCGGTTTGGCCGGTCGCGCGTTGTTTGGGAGAGGGTATCCTTTGTAGCCTTACCCTTCTCTTTGTTATGGTTGTTTCCCTCACACGGTTATGATCTCCCATTAGCTTATTCCAAAGCTTAGCTATTCTACTTATGATCGTTTTGGGGGAACATGTGTTTTGTGTGGTGTGTTCGGGCCTCCAAACCCGAACCGCCTAACTGTTACTCGTCCAACTATTAGACGGTAATGAGTGGTTGTTTATTGTATAACGAGCTTATCATGATACTGGCAACATTCTCTAGGCTCACCAGTGTATAACAATGTTTGGGGTCGGTTCCTAAGAGAACCATTCCCGCTATGTTATGTATTTTGTTTGTGATGCAATATCTATTGAGATATTATGATGTCACGTTGAAACGTGCAGTGTTGTTTATGGTTGTTATGTAGTGTATGTTATATTTGTAAAATGTGGAGTGTGTGGATCATGAAATGATTCTCAGTTTGTGATAAGAGGCGTTTAAGGATAACCCCGATTTAAGGGTAAGTGTCGTCTGTTAGGAAGTAGCTCCATTAGAGGAGGAACACTCTAGGGATGATGAATACCATGAGTGACTTATATTAAGTAAGGATATATTATCGTTGTTGAGCCCGTGGAGGCGAATGATGACTGTGTTGTGTGTTTACGGTTGCATGTATGATTTAAAAATAATCAACCGCATGCTAAGACGACAATTAGTTGTGCGTGGCCGGTAGCATGTGGGCTGCGGGATTACCATACCAGCAAAGGTGCTGAGCCCCTTGGGGCCACCCTTTCTCTTCTTTTCCTATTTCAGGTACAAGGAGCTGGAAGCCGTTCGAGAGTAGGACGGGGTAGACATTGTACATGGGTAATCATTTAAGTGTATATATACAGTAGGTGTAGTAAGACCGAAATTGTTATCGGCATCAGTTTGTAAATACTCGGTATAGTTGTAAGGTGTATGTTGTCGTTGTTGTAATGGAAAGGGATAGTAATGTGTAGTCGCTCGGGAATTAGCCCATCAGACGGTACAATGTATATGTATAGCCTTGTTAGCCACGTGGGTGGTAACGGCGTGTAACACCACGAGATAAGTAATTTGATGAGGTTGGTTTTCCGCTGCAGTTTTATTGTAAGTGTGTCATTGTTGGATGGGGTGTTACATAATGAATACGTAAAATCGATTCCAATAACTCAATTTATTGTTTCCAAAATAACCTTTAGGTTCATCAATCATTCAAGCTTTGAAAACTGATAAATGGTAAAGAAAAATATATTCTTATACACAATGTGCGATAAGAACCACCAAAGGAAACGATATATAACAGTTAGTGTCACCTTTTTTAAAAATAGTGATGAAAACGATTATAGGAGGTTGTGTACATGTTTCTAATCATCAGTGGAAACGTTTTTAAATCATCATGGATACATAAAAACCATGGTTAATGAATACGTAAAATCGATTCCAATAACTCAGTTTATTGTTTCCAAAATAACCTTTAGGTTCATCAATCACTCAAGCTTTGAAAACTGATAAATGGTAAAGAAAATATATTCTTATACACAATGTGCGATAAGAACGACCAAAGGAAACGATATATAACAGTTAGTGTCACCTTTTTTTAAATAGAGATGGAAACGATTATAGGAGGTGGTGTACATGTTTCTAATCATCTGTTGAAACGTTTTTAAATCATCATGGACACATAAAAACCAAGGTTAATGAATACGTAAAATCGATTCCAATAACTCAGTTTATTGTTTCCAAAATAACCTTCAGGTTTATCAATCACTCAAGCTTTGGAAACTGATAAATGGTAAAGAAAACTATATTCTTATATACAATGTGAGATAAGAACAACTAAGGGAAACGATATAACAATTAGTGTCACTTTTTTTTAATTAGTAATGGAAACAATTATAGGAGGCTATGTACATTTCTAATAATCCGTGGAAACGTTTATAAATTATCGTGGATACATAAAAACCAAGGTTAATGAATACGTAAAATCGACTCCAATAACTCAGTTTATTGTTTCCAAAATAACCTTTAAGTTCATCAATCAGTTAAGCATTGTAAACATATAAATGGTTAAAAAAATATTCTTATACACAATGTACGGACGACCAAAGGAATTAATATGCATTCTCATAATTGAACATATACATTCTCACATTTGAACATGTACATCGACGCATTAAAACATGTACATTTTCACATTAACATATGTACATCCTCACATTAAAGTGTACAACGGCTTCCAAATAGATTACCTTAACCCCACACACCCTAAAACCCACCCTAAGAAAGCTAAAAATACATCAAAGACATTTTTAGGGTTTGTAGTGGCGGGTTTAGGGTCTAACGACTCTAAACCCGCTACCAATAACCCTAAAAACCTGTTGAGTTAGTTGCTACAATATAACGTACAAAACAACTTCCAAATAGATTACCCTACCCCCAAAAACACCCCAAAACCCACCCTAGGGAAGCTAAAAACGTCGAAGGCATTTTTAGGGTTTGTAGTGGCGGGTTTAGGGTTAGACCCTAAACCCGCTACCACAAACCCTAAAAACCTGTCGAGTTAGTTGTTACAATATAAAGTACAGAACAAATTCCAAATAGATTACCCTACCCCCTAAAACACCCTAAACCCACCCTAGGAAAGCTAAAAATATCGAAGGCATTTTTAGGGTTTGTAGTGGCGAGTTTAGGGTCTAACGACCCTAAACTCGCTACCACAAACCCTAAAAACCTGTCGAGTTAGTTGCTACAATATAAAGTACATAACAAATTCCAAATAGATTACCCTACCTCCCAAAAACACCCCAAAACCCACCCTGGGGAAGCTAAAAACGTCGAAGGCATTTTTAGGGTTTGTAGTGGCGGATTTAGGGTGTAAAGATACCCGACTTAAATTTAAGTTGATTCAAAAATATAAAATAATTTATATATGCTTAAACTCAAAATTGCTCGAATCAACCATATTAGCCATAGCCACATGCGACACATATTATGTATGGTGTGTGTTTTTAGCCAAACAATAATATTATGTATTGTGTTTTATTGTAGCACATTGATTGATCAAAACGGTAGATTTGTCGTGATGGAGACCTGCCTTTATGGCTTCTTCTATTCTGTAAGGCGACATAGGAGGGATGTTAGCAGGCCGAACAAATGAAAATCGACCCAAAAAACGACATCTGAGAGATTCGAACTTCCGCGCCTCGATGTAGCCATCGTGGTTAGAAACACCTGAAACTAAGAAAAAGCGATAACCAAATTACTAATAATACAATGGTTATAATTCTTATTATAAGGTTTTTTAAGGAGTACCTTATATATATAAAAAAGAATTATATTATCATTTGAATGATGCTAATAAATTACTACTTTATTTTTTTATATTAAATACTCCCTCCATCCCTTATTGACTGTCTGGTTTACAATTTGAACATGTCATTTGACTTCAATATTTAATATAAGATGATATAATTTTACAAATCTAATTTTTGCAATGGAATCCTCATGTAAAAAACTATATGTTATAAAAATTTATTTTATAAAATTATTTTATCTTATATGTTTAATATTGAAGTGGAAAAGCGTGCTAAAAAGTAAACAGGAAGATGAAAGTGGGACGGAGGTAGTATTATTAAATTTGTACTATGATACATGCATGTGACATGCTGACTGCTTCTTTTAAAAATAAAGTCATGAAACTAATGACGTCAGCAAGGGGCTACATTCGCAGAAAATTCAGATCTGTCAACAATTCCAAACTATTAAATGTATGGTCCGGATTGAAGCCGTCGGTGACGGAAAACAATGATCCGTCACAAAATCCTTTCCGCAGCGGGTAGACCTCGTAAAATGAGTTCAATCCCCCAAGCCAAAATCAATCCGTTTATTGTGGGTTGCGTTTATAAATATGTTAGGTTATGGTTGAGGTAGTCTAATCCATCAACACATACCCTTACTTCTTTTCAATTATATCTATACATTTTTTGCATAAATGTAGTAATCTTATACACTTTTAACCGGCTATATACAATAATAATTTTTTAAAATATAATTCATTCACTTTTTACTACTATTTACACAAGATATATAATCAATTATCATTGGTTTTAATAATAAATTAAGTTTGAATTTAATCTTATTATGTATTAAGCTTTATGTACGAACTTTTAGTATAAGCTTTCGTGTTTAAATACATGATATTATTTATCTTTATATTATAGTTAATTATGTATTAACTGACATGTTTTATGTCTATAAAAGAATATTTATTTATGTAGAAAGTTTAATGGGTTATGCGTGGGTAAATCCACGTGTTGATGGGTCGGGTTAGGGTTGAAATTTTAAATATGTTTAACTAAATGGGTTGGGTTAGGATTGACACTTTTTTAAATGGGTTGGACCTAGATTAAGGCTAACCTGACTTGCCAACCCGTTTTTTTAGGTCTACTAGCAGGTAAAGTAAACATGTTAAATATGTTCTTTAAAATGTTTTCCAGATAAATAGAATCAACATTAAGAATTAATTATTCACTAGTTTAAATTTTTAGGTTGATGTGGTTTATAATATCCTAATAGAATGTCCAGCTCACCTAATATTGTTATGAGAAGTCATGGATTACCTTCTTATATTATACTTATATGGGAAAATTCATAATATACCACTAATTTGTTTCATAATTCGTGATATATCCTTTTTTTGAAACCTGTCCCTTACATGACACGAAAATGTTTTGTAATTCACAAAATACCATGATTCGGTAACACACGTTAACTGTGGCTTGGAAAATAACCATATTACCTCTAACATTTTTATTTTTTAAGTTAGTGATTTTTATAAAGGCTATATTTTTTAACTTTGTTTTAAAAAGTTCACAATATACCTCTGTTTTATAAAAATTTCACAAAATACCCCTGTTTTAAAAAAAAAGTTCACAATATGCCCATACTTTTATAAAAAGCTCACAATATGCCCCTGTTTTTTGCAAAAAAAAATCACAATATGTCCCTATTTTCCTTTTGAACTATTGTAACAACTATTTTCCTGTTCAAACGGAAAGTCTTACTACAACTGCTGAGCTTGTGGGTTCTTTCAATGGTGGGGACCGGTGATGCAACATCGATAAAGTAATACACTTTTTCAAAGAAACCACACCACACGCCCATCCGTTGTAGTATGCCTTTCCAACTGAAGTGTTCTTGTGTGACACTTTGAAAATGTGTCTAACTTTAGGATGAGGGTTGTATCGATTCTACATCATTAATGCCCACCATTGAAAAAAATCACAAGCCTAATGGTTGTAATATGACTTTCCTTTCGAACAGAAAAATAACTGTTACGATAGCTTAAAAAGAAAATAGGGCATATCGTGAACTTCTTTGTATTCTAACAGGGTATATTGTGAATTTTTTTATAAAAACAGGGGTATATTGTAAATTATTTTTGTAACACCCTGGATTTTGCCTCAAAACAGGTTATTAAATTACAAGTCTAACGGTGAAAACGGCTTCGAAAACGGACCCCAAACGAGTCCTAAAAGTGCAAATAAAGCTTGGCCCGAACTTGTGTCCGGAAATGGGAAGTTCGGACACAGGCCGAGAAAACTAAACCGCGGAAATCCAATTGTCTGAACTTGTGTCCGAACATTGATGTTCGGACACAAGTCGAGAGTTAAAAAGTCTGGAAACCAAAGACGTCCGAACTTGTGTCCGGACTACAAAGTTCGGACACAAGTCGAGTTCCAAAAGTCCGAAAATCCTTACGCGCGTCCGAACGTTGGTCCGAGCTTGCAAGTTCAGACACCAGCCGAGACTTGCAAGTCGACCCCGTCCTCGCATGCTGTCCGAACGTTGATGTTCGGACAGAAGTCCGGACACGACAAAACAGAGAAAAATCACTTGAACTCTCGGGGCCTGTCTGAACATGGATGTCCGGACGGACGTTCGGATAGGTCCTGGAATGCGTTTAAAAAACTAACACAGGATCAAACCAACACCAGAATAAGCATAATAACTCAGCAATCGAAAAGAGAAACTTTTGAGTAAATTAGTATCTCAACCAATACGCCTAAACACTGTTGAAAGATCAGTTAAATAATGTGCAAAAACCCCATCTCAACCATGTATTCCAAGAAACTAAACATTTCAAAGTTAGTAGATGCGGAATTGCAAAATCCAAAAGGCCGTTACCCCCACACTCTAACAAACAGTGCTCAGGCTTTAAACCACCACTCCAAAGGACCAAAATGTATCCAAAATTTGTAACAACGTAATCTGAAACACAACTCAACTCAAAATCATACGAAGTGTCTATCCAGTCATCCTAAGCTATGTGATAGCGTGTCCCAATCCCCATTCAGCCACAAGTACCTGCGATCATAAAACAACAATAGAAAACGCGAAGGGATCGTGCAAATCAGCAAAATTGAGTAAACATTGCCTCAACTTGTAAAATACATTTTGAAACTCATTTTACATTTGCAAAACATTAACTCACACCATAACGTTAACCAATTTCACCAACTCCAAACCACCATTAGTAAAACATTTCGAGGGAGAACTTTCCAAGAATCAAATCAATGGTATACATGGATGACACCCAAATTGGGGTCGTAATATTTAGAATTCCACCTCACTCTACGTCCTTAAGTGTGCACACCCCCAGAAGGTAACTTATGACCCAAAGGAGTAGATCATTAGAGCTTAACTGCAAGTGATGTCTGCAGGCAAAAATAATAAGAATATCCACGGGGTACTGTGGAGGGTGATTTTTCGGTATGAGGGGGGTCTATCTAAATAAGATCTAACTAAGAAGTCTAGATCCTTGGAATTTGCCATTCTGTGGAGGGTGAAAACCCGTTATTCTTGGCATCCCTCAAATACCTACTAAATCGTCCGTCTTTCCCAGAAAGCATAAGGGGGGAATGCAAGTGTGCACTACACCCGCTCTCGATGGGCTCCACGCGGACTTATGCCTCTATAAGGCGGAGTTGACTAGAGTCGCCACCTAGTTTGACCTAAGATACTAGGAAGGAAAGGTAGGAGGGTTCTAAGAACCGTTGGTTGACTCTGAATTTATTGTCTATGGATGGGGCTTATCTGGTCATACTAGAGATTCTGTTATGGGTTCGCACTGGGTTACACCCCTTAGAAGTGGCAACGACCACGACTTTGGATTGGTGCCCGAGGAAATCTCGGTCTCCAATTGTCGGGATTGACTTCTTTCAAAACCTTATTCAGAGAGACTCAATTAAAGCTAAAGGATCAGATTGAGTGTGGATTGAGGAGTAGGTGACTTTGAGGAGTTTGAGGAAACAGGCTGGTCTCGAACCATCAGTTTGTGGGAATAGTCAAAGGGTTGATAGGTTTTGATTATTTTTGAGGGGATTAGATTTGTCTCGGCTTTTGTGAGGCTAAGGGTATCTTGGTCATTCCTGTGGAGTTAAGGGATGTTGGATCATTCGTTGGAGTTGAGGAGTTTCCCGGGTTTGTTAGGTTCATCTTTTAGAGTGGTCGAACTTTTGAGGTGTTTTGGGGAAATCGACTGGGTTGAAGAGGAATTCGGGTTTTGAGTACGATTGAGTGTGGGAAAGGATGTTTAATTCGCAAGTGTTTAGATTTCAAGGATGTTTCGGGTTTTAGATGACCAAGGTTATCGGGGGTATTCAAAATTAGAGGTCCTATGAGACTTAGAGTTCGTTCAGAGGAGGTTTTAGGGAGTGTTTATGTGACCTGAAGCTCTAATGGAAGGGTTGGATTGGTTTATTCAGAATTGTCTCTCTTAAAGTTTTTTTTTAAACTGGAAAATCATTTTTTATTGTAAAAGGGCGGATAATCCCGAGGGATTACCCTATGTACCCCCTCGAACACAACACTTAATTAATGTAAGTGTCGAGGCTCGAAAGATGGGGCAATGAATTTATGTCGAAAAATAGGATTTAGAGAGAAGTATCATGAATGGGATACTCTCGGTCAAACCCTAATAACGTCTCTAACTCCCGAGTTTAAAAACGTTAAAAACCGAAAACATTGAAATCGAGCGGAAGGGAGTTAGAGGATTCTAAAATCCCGGCTGCAACTAGGAAGGTTGTTACTTCCCTAGCACCCGCCTTGTAAAAATCCAGGCTACAATTAGGGGAGGTTTGTCACCCTAATGCCTCGCCTAAAGAGATCCAAACTGCGACAAGGGAAGGTTATAACCCCAGTGCCCCGCCTCGGATTTTTATTTTGGGAAGGAAGACAAGTGATGCTCTAACCATTGAGGAAATGTTTTGAAGGGGTTAGACATTTCTTGCTCCCCGAAAACAATTTATTTGGATTTGAAAACTAAGTTAGAAAACTTTGAAAGTTGTTCGGAATTCTCGACGAAGAAACACTGATTTTGAGAAATGTTTTTAGGAGAAAACTTTCTGTATATGTGAGAAGAACTTTCTGCAATAGAGAAGAGTTTCTGTGATGCGAGAAGAGTTTTTCCTTTTTAAATTCCACAAAATGGTTTCTTTGAAAACTTGATGAGACTTGAATAAAATGATGGTTTTGAAATTCTTTTTGGGTTTTTAGATTTTGAAAGGAATTTACAAGTGAGTGTGGATTGGATGAAATGTATTTGGGTTTGAGTTGAATTGAGCTCGATGAAATAGGTTCGGTTTGGATTGAGGTTCAGGCTTGAACTAGATTGAATTTTGAGTTGGCCAAGGTCAACGTTTTTTGGTCAAGGTCAACGTTTTGGTCAAGGTCAACGTTTTTGGTCAAGGTCAACGTTTTTGGTCAAGGTCAACGTTTTTGGTCAAGGTCAACGTTTTTGGTCAAGGTCAACGTTTTAGGTCAAGATTTAACATTTGTGGACTTGGGCCAACTTTGGGGTTGGGCTTGTTTTGACTTGTGTGGGCTTGGTTTGACTTGTGTGGACTTGGGCCAACTTTGGTTTATGGACTTGGGTAATGGGCCAGGTTTATGGATTTGGGCCGGATTTATGGACTTGGGCCGGATATTGGGCTTGACCGGGTATTGGGCTTGACCGGGTATTGGGCTTGACTGAGATTGGGCTGGGCTGATTTTTTAGGGTTGATTTTTTTGGGCTTGGTAATGGACCTGGTAATGGGTCGAATTTGGGTTTGGTAATGGGCCGAATTTGGGCTTGGTAATGGGCTGAATTTGGGTTTGGCAATTTTTATTTTGGGTTTTTGAACCAAATTTTAAAAGAAAACAAGTGAAAGTTAAAGGTTTGTTTTTATACATAATGATGAAAACATGAAAAATTTGAGAGACATTCTGGATAGGATGTGGAGAGAAGGGATGGGTGTTTGGGGGAATTTTTTTGGTTTGAAAGGAAAGAGTTCATTGTTTACATATATACATATTTTTTGATGTGTGTGTTTAGGGTTTAGGGTGTCACCTTGACCAAGAAGGACACATGACCCACTAAGTGCCAAGGGACACCCACTATCCTAAAGGCTTGGCCCTAAAGTCTATAACGGGCTTAATAATAATCAAAAGTACAAGGAATAAGAGGAAGATTGCAGTAAACGTAAAATATATACACGAATGGCACAGAGACGAATTCAGTGCAAACAACATGGTGAACGATCAGGTCAACATTGACGGTAACAATTAAGCAAATAAACAAATATGTTCAAAGTTATTGCAGATATGGCGGCTGATCAGGTCAAATTCAGAAGTTAGAAGCCTAGAATCATCTGAGCCCTAACACTAATCTAACTCGAGTTGGGTTATTCTGGCAGCCTATCTTACTTTCGATTATGATACTTAAGGAGCAGTGAAGGCTCAAGCAGAAAAAAGAAACAAAAGGTATACAACCACTATCCCTAGCAAAGGAAATGCCCAGACTAGCTTACTATATCAGTCAACCCATTTACCAGTTATTCATCCTTATCGGTTAAAATTCATAATCAGGACGATGCATAGAAATCCACTAGATTGCACCTATGTCATTTAATTTCGGTATTTTACCATGTGCAGAACAGAACCAGAGAGAGAAATCAGAACTTAACCAGCAGCAACTTGTAGAAGACTGAAATCAGGAACTAAATACATACTTCTAAACTCAAACGTTCGAAATCTACCGTTGGCTTCAAACACCTTAATTGACCAGATCAAAAACATACTAAATACGATGGCCTTTCTTTTCAAACAAATCCTGGTAACTAACTGAAGAGCGATGCTAGGCTATCATGAAACGAGTCACACTTGCAGATGAACCAAGGCACCAGGAAACGAATGTGCAGATGAACATATCAAAGCAGATCAACATAATATCAAAACAGATCAACATAATATCAAAATAGATGAGCATGTACAGTCGCAAGTGCAGATAGTCCATAAATCAAAATTCACAGAAACATGCCATTAAGTAACACAGTTAACACTAGCAAGGGATTACGGTCAGGTACCACTAAAAGAGGAGAACGGAATGCCCTCTAAAACCATAGGAATACCAAATAGAGGAAAGTAAAGGAAACCAGGTGAGTTAGTCCAGAATGACAGATCAACAAATATAATAATAATAAGGAAGAAGGATTGAGCAAGTAAACGTAGAGTCGAGGGACGAGAATACTGGAGATGCACAGTAGCGGGGTTAGAGTGCAATCTCTTCGAACTGAACCTTTAAATGGAGCAAATGAGTTCGCAATGAACAAACACACAGGGAATCGGACTCGCAGCAGCGTTAACAGGTGGAGCCTTCGAACTAATATCAGAGTGGACTTTGGTTCGCATGGGCTCAGATGTAAACACAATAACAGAATCAAATTGTAGGGTAGTAATCACAAGGTGGGTTAGAAACAACATGAATGAAACTCGAGACTGGAGATGGACCAGTCCGCCGCCGAAAGCAAAATGTTATGGGTGCAGACGAATTCATGACTATAAGAGAAAAACAAAAGCTAATGTAACAACAGGGATATTAAGTCTCATAGTAAAAACTAGTCGCACAGACATCTAAAGGGCGGGAGAGGGTGCATATTTACTCATCCTGTTCATGGACTGCATTGTCTATACCAGGTTAGGACACTAGAGCAGTAGTAGTAGAGGTTTACAGAAACTACGAGTGATAAATAGAACCCATAGTAAACCGAGGAACAAACGAAAGTTACAGTCGGCATGATTTCCGAAACTACGTTCGCTCCTCTCGATCAAACGTACAAAACAGCGCAAACGAAAGGAAAAGAAAGGCGTGATTCTGAATCATGAATTAGTTGTTCAAACACCCGAAATCGAAAGCCTGCGGAACCAGTCATTTGAAACTTGCTTTCGGTCTTTAGCGAAAAGAAAGAAAACAAACAGAAAGAACTGATGGAGATGGGTTTTACGTCGGAAGTATTTTCTCGACTGAACCGTAGTTATCTGCCATCATTAGCTTGAGTTATTTTGACAAAACTTTCGAAAAAGCGTAACGGGGAGATAGAGATGAAGATGATCGCAAATTTCGGAGGTTCGGAACAAGAAAAATGACCGAAAGTCTACTTACGTTGTCGACAATGCAGTAGGGCAAGAGAAACCTTTGAGGGGGTTTATGGCTATGGTTCGAAGTCTCTGGTTGATTAAGGTGTTGACGATGGAAAAGGGGCTCAAGAAGGGAGGAGAATTTCCGGCAAAGGAGGCTTGAAGTTTTCGAGAGTTTTTTTTTTCTGGGTGACGGTTCGGGGCCAAAAACAGTGGAAGTTTCTATTCTTTCAAAACGGGAATGACGGGATCTGTGTCTAATTCGGATGACTTGGGAACAGTAGGGTTTTTTTGGTTGTTCTTTTATAAGAAAAGGGTAGGGTTCTGAGGACAGATTTTGGGCCAGGATTCTTTGGGGCCGAGCTTGACTTTGGGTCTAGGTTAGGTTCATTTGGTGTGGACAAAATGGGAGATAAAAAAAAGAAACAAAACCGACCATGCTCTCCCTGAGTTTCGAACTTGGGTCCTCTCACAACTAACCCCACACTCTACCCGGCTATGCTGTGACAGATCTCAGCATATGAATACAGAAAATAGAAATTAGATCCCGAGTCGAGTTGAACGAGAAGAGAGGGAGAAAAAAAATGCTCCGCATGCTCTATTGAGAATCGAACCCGGGACAAGAGGATAACTAAGCAAGCACTTCAACCAACTGAGCTATGTTGGAATTTAATGTACATACGAGGGATTCAAAACATAAGCCTAAATCTCGGCTGGAGAACTCTCCTAAAATGAGAGGATCCAAAAGAAAGTACACAATAAGACAAGATGATTAATCTGATGGCATGAAGTTATGGAATGTAATTAAAATAAGATTTAAAAATGTAATGAGATATAAATAAAAGAATAGCACATGTACATGAAATAATGAAAATTAATGCTCGTAATGAAAATAAAACACTTAAAATAAATGGAAATAATAGTAGTAAAAAGGACACACGAAATAATAAAAATAGTGACGATAAAACGGAGAAAAATCAAAAGAAAATAATAAATAACAAAAAAGTATAAATTGATCGAGTACATAAAATAATATAAGGTAATAACAAAACCGTGAAATATTTTAAAACAAAAGCAACAAAATAAGTATACGAAATGAAGTCAGTTAAAAACAGATTTCAACAAAAAGCTCGTGCTCCTTTTCCATAGGAATGTGAGGTTTAAATGTTGGTAAAAAGAAATTCCTTTGGTCGAAAACGGGGACGACCGCCTTGTTTCTAGAAGCATGTTTATTTTTGTATTTTGTTTCAATATAAGATGGGTGACAATTTTGGTGTCTACAGATGGCTCCCTGATCAATTCTGCCAATAGAAGGGGCAGAATTGGATCAAGGTTGACGGGGTGCCAAAAATTCTCACCACGGCTTATGATTTGCTCTTATGGGTGCGGGTGCACGGGGACGGGACTTATGACGGGCCCTAAATTGCGGTGATTGATGGTATGAGGACTAATGACGGACCTCAACTAGATCTCGGTGGTCTAGCTCTAGGACTAATGATGGGCCTAGAATACGATCAAACAACCTATGCATGAGGACTAATGACGGGCCTCAACTAGATCTCAGTGTCTAGCTCTAGGACTAATGACGAGCCTAGAATGCATCTTCGAAGTGTATGAGGACTTAAGACGGGCCTCAACTAGATCTCGGTGTCTAGCTCTAGGACTGATGACGGGCCTAGAATACAATCGGTATACTGGTTATGCATAAGGACTAATAACGAGCCTCAACTAGAACTCGTGGTCTAGCTCTAGGACTGATGACGGGCCTAGAATGCATCTTCGAAATGTATGAGGACTAATGACGGGCCTCAACTAGATCTCGGTGTCTAGCTCTAGGACTAATGACGGGCCTAGAATACAATCGGAATATGGGTTATGCATGAGGACTAATGACGGACCTCAAATAGATCTCGGTGTCTAGCTCTAGGACTAATGACGGGTCTAGAATGCATCTTCGAAATGTATGAGGACTAATGACGGGCCTCAACTAGATCTCGTTGTCTAGCTCTAGGACTAATGACGGGCCTAGAATACAATCAGAATATGGGTTATGCATGAAGACTAATGACGGGCCTCAACTAGAACTCGTGTTCTAGCTCTAGGACTTATGACGGGCCTAGAATGCAATTGAAAGTATGAGGACTCGTGACGGGCCTCAACTAGACCTCTTGACATCTAGCTATAAGACTT
This sequence comes from Limonium bicolor, assembly GCA_023374045.1. Taxonomy (NCBI): domain Eukaryota; kingdom Viridiplantae; phylum Streptophyta; class Magnoliopsida; order Caryophyllales; family Plumbaginaceae; genus Limonium; species Limonium bicolor. Next base: position 29,183,112 of record CM041776.1, read on the forward strand.
ATGACGGGCCTATAATACTTTGATTGAGTTGTACGAAACTCATTGTTTGAGTGGTTGATTGAAGGATGATTTTGGTTGGGGTTGATCCGGGATTGGAGGCTTTTGAATGCTCTCGTGAGGGATATGATAGTCCAATGTTTTTGTTGACGTGGCCCTTGACTTCATCAGTGTGGGACTTAAGCTTTAGTTTTGTTTTGACAGTCTCGCCCGATGTGCACTGTAGTTTCGGGATCGTGTAGGACTCTTGGCTCCAGAGTTTCGAGATGGCTCCGGCATGGCTCCTAGGTTTTCGTTTTGGTTTTGAGATTTCGTGGTCGGGTGGCTCCGGTGCGGTCAGATGGCCCCGGATTAACATGTGACCCTTGTGAGCAACGACTCTGGATGGTTGATGGATTTGGCTTCGATATGATCCGAGGGCTCCGGTATGATCGGATGGCTCCACTGCGGTCGGGTGGCTCCGGCACGACTCTGTGATGGCTCCGGTGTGGCCCCGAGATGATCCTCTTGATTGAGGCGGGTTCTTTCATAGGGTGACGACAATGGCCTTGTGGTTCGAGGGGAGGAGGGTTTTGTTTGGGAGGGGGTCGCACCTTGAGAGGGTTGCCTACGTACTCAACTCCCTGTTGAGATCAGACCTTACGTAGTTCATGAGTTTTGGCGATTGAAGGGTTTGGTGGTGAGGAGATGTCTTGCAGGGCATTTCTTTGAACGGCGCCCGATGACCTTTGATCCTTTGTTTTGATGGCTGCACATTTTGAGAGAGTGGTTGTCATGTCGGTTGGTGAAGGAGACAGGCTCTGTGCTGTGGCTTCCTTTTCTAAAAGAGTATACTCGTCTTTCTCTTTCCGTGATGTAGGATATTATGTCTGAACCGATGGATGCAAATCTATTCTACATGCATTTTTGGAATTGGATATGATTGTATATGCAAGGAGGATGTCGTGTCAAGGTGAGCTCAACCAAGAATTCTAGTTAAGTCAGATTAGTCGTTTCTGAGCCACTTCTCTCTTGAAAAAAATCTTCCCGAAAGAGGTCTCTCGGGATCTCTTATACCTTTCCGTTTCCTTTCTTAAGGTTAGTTGGGCTTCTTTAATCGGGTTGATGAACACTCGTTTTTTCTCTACCTTCCTGATTTCCTTGACACTCGTTTGTGCAGACGATGTATTGACAAGATCGGACGCGTTGTGGCCGTTCATGTTTCAAACTTGGTACTTTTCAAATCAAGCAACTACCATCTCTAAGTCGGAGGTATTTCGATGGGTTATAACAGGGCTGCAGGGCATGTGACGTGGGACTGGAGGATTCTTTTAAGGATTGTGGAGTGTTTGGTGCAACGGAGGATATGCTTCACCTTTGCCATGGATGGAGTGATTTTGGACTCCTTTCGCATTTGTGCGGACTATTATGTGCTCTCATTTTTGATTTGCTACTTTCTTTGAGTAGTCTATTTGCATTTCTTTGTGTTTGACATTTCTGGTCTCATCTATTTATCAAGTGTGGAGGCATCGAGTGGTGTGTGACTTTCATTCCTCTCTTTGCTATTTTGAGCGTTTGTGCTCCGCTTCTCTCGTTTTCATCCTCTTTGGGTATCTCTTTCATGCTTTCCTCCATGCTCTAGATGTGGGAAAGGAACCATGGCTCCAGCTCTTTTTTTTATCCTCTTTTGCAGGGGTGAATGGTTGCGTGATGTGGGGTGGTATATCGTGGAGCTGTTTTCAAAAAGATTCTCAATGAAAGGCTCAGCGGAGTTCACTAAGGGATTATTTCAGGGTCAATAAGGCTTTTGGCCTTGTGGAGGTTTCTTCGACCTAGGTGCCTCATCATCCCTATCGACAGATGATTGTTTTTCCTCTACTATTCCCAAATTTTGACATGAATGGTAACGCGCTTTCTCATTAATATTTGGTTCCATGAGGATCCTCACATGGCTGCTTCAAAATTTAAACGCGTCAGGCGCTCTGGGTTTGCACGCTCTGTGTTTCTCTCACGCACTCGACTCTCACGGGAGGTTAGGAATCCTTTCAAGACCTCTTCGGGGAAACTGATACAAGAGTTTGCGGCCTTTGATGACTTATGTGACTTTCCTAGAATTAAAGATCGAGATGCGCCTCGACACTAGGGATATGCAAAGGCAAATTGAAATACCGACAATCTAAATAATATTATTTAATCATTATTTATTGGAATATAATCCAAATATAAATCATTTCACGTACGCATGCAAACCCATGCATGAAAACGTTACGTAAAAACAGTCGTTTCACCATAAACGCTAAAACGCCTTAGAAGCATATGGTCAAACATGACCTTGTATGACCCTCTAATATTCAAACTAAATGGTCATACAATTATATAATGATATACAAATATATTCCCTAAGCTATATTCAGTCAAATACGCAAAATGCTCGGGAGTGCTCACACCCGCTCCTTAAAGCACGAAAAGTCCGGAGGAGTGCCGAGGTGGCACGAACTCCTATAAAATTAATTCCTAGAGTTCCTAACATCATTATTTATCATTCTAAAGAGAACCCACGAAGTGGTTTCTCAAAATTCAGCAAAAACCAAAGGAGGATTTCTTAGCGCTCCTTTTGGCCCGGAGTGTCCCGATGGCCCGTAAATTATGTCACGGGTTGATATAACCCCATATAACTCAATGTAACATCTTAGTATATGTTTATTTACTATAATAAGTGTTTACAAACACTTGGAACTCATAAAAAATTGGTTTCCAAAATTTCCTTAGAGCACAAAAACACACCTTCGGGTGTCACGAAAATGCGTTTTACGCAATTACCTTGTAGTTTTTGACATGCCACGAATTGGTAATCTTAAAAAGGGTTAAAATGACCTTCTAAATCAGTTGGTGTGACTAGTCAACAAGGCTCTCTATAGGGGCCGATTTTAAGGGCAAAAACTAGTATAAAAATTGCTTTAAAAGTTTATAAAAGCTTAGAACATGGTGACTCACCTTCCCATGTGTTATATTACTTAATGTCTAAGTATGTAGGTCTCATTTGACCAGCAAGCTGTCGAAATTAGGCCATGGAATAAGGCCATGTGAGCTAGAAAAAAACAATGTGAAAAGTAAAAGTAGATCTAAGATCTACTTTATTTGATTCCTTCTTCCACATGTGACCTTCCATTTCTTCTTGGCTCTTCATGGCCGGTTTTTGAGCTCCATTCAGCCTTTAATTCGTGACCTACAATGAGAAGAAGAAGTCATTTGACATTGAAAAATCAAAGAATATACTCACCTTTTCTTACCTTGTCTTCTAGCCAAATTATTGTCTTTCCAACTCTTGCTTGTCACACCTCATGGCCGGTTTTTATGCTGGAAAGGAGGCATTTATTGAGCCAATCAACCATGAAATAAACTAAGGAAAAGTAATTGTCAAATGACATTAAAAATTGACAAAACAAAATCAATTTCCAAATGCAATTCTTACCTTTACGTGAGTTAGTTCACATTTCCCTCCTCCTTGCACTCTTCATCAACGAATTGGTAGGCTCTCCTCTCTCTCTCTCTCTTCTAGCTTCATCTTCTTCCTTTGAAGCTCTTAAGTCCATTAATGGAGTTTTAACTTCTATCTTCATCTTTAGGTAAATTCCTAGCATTTCTTGGCAAGTCTTGAAGCAAAACTCTTCCTAGCATAACAAGGTGTGTTCGGCTTCATTTAGTTCTCCAAGGAGATTGTCCAAACCAACATTAAACCAAGGAGCATCTCAAGGTAGGTTTTAAAGCTTGAAAATCCTTAAAGCACATTTTTATGTGTAACCAAGTTCTACCTCTTCTAAGTCTCTTTTCTTCTTCATTTTGATGAAGGAAAACTTGTTCTTCATCTACCTTAGGAGTGCCGAATTATAAGGAGCAAAGTCTAAGGTAAAGTCTTGTAAAACTACTTCCAAATCTACTTAAGATCTTTATTCAAGATCTAACTCCTAAACACCTTCACCTCTTGCATAAAACCGAAGAGGAGCATCAAGTTTACCTAGAGAAAGCTTGGAGATTCAAGAAGAAGTTCAAGCACTTAACCACCTTTGTTAAGAAGTAAGTTTACTAGTAAATCCTTATATTATAAGCTTTGTTAAGCTTCTAAAAATTGTACAAAAATTATGTACACCTCTTAGTTAAATAATACCGAATATATGGTTTTATATGCCAAAAATATAACCTATAACATATATAGAAAATATTTACCTAAGACACATTTTTGTGTCACAAATTTATTTATGTTACAAATAAATTAAGGCCGAAAGTCAAGGCAAAAATGCTCTATTTTGAGCTAAGATTTATATAAGACATTACAATAATTTATACATGAGTTATATGACTCCTATGAATTTATTTATAATTACTTAGACATATAAATCCACTTTTATATAACATATGGTCTCATTTAAATTATGGCCGAATGTTTACTTGAAAATAAGTTTTAATGAGCTACTTAGGTATATAAATTTATATCATAAAGTTTGGTGAGTTAAAAATATTCTATTAGTGTCTAAATGACTAATTAATTAAGTTATGTGGATTAAATGTAATTTTTACAAAGTTTAGTGTGCTTAATATAAAACCGAGAGCTAAGGGCTGTTTGGTGTAATATAATATAATATAAGGTTAGGAATTAAGTTTAAGAATTTTAGATAATTTAAACAAGCTTAAAATAACTTTTTATAAAGTTTTGGGCTATTATGTAATTTTAAAAGTTGTTATGAAAGTTTAGAATATAAATGGGGCGAATTCATAATTAAGGAATTATTAGTGCGCTTTTGAAATTTTAGAAGAATTAAATATTTAACTATAGTTTATAAGTTATTAATATCTATTATAAGTTTTGGGGTGAAAATGTAATTAATGGAAAGTTCAATGACAAAGCCGAATTGTTTGGGTTAGTTTGGTAATTTAAGAATTTATATATATATATTCGGCATTTATGGAGAATTAAAATTAAAACTATAGTTTACATGTCATTATGTAAAAGTTATAAGATTTGGTGGTTAGATTGTAATTATAAGGAATAAATATATGTTGGCCGAAATTTAAGGGGCTAAGTTGTAATTTTTGAGAGTTATAATATTTAAAGCTATATACCAAAATATTAGGGGTGGCTTTGTAATTTAGCTAAATAAGAAATTAAAACTCTATATATAATGAGATTAGAATTTAATATAAGTTTATGATTTTATGTGGTTGTTTTGTAAATAACCGAAATACAAGGGTAAGAATTTAGATTAAAATAAATATAGGTCCTACATGGATTTTTGAGGAATTAGAAAGAAAGAATTTTTTGGTTAAAGGAGGAATAATGAAACTATAAGATTTTTTTATGTCATTGTAAGACATTTAAATATTGTTAAGAAATTATAAGTTGTTATGTCAACTAGACAATTAAAATAAACAACAAATATAGTACATGAATAATAAACACATTATGTACATTAAAGGATTTATAAATAAATCAAAAGGAATAACAAATAAGTTATACATAAAATCATGAGGTAATTAAAAGAAATAAACCTCACATGAAATAACAAATACAAGATTTGTTAAAAGATCAATAGAATCATTATATAAGGGTAACATAAATTAACCCTCTCAGTTAATCCTATTCTAGGACTTTGTTTGACCAGACGTTGACCGGGAATTAAACAGTACAGTCTACGGTGAACGGTATGGGATTCTTGCAACCTGTTTTCTAACGGATTACACTGGCTTGTGTGCTATCTGTTGTTTGAAATAACGACCAAGATAATTAATGTAAACTGTTGTTTTACTCTTGCACACTGTGGTATTATTTTATGTGCGTGATTGTTGCTGACTACAACGTGTATGTCCCACGCATACAAACACTACTATACCAGTGGATTAAATACCTGCGTTTCAGTATACCGAGGACTTGTACTCAAGTCTCTCACTAACTTCACTTTATAACAAACGTCATTATCCTAAACGTGATAATTGACAATACACATTGTGTTCTTGTTTAACGTCTTTATATGACACTTAACAATTATATACTTCGAGATTGAGGAGCCCAGTTGGATCTGGCCATGCATGCTACGGGAGTTGTACCTGTCTCAGGTCGTCTCCTACTACGTCGCGACGGAACATTCAGTTGGGAGGAAGACTTTATTCCTTCCGGGATTCAAATGCCCTTCAGTTCGAGGAAGACTTTATTCCTCTAGTGGGTTCTTATTTCCCACGCCATTCAGTTCAGGGTTTGACTACGTCATCTCCTGGGGTTTTTATACCCAACCTTTCTTTATAACGAGGTCACTATACCTCCACTATTTCAGATATTCAGTTATAACTGTCAGTCCCATTGTGTGGACCGACTATCAGTAAAGAATTTCAGTTCAGCTAACTCGACCTTCTGTGTCTTGTTCTATGTGACATTATTGTCCTTGTATGGATACTTGTTATTATCAGACTATGCTTGTTTACAGCTTTATAAAAATGAACTGCATGTATTCGACAAAGTAGTTGGTGTGGCCCGGTAGACGATGGGCTGCACGTTTTCCATACCAGCATTGTTTGCTGAGCCCCTTTGGGGGCACCCCCATTTTTCAGGTACCTGAAGTTGAGAAGATTACACACTGAGTGTAGGTGGGGTAGACCAAGCTTTGGGAGTCTACTATTAGTTATTTATTTTATTTCAGTATTTTACTTTGAGTTTGATTCCTAGTATCTCGGGTTGTATCTGTATTCCAGACCGTGACATTTGAGGATTGTATTTGGACTTAGCCTTGTTGGTCACAAGGGTGGCCAACGGCATTGTATACCGCCCCGGTTGTTGTATTTATTTCCGCTGCAGTTGTATTTTATTTGGGAGTGATCGCCGTTCAGTTTATTGGATTTCGGGTTGGGGTATTACAAAAATGGTATCAGAGCGTAGTTACGCTCTGGATACAAGGATACACCGAGATTAGGATATCTAATACTTTAGGTTAAGGGTTGAGAGATAGTATTGAAAGGAGTTTAAGTTAGTTTTACTTAGACTACTATCCAAGACCGAGTTTGACCACAGTGCCTAATATACCTCAACATCCTGCAGATGTCAGGAAGAGGAGGACGACGTGGACAGGCTGATGAGGAGCCAAACATCAGGTTGGCAGACATTGCTACCTTAATTGCTCAGGCTTTTGCACAGGCGGGGGTTGCACAGCAGCAGCAGCACCACCACCTCCACCACCACCACCCGGGAGAGAGACTGGGTGAAGAGTTGGCTGATCTGAGGCCAACTGCATTCAAGGGGCAGACTGACCCTGCTCACTTAGAGACCTACATCATGGAGATGGAGACAGCGTTCGAGACGCTTGCAGTCCCAGCTAGGGAGAAAGTAAGACTTGCTGCCTTTTATCTGAAGGATGCAGCTAGAGATTGGTGGAACATGGTGAAAGCCGACCACCTGGATGACCCAGCCTTTACTTGGGGACATTACACTGCACTACTTAGGGGCAAATACTACCCGGCCCACACCAGGATGGTGAAGACTCGGGAGTTTGACGCCTTGGAGCAGACGGGGAAGATGTCAGTGGATGAGTACTATGCGAAGTTCACTTCGCTACTCTCCGACTATTGCCCGGCATAGGATACTCGGACCAGGTCTTGGTCGACCGGTTCTACGGGGGACTGAGCCCTCGACTTCAGTTTGGGATGGGACCAATCATCCCTACCAGTTTGCAGGTAAAACAGGAAAGACATAAATCAGTTGGAAATCTTATTACATACTATACCCCCATGGGAGATTTGGAGATTAATACCTTAAGATTTCAGGAATGTTACCATGCTGCCTCCGTTGTGGAGATTACTTGCAAGAGAAGGGATGCTTTGAGCTCCCAAAAGAGGAAGGACGGACCTGGTGGCGAAGATGCCAAGCAAGGGAACTCCTACAGAAGGAACAAACCCTATCAGAAAGGCCAGGGGTCCTATCAAGGAAAGGGGAACCAAACTACTGGGAACCCTCAGTCAGGAACCTACGGAGCGGCAGCTCCACAGAAAACTTACCCACCTAAGGGTAGGCACCTTAATCAAGCAGTTAGACTTGAAACTTTTGTGATTACCTTAGTACCATTGGAATGCGTAATTAACCTTGATTTTATTAGGTTCTGGATCTGGCTCAAACACGGGCCAGAAGTATGTCCGCCGTTTCAACTGTAAGCAGTGCGGAAAGGATCACCCCGGTGTGGACTGCCAGGGGGAGAAGGTCATGTGCCGCTACTGTCAGATACTCGGGCATCGTGCCTTCGAGTGCATCCGAAACCCGGAGAGCAGGAACTACCACCGCCCGGGAGCAAAGCCAAACACCGGCCCTAAGAATGGAGCTAGCGATACTCGCCCTCCACCAACCAACCAGGCTCAAGGGTATAAGGGCAAGGGCCCAGCATCGGGACCCGCCCTACATGTCATGGACCGCTCAGATGAGGCTGGTCCCTCTACTAACCCAGGTAATTCTAAACCACGTGAACCTATTATTGAGCAATGGATGATGTGAATGAGTGCTTGCATGCCTTGATTGTCTAATTGAGTAGGAGAGAATTAGTAAGACTCATTAGTAAAAATTAAACCACGTAGGAAGCTATAAGATATGCTTTCCTATCCCCTCACCGCCCTCCCTGGAAGAAAACATTATCAAAATACAAGAACCAGGGAACGAACAATGTAAGGTTATCCAACCAGGATTGATACTACTCAAAGGATACCTAACACCGGAGACACAAATTGCAATCATCAGAAGGTGTCAAGAATTGGGAGCAGGACCAGGAGGGTTCTACACTCCAGAATTTCCAGGAGGATCAAAAATGAAGCTGAAAATGATGTGCTTGGGAAAGGATTGGAATCCTTATACCAAGAATTACCAGGATACAAGAAATGGAGATGGAGCTCAAGTGCCAAAGATTCCAGAAGAATTTTTACAAATTGTGGAACAAGCAGTTACTACAGCTCAGCACTAGAAGAAGATCCAGTTCCCAACTTAAGGGCTGATCTATGTATCATCAACTTCTATGAAGAAGGAGGCCGTTTAGGACTACACAGGACAATGATGAAACAAAAGGGTCCCTTGAACAGGGGATACCAGTATTATCTTTGTCAATTGGAGATGACGCAGAGTTCCTTTATGGCGAGCAGAAGCGTGTGGACCTTGCAAAGAAACATATTGAGTTCAGGAGATGTTTTAATAATGGGTGGAAAGTCAAGGTTGCTATACCATGGAATAAGAGGTTAAGCTAAACACAGCACCTTCGACAGTGATAAACACCACTCACATGAGACCAGGAAGATTAAGTTTGACTTTTAGAAAGTATTAGTGTTGTAATTGTTTTTGGACTTCAGAAAGGAGATCATCTCATCAATGAAGCATTATTGTTTGTGAAAGTGAATGTCTTTAGACCCCATCATATATCAAAGTACTTACTCAGATTCTGTTATTAGGTTGTGCTAAGGAGACGGAAGGTGCCTTAAGTATACTTACTGAGGAGGAGGCCAGCAAGGGCGGCTCGATTCTCACTGGTACCTTTCCGGTTAATGGAGTGGATGCATTAGTACTGTTCGACTCCGGAGCCTCACATACTTTCGTTTCGCCTACGCTTGCGGGGAAGTTGGGGCTAGACGCAGTAGAGTTACCTGATTTTAAGGTGGCACTCCCGTCTAAGGAGAAGATCAGTTGCACTCGTCTTTATAGAGGAGCCACTATCAGTATTAAGGAGGAGGAATTTCCTATTGACCTTATTGAGTTCAGAGGTCTAGGATTCGATGTTATAGCCGGGATGGACTGGCTGGGGCGGCACAGAGGCCGCATTCTTTGTGCAGAGCGCAGACTGTTGCTTAAGAGCCCATCAGGAGTGACAGTATCTTACCGTCAGAGCCCTAGGGCGCCATCGATAAAAGTTATATCTGCTATGTCCATGTACAAGCACGTCAGGAAGCAGAAGGAGGTATATCTTATGCTATGTTCAGGATGTAGAGCATGACCCTGATTTTGATCCAGCTATGCCAGTGGTGTCGGATTTTCCAGATATTTTTCCAAAGGAACTTCCAGGCTTACCGCCATCCAGAGAGGTAGAGTTCTCCATCGAATTACTACCAGGTACCGGTCCCATAGCTAAGGCACCGTACCGTATGGCACCAGCAGAGATGGCTGAGCTGAAGGAGCAGTTGAAAGATTTATTGGACAAGGGATACATACGACCTAGCGTATCTCCTTGGGGAGCACCAGTCCTATTTGTGAAGAAGAAGGATGGAAGCCTTCGTTTATGTATTGATTACAGAGAGCTTAATGCAGTATCGGTGAAAAATAAATATCCACTACCACGGATTGATGATTTGTTTGATCAGTTGAGAGGAGCAAAAGTGTTTTCGAAGATCGATTTGAGATCAGGCTACCATCAGATACCCATCAGGGAGCAAGACATAGAAAAGACAGCCTTCAGAACACGGTATGGCCACTATGAGTTTACGGTTATGCCTTTTGGCTTGTCAAATGCACCTGCAGTCTTCATGGATTTGATGAACAGATTATTCAGAGAGCAGTTGGATAAGACCGTGGTTGTATTCATCGATGACATCCTAATCTTCAAAGTCTAAGGAAGAGCATGAGAGTCACCTCCGACATGTACTTGAGATCCTAAGGGAGAACCAGCTTTATGCTAAGTTCTCCAAATGTGAGTTTTGGTTGGACAGAGTTTCCTTTTTAGGACATGTTTTCTCAGATGCTGGGATCGCAGTGGATCCAGCAAAGATAGAAGCAGTTCGCACTTGGCCTAGGCCAAAGACAGTTACGGACATCAGGAGTTTCCTTGGTTTAGCAGGTACTACAGAAGGTTTGTCAGAGACTTCTCCAAAATAGCCAAACCTATGACCAGCTTAATGAAGAAGGATGCACCTTTCACATGGACTACTGAATGTGAGACCTCATTCGAGCTTCTGAAGAATGCTTTGACATCAGCACCAGTTTTGACTATACCTGAAGGCACAGAGGGTTATGAAGTTTATTGTGATGCATCAGGAAGGGGACTAGGGTGTGTACTCATGCAGAATGGGAAGGTAGTCGCCTACGCTTCCCGACAGTTGAAGAAACATGAGGAAAACTATCCCACACATGACTTGGAGCTTGGAGCTATTGTTTTTGCCTTGAAGATCTGGCGCCACTACCTGTATGGTGTCCAGATGACCGTATATTCGGATCATAAGAGTTTGAAATATGTATTCACCCAGAAGGAGTTAAACATGAGACAAAGAAGATGGGTTGAATTTCTTAAGGATTATGACATTGATTTGCAGTACAAGGAAGGGAAAGCTAATGTTGTAGCAGACGCATTGAGTCGACGAGCATATTCTCTTAATGCCATTGTGGCTAGCTCGAGTCTTATGGACGACATACGCAGAGCACAGCAGAGTGATCAGCGAATGATGGAGATCAGTCAGAAGTTGACTGACGGTACATTTGAGGTGGAAAGTATGAGTTCCAGTTACATGATGATGGACTCATCAGATTGAAGGGAAGATTGTGTATTCCCAGAGACAGCACAGATATAAAGGAGCATATTCTTCGAGAGTCCCACACTTCTACCACATCTGTCCATCCAGGAGCTTCTAAGATGTACAAAGATCTGAAGAGGTATTTCTGGTGGAGTGGTATGAAGGGCGACGTGACCACAGAGTATGTGATTCGATGTCTCACTTGTCAGAAAGTGAATTCGAACATAGACGACCAGGAGGTATGGTACAGTCTATGCCAGTTCCAGAGTGGAAGTTTTATGACATTTCTATGGACTTCGTGGTGGGACTACCACCTACGAGAGGAGGACTTAATATGTTGGGTCGTTTTTGATCGATTGACTAAGGTGCTAGGTTTGTTCCGATGAAAGACACTTGGAAAGTGCCTAAGTTCGCAGAGCTATTTGAAAAGAGATTATCAGACATCATGGAGTTCAAAGACTATTGTTTCAGATCGAGATACTAGATTTCTCTCACGATACTGGCGAGCTACTCGCGAGGCACTTGGCACTGAGTTGAAGCTTAGCACGCATTTCATCCTCAGACAGATGGTCAGTCAGAGAGGACTATTCAGACCTTAGAGGACATGCTACAAGCATGTGCTTGGACTTTCAGGCAGCTGGATAGATAGATTACATCTCATCGAGTTTGCTTACAATAACAGTTATCACGCCTCTACAGATGTCACCTTTTCAGGCTTTATATGGCAGACCATGCCGCACACCTTTGTGCTGGGACGAGTCTAGTGAGACCGTCATCATTGGGCCTGAGTACTTGGAGCAAGTCCAGGCAGAAGTTCAGCAGATCAGAAACAATATGAAAGCAGCAAAGGACAGAAGAAATCATATGCTGATGAGAGGCGACGAGACTTGAGTTCGCAGTTGGCGACCAGGTATTTTCTACGACTTTCACCCATGAAGGGGTGTATTCAGATTTGGTCAGAAGGCAAGCTAAGCCGAAATTTGTAGGACCCTACGCTATCATAGAGCGGGTGGGCCTAGTGGCCATATCGACTTGATTTGCCAGCCGAGTTGGGCAAAGTACACAATGTTTTTCACGTGTCTCAGCTTAAGAAATACATGCCTCATCCTTCTCATGTTCACAACCAGAGACACTCTCTTTAGAACCAACAATGCGGTATGTGGAAACACCGCAAAGAATCTTAGATAGAAAGACACGAGAGACTCGAAAAAAGTCTGTGAGCCTCGTGAAGGTTCTTTGGTCGAACCACGATGTGGAAGAGGCCATATGGGAACTCGAAGCTGATATGCGAGCGAAGTTTCCCTCATTATTTACCGACTAGGCACTTTAGTCTAGGGTACGGGGGCGTACCCCTTCTTTTTGGGGGGTAGAGCCTTTTTCATTTTTGAGTTTAGTGTGCACTTTGTGCACCTTTGTGCATTGCATTTGTTGCTTTTGTACATTTCAGTTGTTGCACTTTTGTGCATTTCAGTTGTTGCACTTTTGTGCATTTCACAGTTGTTGCACTTTTGTGTATTTCAGTGACACCTTGTCTTGTATGTGTTCTTGTGTAACACTGTGTTTAAATGTACCTTGTACTCTACTTGATTGTGTGTACTTTCATTACACTACAATGGAAATATTATATGCACTACGTTGCACCATTTGAAATGAAAAGTGATTGTGTTCACTACCTTGCTTGACACTGCAAGTATATGTTATGACATTCCAAGTATTTCTGTTGTACTTGATATACACTATGAACTTAGGGATATAGAGACTTGGGACTTGATCCCTAAAAATTAGATTGAGTTGTGGATACTTAGTGGAACTTGATTCCCCCACAACCTCATACTTTAAATATGAGACTTCAGGGCGAAGTCCTTTTTAAGGGGGTAGATTGAAATACCCCAAATCTAAATAATATTATTTAATCATTATTTATTGAGAATATAATCCAAATATAAATCATTTCACGTACGCATGCAAACCCATGCATGAAAACGTTACGTAAAAACAGTCGTTTCACCATAAACGCTAAAACGCCTTAGAAGCATATGGTCAAACATGACCTGTATGACCCTCTAATATTCAAACAAATGGTATACAATTATTATATGAATATAAAAATATATTCCCCAAGCTATATTCAGTCAAATACGCAAAATGCTCGGGAGTGCCACACCCGCTCCTTAAAGCACGAAAAGTCCGGAGGAGTGCCGAGGTGGCACGAACTCCCTATAAAATTAATTCCTAGAGTTCCTAACATCATTATTTATCATTCTAAAGAGAACCCACGAAGTGGTTCTCCAAAATTCAGCAAAACCAAAGGAGGATTTCTTAGCGCTCCTTTTGGCCCGGGAGTGTCCCGATGGCCCGTAAATTATGTCAGGGTTGATATACACCCATATAACTCAATGTAACATCTTAGTATATGTTTATTTACTATAATAAGTGTTTACAAACACTTGAACTCATAAGAACAATTGTTTCCCAAAATTTCCTTAGAGCACAAAAACACACCTTCGGGTGTCACGAAAATGCGTTTTACGCAATTACCTGTAGTTTTTGACATGCCACGAATTGGTAATCTTAAAAAGGGTTAAAATGACCTTCTAAATCAGTTGGTGTGACTAGTCAACAAGGCTCTCTATAGGGCCCGATTTTAAGGGCAAAAAACTAGTATTAAAAATTGCATTAAAAGTTTATAAAAAGCATAGAACATGGGTGACTCACCTTCCATGTGTTATATTACTTAATGTCTAAGTATGTAGGTCTCATTTGACCAGCAAGCTGTCGAAATTAGGCATGGAATAAGGCCATGTGAGCTAGAACAAGACAAATGTGAAAAAGTAAAAAGTAGATCTAAGATCTACTTTATTTGATTCCTTCTTCCACATATGACCTTCCTTGTTCTCCTTGGCTCTTCATGGCCGGTTTTTGAGCTCCATTCAAGCCTCCAATTCGTGCACCTACATGAAGAAGAAGACAAGTCTTTGCCATTGAAAATCAAAGGAATATACTCACCTTTTCTTACCTTGTCATCTAGCCAAAAGTATTGTCTTTCCAACTCTTGCTTTTAACACACCTCATGGCGGTTTTTAAGCTGGAAAGGAGACATTTATTGAGCCAATCAACCATGAATAAACTAAGAAAAAGTATTGTCAAATGACATTAAAAAATTGACAAAACAAAATCAATTCCAAAGTGCAATCTTACCTTATACGTAGTTTAGTCACATTTCCCTCCTTGCACTCTTCATAAACGAATTGGTAAGGCTCCCTCCTCTCTCTTCTAGCTTCATCTTCTTCCTTTGAAGCTCTTAAGTCCTTAATGGAGTTTTAACTTCTATCTTCATCTTTAAGGTAAATTCCTAGCATTTCTTGGCAAGTCTTGAAGCAAAACTCTTTCCTAGCATAACAAGGTGTGTTCGGCTTCATTTAGTTTCTCCAAGGAGATTGTCCAAACAACATAAAACCAGGAGCATCTCAAGGTAGGTTTTAAAGCTTGAAAACCCTTAAAGCACATTTTTATGTGTAACCAATTTACCTCTTCTAAGTCTCTTTTCTTCTTCATTTTGATGAAGGAAGAACTTGTTCTCACCTACCTTAGGAGTGCCGAAATTATAAGGAGCAAAGTCTAAGGTAAAGTCTTATAAAACTACTTCCAAATCTACTTAAGATCTTTATTCAAGATCTAACTCCTAAACACCTCACCTCTTGCATAAAACCGAAGAGGAGCATCAAGTTACCTAGGAGGAAGCTTGGAGATTCAAGAAGAAGTTCAAGCACTTAACCACCTTTGTTAAGAAGTAAGTTTACTAAGTAAATCCTTATATTATAAGCTTTGTTAAGCTCCTAAAAAATTGTACAAAAATTATGTACACCTCTTAGGTTAAATAATACCGAAGCTATATGGTTTTATATGCCAAAAATATAACCTATAACATATAAGGAAAATATTTACCTTAAGACACATTTTTGTATCACAAAGTTTATTTATGTTACATATAATTAAGGCCGAAAGTTCAAGAGCAAAAGTACTCCATTTTGAGCTAAGAATTTATATAAGACATTACAATAATTTATACATGAGTTATATGACTCCTTAATATGAATTTATTTATAATTACTTAGACATATAAATCCACTTTTATATAACATAAGGTCTCATTTAAATTATGGCCGAATGTTTCTACTTGAAAATAAGTTTTAATGAGCTACTTAGGTATATAAATTTATTATATCATAAAGTTTGGTGAGTTAAAAATATTCTATTAATGTCTAAATGACTAATTAATTAAGTTATGTGGATTAAATGTAATTTTTACAAAGTTTGGTGTGCTTAATATAAAAACCGTGAGCTAAGGGGCTGTTTGGTGTAATTATAATATAATATTAAGTTAGGAATTAAGTTTAAGAATTTTAGATAATTTAAACAAGCTTGAAAATAACTTTTTATAAAAGTTTTGGGCTATTATGTAATTTATAAAAGTGTTATGAAAGTTAGAATATAAATGGGGCGAATTCATAATTAAGGAAATTATTAGGTGCGCTTTTGAATTTTAGAAGAATTAAATACTTAAACTATAGTTTATAAGTTATTAAAATCTATTATTAAGTTTTGGGGTGAAAATGTAATTAATGGAAAGTTCAATGACAAAGCCGAATTGTTTGGGGTTAGTTTGGTAATTTAAGATTTAAATATGTATATTCGGCATTTATGGAGAATTAAAATTAAACTATAGTTTACATGTCCTTATGTAAAGTTATAAGATTTGGTGGTTAGATTGTAATTATAAGGAATAAATATATGTTGGCCGAAATTTAAGGGGCTAAGTTGTAATTTTTGAGAGTTATAATATTTAAAAGCTATATACCAAAAATAGGGGTGGCTTTGTAATTTAGCTAAATAAGAAATTAAAACTCTATAATATAATGAGATTAGAATTTAATATAAGGTTTATGATTTTATGTGGTTGTTTTGTAAATAACCGAAATACAAGGGTAAGAATTTAGATTAAAATAAATATAGGTCCTACATGGATTTTTGAGGAATTAGAAAGAAAGAATTTTGGTTAGAGGAATAATGAAAACTATAAGATTTTTATGTCATTGTAAGACATTTAAATATTGTAAGAAAAATTATAAGTTGTTATGTCAACTAGACGATTTAAAATAAACAACAAATATAGTACATGAATAAATAAACACATTTATGTACATTAAAGGATTTATAAATAAATCAAAAGGAATAACAAATAAGTTATACATAAAACCAGAGGTAAATAAAAGAAATAAACCTCACATGAAATAACAAATACAAGATTTGTTAAAAGACTCAATAGAATCAATATATAAGGGTAACATAAATTAACCCTCTCAGTTAATCCTGTTCTAGGACTTTGTTTGACCAGACGTTGACCGGGAACTAAACAGTACAGTCTACGGTGAACGGTATGGGATTCTTGCAAACCTGTTTTCTAACGGATTACACTGGCTTGTGTGCTATCTGTTGTTTGAAATAACGACCAAGATAATTAATGTAAACTGTTGTTTTACTCTTGCACACTGTGGTATTATTTTATGCGCGTGATTGTTGCTGACTACAACGTGTATGTCCCACGCATACAAACACTACTATACAGTGGATTAAAACCTGCGTTTCAGTATACCGAGGACTTGTACTCAAGTCTCTCACTAACTTCACTTTATAACATACGTCATTATCCTAAACGTGATAATGACAATACACATTGTGTTCTTGTTTAACGTCTTTAGTCATATGACACTTAACAATTATATACTTCGAGATTGAGGAGCCCAGTTGGATCTGGCCATGCATGCTACGGGAGTTGTACCTGTCTCAGGTCGTCTCCTACTACGTCGCGACGGAACATTCAGTTGGGAGGAAGATTTATTCCTTCCGGGATTCAAATGCCCTTCAGTTCGAGAAGACTTTATTCCTCTAGTGGGTTCTTATTTCCCACGCCATTCAGTTCAGGGTTTGACTACGTCATCTCCTGGGGTTTTTATACCCAACCTTTCTTTATAACGAGGTCACTATATCTCCACTATTTCAGATATTCAGTTATACCTGTCAGTCCCATTGTGTGGACCGACTATCATTAAAGGAATTCAGTTCAGCAACTTGACCTTCTGTGTCTTGTTCTATGTGACATTATTGTCCTTGCATGGATACTTGTAATCATCAGATTATGCTTGTTTACAGCTTTATAAAAATGAACTGCATGTGTTCGACAAAGTAGTTGGTGTGGCCCGGTAGACGATGGGCTGCACGTTTCCATACCAGCATTGTTTGCTGAGCCCCTTGGGGGCACCCCCATTTTTCAGGTACCTGAAGTTAAGAAGATTACCACACCGAGTGTAGGTGGGGTAGATTCAAGCTATGGGAGTCTTCTTCTAGACATTTATTTTACTTACAGTATTTTACTTTGAGTTTGATCCTAGTATCTCGGTTTGTATCTGTATTCCAGACCGTGACATTTGAGGATTGTATTTGACTTAGCCATGTTGGTCACAAGGGTGGCCAACGGCATTGTAATACCGCCCGGTGGTTTGTATTTATTTCCGCTGCAGTTGTATTTTATTTGGGAGTGATCGCCGTTCAGTTTATTGGATTTCGGGTTGGGGTATTACACCTGGAAAAGGAAAGCTCAGAGGACTACCCCCCCCCACCGAGCGGGCATAGTCGAGCCGAACAACTGATGAATGACAGTTAATACTGTTTGTTTAACTCATTAACACCCGTGTATGACTGATCATCAACGGGTGGCATAGTCAACGGAAGTTGAACGAAGCATTGAGATGGAAGTATAAGATGATAGGATGATATCCAACTTGGACACCTTAATGCAACGCCTAATACGAACTTATCCTTATTTGCTAAAAGACATAGGTATAATAAAACGACAGTATTGTCAAAGACACTAAGTACCCTCCGAATACCTGAATAAACTTCCATAGCAGGAAGCAGGATGCAGCGACTTACTATGAAACCCAATACTACATTTAGTATGTAACCTAACGGTAGATAGTGTTCAAAGGATCAGAACCTATCAGGATGACCCTACGGATGAGTAGGAATATAAGTAATGAACTAGACATTAAGCACTAAGAGCCTGCGAGCCAAGGATGTTAAACACATCAGAGCCGAGGTACAGTAAGTTGTAAGAGAACTTATTAAGCCATGAGGTACTACAATTCGTAGATATGAACGGTTACCAAACTTATAACTTAGATTGGGAAGAACATTACAAGAGGGTACCAAAGAGAATATTGAGATAATGCTAAGGGTAGGGGCCAGAGACGAACCATGCCTTTTAGGGGTGGGATACCTCTCCTTGTTGTGAGGCCAAGAGTGGGAATAAACCCCTCAAAAGGGCTTTCACTTATTAGAGATGCAATACGCTTGTTAGAGAATGGAAACTGTAAACTTGAGATTACCTTAGAACATATCAGATACACTTGAGTAATAAGGAAGGTTGCACAGATAGACCCCATATCCAACACCCAGGATGTAGAATTAGTAATTATCGGAGATAGACATAGTGAGTGCACATTATGGCACGTCAAGTGACCAATGCTCAGAAGAGCTTGTGACTCAGCGGATGACTTCTTCAGGAACCAGTTAAATTACATGGTAAATAACATCACTAGGATGAAGGAAAGCGAGAAAATTAGTCTACTTATAAATCTGAGATTGGAGCAGAACACCTACGTATTAGGAGTCAACTATTACAGCACGGTATGACACCGCCAAACACCGAATTAAAGAAACCCTAGCGTGTTTACACCAGGAAGGAATTGAATATATAAGATAAGATGTTAGAGTAAATGAGTAAGTAGTTGCGCAATCAATGGCAACATGTTAGAGGCCAACTACCGCGGTAGCAGTGGTCGTGAGTATAATATTTATATAAGGGGATTAAGCCATGGTGCGCGGTAAAGTGACCGTTATGTAAAGCCGTCAAATATTGACACTGAGGCAATTAGATTTATGAATTAAGACCACCATAAGTAAGAAAATAAGATGGTAGACGAACTGAGCATTGATGCTAGTAGTCCTTACTGGTTAGGTAAGATTTCACAGGAAGCACACTACCCATTCCTTAAGGACTGAAGTGCATTCCTGGTAGCATAGATATGAGAAACAAGATAAGAGGCTCTACGAAAGAGACCTCAATTATTAAGAACCGAATCAGTACGGAATACAGGAAAAGCTAGAGCATACCATACCCAAGAACGCAGTGAATGGATTTTCCTTGATTAACTTCAAGAAGAACAATAAATGTTATTATGGAACGACGAAGAGGAGATCGACAACAGAATACTTCATATTAGCAATAGCTAAACGTGTGACGGCATTATGAGTTTACTAAAACGAGCGTGGGACGACTGCACCCCCACAGGGGCTTGCAGGCCTGACACGCTCATTATGAGTTAGTTGGGTAAGTAGTAATGTGCCAGTAAGGTACCCCATGCATGTAGACGAGTGGTGTAAGGAACACGGGAGGTAGTCGACTCGTATCACGGACAATGACATAAGATCAGACAAGAGCAGCCATTACCACAAACAGTCGAAGAGAAGGAACACGGAGGTAATTACCGGCAACATGGGTCGACATGCTACGTATCGAAATAACCCGCAATACCATGGTAAGTAAAGCACTACGAGTGTAATGGATAAGGAAAAGGGGAAGTGACATGAGTCCGGACAGTGGCCCGAAGGAGCATAATCGTAGGATAATACAAAGCTGAGGACTGAGACTACTGGAAAGTCCAGTTAGAAACGGGAACTCCAAACCCCATACAATGAGGAAGGTTACAAAACCTGCCAACATAACGCGGACGACGTTTGAAACTTATACCAATTGTATACCGGAGTAGGACTACGATATAGTGCCTAAAGAAGAATCATTACTTAGTAACCACAACAGATGTGTGGAAACAAGAGCGAGGATTAAGACATAAGGAAATATTAAGGTGTTCCCTCAGAAAGAGGAACGCCCTGATAAATGATAGCACTGTGAAACAACAAGGAAAACTGCCGGATGGCCAGTTATCCAAATAAGAGATCATCGAAGGAGTCCCGAGGACTACCAATTACATGGGAATTAGAAGGAAGCATCACTTCCAATGTACCTTGCACCATAGCCCATCCTGCATGGCGCACTTGCCATAGCAAGTGCTACCACGTTAGCTTACACAGAAAGCCATCATGGCAAGATAGGAGAACGCTACAGTTGTAACACATATTAATACCGGATTGTAAATCCATGAGAACAGAAAAATAAGACCTTGGAAAGGCCCTACGGCCTGACATGATGAGATAAGGTGACACACCAGTCAGCCGGGAGCGGAACTTGGACAAGTAATTAAACCGTATAAATATTAGCAACGGTATACCCACTACAACAACAACCGACAGTACGGTAAGAACACAATCCCGAACTCCAAGGGGAAAACCAAAGAGATCGCTTAGAATCCGAGCAAAACACATGTAGCAATAATATACAAGGGATGTATTATAAGATACTATTGAGACTATTGAAGCAACGAATCCAACGAAAACTGGATAAGACTCCCAGGGTGACCATAAAGAATACCGATAACAACATTCTTCGATGAAGATGTTGGAAAACCCAGGAAACAAGGATAAAAGAAATAACGTAAGCTATAAGCTACAAAGGATTAAAGTCCTACAACCCTGGAAAAGGAAAGCTCAGAGGACTACCCCCACCGAGCGGGATAGTCGAGCCGAACAACTGATGAATGACAGTTAATACTGTTTGTTTAACTCATTAACACCGTGTATGACTGATCATCAACGGGTGGCATAGTCAACGGAAGTTGAACGAAGCATTGAGATGGAAGTATAAGATGACAGGATGATATCCAACTTGGACACCTTAGGGCAAACGCCTAATACGAACTTATCCTTATTTGCTAAAAGACATAGGTCTAATAAAAACGACAGTATTGTCAAAGACACTAAGTAACCTCCGAATACCTGAATAAACTTCCATAGCAGGAAGCAGGATGCAGCGACTTACTATGAAACCCAATACTACATTTAGTATGTAACCTAACGGTAGATAGTGTTCAAAGGATCAGAACCTATCAGGATGACCTACGGATGAGTAGGAATATAAGTAATGAACTGAGACATTAAGCACTCAGAGCCTGCGAGCCAAGGATGTTAACCACATCAGAGCCGAGGTACAGTAAGTTGTAAGAGAACTTATTTAAGCCATGAGGTACTACAATTCGTAGATATGAACGGTTACCAAACTTATAACTTAGATTGGGAAACATTACCAAGAAGGGTACCAAAGAGAATATTGAGATAATGCTAAGGGCAGGGGCGGAGAACGAACCATGCCTTTTAGGGTGGGGATACCTCTCCTTGTTGTGAGGCCAAGAGTGGGAATAAACCCCTCAAAAGGGGTTTCACTTATTAGAGATGCAATACGCTTTTGTTAGAGAATGGAAACTGTAAACTTGAGATTACCTAGAACATATCAGATACACTTGAGTAATAAGGAAGGTTGCACAGATAGACCCCATATCCAACACCCAGGATGTAAGAATTAGTAATTATCGGAGATAGACATAGTGAGTGCACATTATGGCACGTCAATTGACCAATGCTCAGAAGAGCTTGTGACTCAGCGGATGACTTCTTCAGGAACCAGTTAAATTACATGGTAAATAACATCACTAAGGATGAAGGAAAGCGAGAAAAATTAGTCTACTTTATAAATCTGAGATTGGAGCAGAACCCTACGTATTAGGAGTCAATATTACAGCACGGTATGACAACCGCCAAACACCGAATTAAAGAACCCTAGCGTGTTTACACCAGGAAGGAATGATATATAAGATAAGATGTTAGAGTAAATGAGTAAGTAGTTGCGCAATCAATGGGCAACATGTTAGAGGCCAACTACCGCGGTAGCAGTGGTCGTGAGTATAATATTTATATAAGGGGTTAAGCCATGGTGCGCGGTAAAGTGACCGTTATGTAAGAGCCGTCAAATATTGACACTGAGCAATTAGATTTATGAATTAAGACCACCATAAGTAAGAAAATAAGATGGTAGACGAACTGAGCATTGATGCTAGTAGTCTGGACTTGGTTAGGTAAGATTTCACAGGAAGCACACTACCCATTCCTTAAGGAACTGGAAGTGCATTCCTGTAGCATAGATATGAGAAACAAGATAAGAGGCTCTACGGAAAGAGACCTCAATTATTAAGAGACCGAATCAGTACGGGATACAGGAAAAGCTAGAGCATACCATACCCCCAGAACGCAGTGAATGGATTTTCCTTGATTACTTCAAGAAGAACAATAAATGTTATTATGGAACGACGAAAGAGGAGATCGACAACAGAATACTTCATAATTAGCAATAGCTAAACGTGTGACGGACATTATGAGTTTACTAAAACGAGACGTGGGACGACTGCACCCCACAGGCTTGCAGGCCTGACACGCTCATTTATGAGTTAGTTTGGTAAGTAGTAATGTGCCAGTAAGGTACCCCATGCATGTAGACGAGTGGTGTAAGGAACACGGGAGGTAGTCGACTCCGTATCACGGACAATGACATAAGATCAGACAAGAGCAGCCATTACACAAACAGTCGAAGAGAAGAATTCATTGAACCAGCAACGCAAGGGAATCAAAGAACCAATAATTATGGACTATGAAGTGCGAGAAGCACGGATTGTTAAGTATAGACATAGAACATGTCTTAAGATGAATAAAATTAAACTGTAAAGTACAATAAGCACTAAACAGTAGTTTCAGATTAGGATATACAATACGATGGACGATTAGAAACGCAGTTAAGCCTAAGTTTATCAAGTCGCGCCCAACGGAAGCTGCAGACCACTACCTTTGAGATTAGACCAAACTAAGTTAAGAACGGTATAAGTACCGTTAAGAATCCTCGATGCAAAGACTAAGTTATTTCTGATCGAATTATAACTAAGATAATGACGTGGAAGCTAGAATGCTTGGTGAGAATGGACATCTTGACTTATGTTCAAGGATGATATAATGCTGATTACGTGGGCGTAATCCATTTTAAGGGGGTAGAGCGAAAACCACTTAGCGTATGTTTGTGTACTGAGTACATAAACTACGGTGTGCATAGCACGAATTATTTGAGATATTTTTACATAAACATTTTGAGATAAATCATGGTTATTGCACACAGAAGATGTGAATACCATACATATTAAGTACCTATCTTGTTAACTTCGGTGTGATTACAAGTTATGAGAATTAAGGAAGAGGATTAAGGAGACTTAAGAAATAAGAATATATGAGGTATGATTCGATATGAGACTATGTGTGAGATAAGAATAAGATAACATTATGAGATACAATTTGACATGAGTACAAGGGAGAAGATATTAATGCTATATATATAAGATGGTGAGAATTGGTATAGGCTGATATAGAACTTAGTAAGAATGGGTGCCTTGAGGTAATTACTAAGAGATGAATTAGGAATGTCTGATGGACTGAGTCCACACTTGGAGATGTATTGATTATGATTAGACTAACAGATAAAAGATAAAAAAGGAAAGCATGAGTGAATTATTTGGATGTTTGAAAATGATGTGGGAGGTGGAACTTGATTTTCTAGGGATCAAGGGAAACCAAACACAAATAGGGGTGGAAGGATGGTTTCTACACTGATGTTGATCACGTCAGGGTAGGATGACTCCTGAAACTCCCTATCAGTGGTCATAATTAATCACGCTAAGGATAGAGGCATTAGTATAAAACGAAATTGGAGTTGCTTGTATTTTTAATTAGAGGAATTATTCCTCACATGACCTCGTAAAAAGGATTACTTTTTACTGAGTCTCGCCCATGAAGTCGAGGACGCACGAGCCTTTGTCTTCGGACGGTGCATGGGAGAGCAGAGTGTTTTTTGTATTCTTGCCCATGGTGACGAGGATGAATGAGCCATTGTCTACGGACCGGTGACATGGGAGAATACGTTGGAAGTTATGTGAATGTTTTTATCGTCAAAAGGAACAGGGAATTTTGAGTGCTATACAAGCGTAAGCATGTTGTGTGATATTTAAATAAGCATATGGTGGACCTAAGGATTGAATGAGTTTAAGTATACATAAGTATGATCTATATGATCTAAGGAATGAGGTAATGCATGTATTCTAATGGGATAAGATGCATGGGAACTTTGGGGACAAAGTTCTTTTAAGGGGGGGAAGATGAAATACCCCCAAACCCAAGTATTCTAAGTAAACTAAAATAATGATTAGTAAGGCTATAATATGCATAGAAAGATTGTAGACAATTTAACCAAGGAAAACCAAAAATTGCCTTAAGGGCAATTGGGCAAAAATGTGCTCTAACTTGGAGAGACTTGGGTGAGTACCCAAAAATCATGATATGAAATACCCCGGATCTAGGAATGGCGATTAAATTACTCTAATATGATTATAAAGGCCTAATGGTGCCTAAAGAGTATTGGTAAAAAGAATAAAACCAAAAGAAAAGAGAAAACGCTTGAAAAGCGAAAAACGCTAAAATGCGCGTTAATAAGTATAAGAGATATATGATCTCGAGAGGGTCCGAGATGGATTCCTGAGGCTTAGTTAG
This sequence comes from Limonium bicolor, assembly GCA_023374045.1. Classification (NCBI taxonomy): domain Eukaryota; kingdom Viridiplantae; phylum Streptophyta; class Magnoliopsida; order Caryophyllales; family Plumbaginaceae; genus Limonium; species Limonium bicolor. Next base: position 29,208,243 of record CM041776.1, read on the forward strand.
GCCTAATTATTATACGGGAATGATTCCCGAAGAAAACAGATCCAAATAATGGATTAAAACGCCAACGGAGTTTTAAAGCACGTTTTTCGAGAAAACCCGAAAACGTGACTTTAAGTGGTCAAATGGACCCGTAAAATTATAGTTGATTATATAACTATAATTAAGTATTAATGGAAGCTTAATAGCCCTTAAAAATAAAGAACGAGAAAAATCCGAAAAACGGGCCCGGTTAGTGAATAGTGCCAAACCGGGTAAAATAACGAGCGTTTTCTGTCAGAAAACGAAAAACGCTCCAGCTCTCTAATATTGTGGGGGCCGGTTTTATTGGTGATCACACTCACACACACACTCTAAGCTAGTAAATAAGTAAGAAAGAAAGAAAAGGAGGAGAGAGAAAAGTAAAAGCAAAAAGCATAAATAATTACCTCTCTCTCTCTTTCCTCCCTTCTCTTTTTCTTCTTTCTCTCTTTCCCCATCTTCACGATTTCCCTTCCTCCCTCTCTGTGTGCTGTGCGACATGGAAGCTCCAAGCAAGCTTCTCCACCTTCTCCTCCATGCCCAAGCTTCATCCTTGCTCCGAATTCAAAATAAGTACATATTTGCGATCCTCTCATCACCCCTACCATCCTCTCTTTTCAGAACTCGAAAATGGTGAGTTTCATTTTCGTGGTGTTGCCCATTTGAGGAGAAAAGCACACCATTAGGTAGCTTGAAGCTTCCTCTTTCTATCAAGGTAAAAATATCCATGAAAAAGTCTTGTTTTCTCCATTTTCTCCCTTGGCCGATTTTGGCTTTTGGTAATGACTAGCTTTTCTTCCTTGTTGAGATATTCTCCAAGCTTTAATGGTGGTGGGAGTCCCTCTTAAGATTCAAGAGTTAAAACCATTCAAGAAATTCCAAAGTAAACACTATTTGGTGCTTTAAGCATCCTTGTGAATTTTAGTTTATTTGGTGAGCAAGGAGATCCTTGGTGCTATTTTGCAATTTGAATGTGGCTAGGGAAATGGGCAAATGAATTGCCTTGGCGATTTTGAAGGAAGAAGAGGGAGAAGAAGGAGAAGAGAAATAAAAGGAAACTTAAGAAAATTTAGGTAAGAAACCTATCTTAGTGGTATCCTATATGTATTAGGATTTGGGAAGGGTTAATAAAATGAATGAACCCCACTTGAGTTGTTTTGAGAGAGGTGCTTGCATAGAAATAATGCAAGTGAGAAAACCTTTGTGAGTTAATGCTTGTTTTGGAGCTATATAATATGATTATGCTTTATGGTGCTTAATGATTTTTGCTTATTAGGAGAAAATGATGCAAAAATCTTAGGCAAAAGAGTGGTTTAGTGCCTTAGGGTTCTAGAAAATAAAAACAAAGAAGATTTAAGGCTTGAGAGTGAGTCATGGAACTTGGTATGAAGTGTGCATTATCTTGGAAGTTTTGGAATGGTTAAATGGTTGGGGAGAATTAAGGAGTTTTTGGATGTCATTAAGATGTGTTTGAAGTGCCCAAATGAGGTTAGAACCTATTAGGATATATGAGGAAAGGTTTGGAGTTGAAAGAACAAATTAAGAGAAAAATCTGTAGTGGACCGACCCAGGGTCCGACCCAGTTCTGGGTCGGTCGGACCACGTTAAGCCAGCCAGAAAGCTTCGGCAATGGACCGACCCAGAGAGTTTTGGGTCGGTCGGCTTAGCTTTGGGTCGGTCGGGCAAAATTTAACGAAGAAAAAGTTTCGGCAATGGACCGACCCATAAGGATGGGTCGGTCGTGGGTCGGTCTAAGGTTGTTTTCTGAACCAGAAAGTTACTGGGACGGACCGACCCAGGGTTTGGTCGGTCGGTGGTCGGTCGACCCTTAACAAAAAAAAAAAGAAATTTTAATTTCTAAGAATGTTAATTGGTATTAAGGTGTGCCATTAATAAGGTAGTGATGATTGGGACCCTAAGAACTTAAGTAATTAGTTAAGATTAAGTATAAACCTTAATGCTTAAAGTTAAGATTATAAGGTTGTTAGGATAAATTAATAAGTTATAATGGTGATTGAGTGGTAAGAAGTTGTAATACAAATGTAAGTTATAAAACTATCGAACGGGGTTAATCATGGGCGCATTAGTCGTTAAATAATTATGTTACCCCGATATAATAAAGATAGTTATAATGTTACCAGTTGTACAAAGATTTTCAAGGAACATGTGATGGCACATTAGAGAGCATCTTCGGTGAAAGGTATGATTTTCTCATGCCCCGTATGCTAACCGAGTTACTCTGATTTGTGTTTGTGTGCCGGCTTAATCAAGACTAAAGCATGAAAATAATCCCTTGTTTGATTATGCATGCATTGTTGTATGTTGAATGAGCTAACATACTTGTATGCCGGTGTGGTCTAACTGAGTGCATAGACCGACTCTTAGTGAGTATTGATTGACTAGAAACCGTTGAACGGGTAGTCACATAACCGATGGTATTATGCAAACACACACACAAGCTATCGATTAAAGTATAACGATGACACAAACATATGAACTCCCTAAAATGCGAGGAGATGTACGGGTTGAGTATATACCCGATAACGGTTAGAGAACCTTATTGAAACAATCCACGAAATAAATATGAGTGGAGAGATAAATGACCTCCATCGAGAGGATTGAAGTTAGTCCAACAATGTAAACATATAAGAAGGTAAAAGAGACCTAAGGGACTATGTGACTCCCTTGAGATACGGTCGACCTCCTATAAGAGGTTTACCCGGTATAAGAATATAACCGAAAGTATGCGTATATGTATTGTAAAGGTAACTCTTAAAACCTAAGATTAACCAAACTTGAGTAATGTTCCCTAAGTCATTAGAAACATCGAGAATGATGCTTCTAGACTAATATACATGATATAATTATAACTCCGAGAGAGGAGTATATGGGAATGTGAGTAGTCCGAGAGTAGTCGGACTAAGTAAAAGAGATAGGAACTAAGAGAGAGTTCCGTGAGCTAGTTGAACCTTCCCACCATGCTAGACCCAGAGTAGGGTCGAAACCGGGGAAGTAAGACTATGCTAGAGAGCCATGAGTTTTGGCTCAAGTATGTAAGAGAGTAACAAGCGTGATGTAGGAGACCTGTAGTGTCTCGAGAATCTACAAGAGCTTGAGTATGAATAACCCAAGAGTGCGGGTGAGATAATGAGTATAAATAACCCGAGAGAAAGGGGTGAGTATATGAATGTGTAACCCGAGAGAATGGGTAAGTGTAAGAATGGTAGCCCAAGAGAATGGGTGTGTATACGAATAAGTAACCCGAGAGAGCGGGTGAGGCATCGAATAAGTAAACAAGGCATAGTGAGGAACAACTCTCAATGCCTAAGAGTAACCAGTTACCACTAACAACATTGTTATGTTAGTTAGGAATCGTGTTCCGTGATTGGATGTAGATTCCTTGTGTGATATACATATATTTGTATTGCCATGATGCATGTTGTTTGATTAAAATGAACTCCATGTATATCCGACCCAAAGTAGTCGGCGTACCGCGGTTAGCACGCGGTATATGCGAATTTCATGCGCAGCGAAAGCTGACCCCCTAGGGGGAACGTTTTTAGTGTGCAGGTACTTGAAGCTGGCCACCGTTCGAGAGAGTAGGACGGGGACTGCTGTGAGCATGGGTAGTTAGATTGTAGTTACTTATGCATTTGAATGAGGTGTAAGTCCGAGTATGTTATCGGCATCCGTATATGTAGACTCGGTTAGTAAAGAAGTGAAATGATTATGGTGTTTGTATGAAGTACTCGGTTGTTCCAGTCCATCAGACCGTTACTGTTTGTGAGTCAGGCCTGGTTAGCCACGAGGGTGGCTAACGGCGTTGTATCACCCTCTGTTGTATTTGAATTCCGCTGCGAGCTTATGGTAAATTGTAACAGTCTAAGAGTTAATGATGAGATTAGCAGTTGGGGTGTTACAAAAATGGTATCAGAGCGAAGTATCGCTCTGATGACTGGAAATACCGAGCTTAGGAAATACCGAGTTAGGATATAGAGACTTAGGGCTATGGGTTGAGTGGTAGCGTGAGAGATGCGCTAGATAGGAACTTCCAGTATGATCTGGATACCTACAATACCAGACCCGCCCTCCACAACCCCCGCATTAAAAGCTTGGGAAAGAACGCCAGAGGACGGGGAAACCCAATCTGGCAGTTATTTAATATTTCATTCTGAACTAGAACCTGTCATGCGGTAAGTCCCGAGAACCGGAAAGCCCGGAGACGGATCCCGCTGGAATGACAATGACCGCACATAATGGCGAGAGATCGAGAAATCCTAATCCAAGGAGATCGAAATCTGTGGCAACTTGGGGCGACATGCTTAGCAGTCGCGAGAACCCAATAGGCCGAGTAGCAGTGAGAAGCATGCACCAACCGTGCAACAAGGCGGACACATGAGAAATAACGAGAACCGGGACACATGTCTACGGACCGCCATGATATGTAATACCCCTAAGGGTATACCAATCAATTAAGAACATAGTTGAGAGTTGGTACACCCACCCTGCCACACCCGAAGAGGTTGCAATACCTAACGGGCACAGCTTAGAGAGCTACGAGCATAACTACGGGATATACCCGAATAGGACTACAAAAGTAGTACCTAAATAAGCTAAACCTCGGTAACCACAGTAAAGGCGTGGGAACGAGCAACGAGGTAAAGCATAGAATTAAAGTAATTAAGGAACTCCGAGAGTGGAGGAGCACCCAAATGAATGACAGTCATGTCAAGAGGAATGAGAAGCAGCTCCAAGGAGCAGTTATCCAACTAGGGGATCAAGGAAGAGCCAACGAGGCTACCAAATATAATGTGAACAATACCGTGACCGGTATGAGTTAACCCAAAAACCGCAGTACCGCGCACTTGCCACGGCAAGTGCAGTAATAGCGGGACCAATAAGAAGAGCTTTGACAAGCTATCAGTACTTAGCAAAGTACCAGAATGGCGAATGAAGCCAATATAGCAACTCGAACCTTAAGAATTCTGAAATGAAACCTTAAAAGGCCTAACAGCCTAGTCACTGTATAAAGAACATACCGGCCAGCAAGAAGCTGGACTGGATAAGAATCAGCCGGCATTGAAATGCCATGAAGAGCTTTTTTTAAAACCCGAATTTTCTTTCAAACATGAATTTTCCAAAAACCCCCGAATTTTTAAACCAAACCAGAGAATCACGGTAAGTCATTATAGGACCATATAAGAGGAGTTGGCAACAGAATACTTCACTTAGGCGTGACCGACACTACAAGTGTACACAAACGAGACATGGAACAACCGCACTCCAAAGGAGCTTGCGGGCCTGACAGACCAGTTATAAGTTAGTCGGGTAAGTGGTAACGTATCAATAAGATACTCCATGTATGTATACAAGTAGAGTACGGTACACGGGAAGTAGCCCACTCCATACTACGGACGAAAGAGCCAATCCAAACCAAGACAGTTGGACACCTCGAATGATCGAAGAACACAAGAAAGCTTACCAAGAATCCAGTAAGGTCACGGACCTAAGGATAAGGTTAAGAAGCGAGAAGCACAAGTATTAAGTACAGACATTGGAAATGTCTCAGGAAATACCTAATAACTGGGTGAATACCAGTGTAAATAATACGGCGAATGCCTAAATGAACTTATTAATGTACGATAAACGGGATAGAATTCCCACTTTATACCTCACTGAAGAGAATAATGACCTAACCCAGAAGGTATTAGAAGGTACCAAGGATCTACCCAATAATGGGAGACATTACAACCCTAAACGGGATAGTCAAGGACATAGCCGCAAGGCAAAGTCACAACTGAACATAACCATAAGTACAAGCCAAATGTAATGGCATTACTCTGTAACACCCAGGAGCAATCCGAGAAGGGTGCCGGAGTCAACAGTAGTTGAACGAAACATCGTGTTGAGAACACAAGTGTTAAGTCAAACACTCGGGTAAAACCCGAAGGGATCCCACGTAGCACGGGATACCCTAGATTGCCAGAGGGCATCAACAAATATCAAGTTGTTTTAAGGGCCTTCCATGTACGGAAGTGTGGTGAGACAACCACATCAAGAGCCCAGTAATACCTTCCAAACCATTTAATGACATATGGTAAAGGAGAAACCTATATAAACAGCCCATGGAGCATGACTCGAGGCAAGGTGGCTTGTAAGCCGATAAAACCAACTACAATACGTAGATCCAAACATTGTAAAACATATGCATAAAGGCATAAGAGGAACAGTGGTGAATGAACCACTACCTTAGAGTGGGGATACCACTTGTGATTATGGGGCCTATGGAGCGGCATTTGCGTGAATCCTCCAGAGAAAGGCTACCACCTAAGTATGTAATGTGAAACCGCTAGAGTGGTGTAGCAAAACTTGAGCATGTGTATATTGCCAATGAGTATACGAACTATAGTAGAGTAATCAGTTGAGTAGTGAACACTGTATGTGTACCATATGAACTGCAGAGTAAGCAGTGCGCAAGTGCGCAGAGAGATTTAAAGAGTAGTGTATGTTGTTGAGCCACAGTGTAAATGGCGTGAACACCTAGGCGGAAGCTAAAGTAGTAGCGGATGCCATGAAAATGAGAAAGACCAAGGTACGCAGTGAGCGACCATTGTGAGAGTATATTCAGATAGTGATCAGAAGTTGATGAGAAAATGTGGTAATGGAGACATGATCATTCCTATCTCATGAGAGATTTACTGTCAAGGGTTTACGCTTCTGCACTCTGTATGACTGAGTGTTTTGGTATTGCACTTGTGCGGTAATGATCAAGTGGGAGAGCCAGGAATTGAGAAATGTCAACAAGCCTGTTGAGTGAGAATCTAGAGAGATAACCGTGCGACCATTGGCTAAAGATGCACAAAGAACGTGGGCAGTAACCCACAGGGCCCAGGATCGATATGTGGAAAAATGCAGAGTAGTATGAATGAAGAACTCTGGCACAGAACCAAGAAACAAACATAATCCATGAGCCACTATTAAATGAGGAAGCACTACATGCTAAGTAGCAGCTTGACCTCAACCGACAATAAGTCGGGAAAAATATGAATAATCACAAAGGTATACAGTGTTAAGATTTCCAGAGAATTGGAGAGAAAATCTATAACTCATCGAATTCGCATACGGTAAGAGATACCAAGCGACGATTAAATACATTGAGAATACCAAAGAGCGAATTAAGCTCTAGTTACCAGGTCACGCAGCAGAAGCTTGTGGACCATGATTCAAGGTTAAGTATACCTATGTCATAAACCCCTTGAAGCCTTAGAGGCTAGAACCGAACCCGGTTATGAGTTAATTAACCGTACTGAAGTTTAAACGCTTCATAATACTCGAATTAATGAACCAATGTTCAGTGATAACATATGGTTGGTTACGCGGGCGTAACCCCTTTTAAGGGGGGTAGGGCGAGAAACCGCTTAGAGTATGTTTTACGTATTGGTGCGTAAACTACTATGTGCATAGCACAAAGGAAATTATTTTGATGATTGGAACTCATGTTACATAAACATGTCTACATTCATGTGTAAGTATGAGTATTATGCATGAGAGATGCGAGTAATGTGTATGTAATAAATATGAAAAGAGGAGTAGAGAAACTCCTGGGGAATGAGAATCCCTATAGTATATGTCTAGTGAGATTAGACATGAGACATAATGAGTATGAATCGGCATGAAACCGATGTGTAACCTAAGAGGGAGTGAGTTCCCTAGGTGATTTTATTTGTGAATGATTGATGGAGTGAGTTCCATCCTTTGGAGTTGTATGTTGTATGTTTTAAGTTGAGTAATAATTTGACTAATGAGGCCACAAGTATGGAATGCCTAGGCAAGGAAAGTGAAACAAATAGAGAATAATGGATGACTTAAGTTCCATGATAAAGATAAATCGAAACAGATTGTTTTGAATATGACTAGAAAGAGTAAAAGATAGAAAACGAAAATGTTTGACTATCTGATTGTTTGAAACTGACGTGGGAGGTGGAACTTGATCTGCTAGCGATCAAGGGAAACCGAACACAAATTGGGGTGGAAGGATAGTTTAACACTGATGCTGATCACATCAGGGTTAGATGATTCCTGAAGCTCCCTAAGTGGTCACAAGTAATCACGCTAAGAAAAGATACAGCTACCATAAATTTGATTTGGAGTTGTGTGATGTTTTAAAAAGAATTTTCAAACAGATTTGGAAAAAGAATTTTCTTCAAGTATGAAGATGGAAATGAAAATTGGTTTTGAAACCGCTATCACCCGCCGATGGCTGTGGCCTTAAGTCTTGATGACCGGTAGAACGGTGGGCGTGTATTAGTTTTGAAACCATTTCACCGTACGTGCGGCGGTCCTAAGTGACCGGTTGGGGCGGTGACAGTGTGTGATTTTTCCAAAGGCAGCGGGACGGGGAGAGTACCCTGAGATGTTCCTGTGTTGAGTGAGTCAACCAGAGTGCCTGAGGATATGTATATGTGAAACGTTTTGATCAGAACCGAAGGGACCGTGGGCCAGAGAGAGTAAGTGCCCATTTGTCATGAAACGGCCGTGAACCAGAAAGAGTAAGTGTTCAACGTGACCGGTACCTGAGGGATCAGTAGTATATTACTCAATATGGATTCGAGGACTGTAGTGCCTTCTTGTCTTCGGACCGATTCCATGGAGAGAATAAAAGAGTATTTTTGATTGCTATACATGCTGTGATAGTGTGTGGTATGTGTAGTATGAAATGAGACAGACTTGTGGAGTCTGTAAGGTTATACATGTACTATAACCTTGGCATTGAATGCCATGAGAGTAACCACCTAGATTCAGCAACTTTGAGGACAAAGTTCCTAAGGGGGGTAGATTGAAATACCCCGGATCTAGGAATGGCGATTAAATTACTCTAATATGATTATAAAAGGCCTAATGGTGCCTAAAGAGTATTGGTAAAAAGAATAAAACCAAAAGAAAAGAGAAAACGCTTGAAAAGCGAAAAACGCTAAATGCGCGTTAAATGAGTATAAGAGATATATGATCTCGAGAGGGTCCGAGATGGATTCCTAAGGCTTAGTAGGCCTAATAAGTGTACGGGAATGATTCCCGAAGAAAACGGATCCAAATAATGGATTAAAACGCTAACGGAGTTTTAAAGCACGTTTTTCGAGAAAACCCGAAAACGTGACTTTAAGTGGTCAAATGGACCCGTAAAAATTATAGTTGATTATATAACTATAATTAAGTATTAATGGAAGCTTAATAGCCATTAAAAACAAAGAAACGAGAAAAATCCGAAAAACGGGCCCGGTTAGTGAATAGTGCCAAACCGGGTAAAATAACGAGCGTTTTCTGTCAGAAAACGAAAAACGCTCCAGCTCTCTAATATTGTGGGGGCCGGTTTATTGGTGAGTCACCCACTCACACACACTCTAAGTTAGCAAATAAAGAAAGAAAGAAAGTAAAGGAGGAGAGAGAAAGTAAAAGTAAAATATAAAGCATTCTCTCACTCTCTTTCCTCTCACTTTCCCTCCTTCTTCTTTTCTTTCTCCTTCTCCACGATTCCCTTCCTCCCTCTCTGTGTGCTGTGCGACATGGAAGCTCCAAGCATGGCTTCTCCACCTTCTCCTCCATGCCCAAGCTTCATCCTTGCTCCGAATTCAAAAATAAGTACATATTTGCGATCCTCTCATCACCCTCTACATCCTCTCTTTTCAAAACTCGAAAATGGTGAGTTTCATTTTCATGGTTGTTGCCCATTTGAGGAGAAAAACACATAATCTTGAAGCTTGAAGCTTCCCCTTTCTAGCAAGGTAAAAATATCCATGAAAAAGTCATGTTTCTCCATTTTCTCTCACCTTGGCCGATTTTGGCTTTTGGTAATGACTAGCTTTCTTCCTTGTTTGAGATATTCTCCAAGCTTTAATGGTGGTGGGAGTCCCTCCTAAGATTCAAGAGTTGAAAACCATTCAAGAAATTCCAAAGGTAAAACCTAATTTGGTGCTTTAAGCATCCTTGTGAATTTTAGTTTATTTGGGAGCCTAAGGGAGCTCCTTGGTGCTTATTTTGCAATTTGAATGTGGCTAGTGAAATGGGCAAATGAATTGCCTTGGCCGATTTTGAAGGAAGAAGAGGGGAGAAGAGGAGAAGAGAAATAAAAGGAAACTTAAGAGAATTTAAAGTAAGAAACCAACCCTTAAGTATACTCTACATGTATTAGAGTTTGGGAAGGGTTAATGAATAAATGAACCCCACTTGAGTTGAGGTAGCAATGTGCTTGTACAAAATAATGCAAGTGAGAAAACATTGTGAATTTAGTGTTTGATTAAGTGTTATGCAATTCATAAATTATGCATTGTATTGTATTTGGAGAATGATGAGTATTGGTGAACTTGTATGTGCTGGTAGAACCCCTGATGGGTTTGGTTAGTTTTAGGTTGAATAATGTGATGATATGAACTTTGGGAAATGTTAGAAAATAGCCAAGTTATGGCAAAATTTGTGTAGAAACCTAAGTGGTTTAAGTGATGTTTTGTGTGGGGAATAACCTAGGGTTAGCTAGGTGTTGTTGGACTTTGAATTGGGTAAATGATCACCCAAGTATATGAGAGGATGATTGTGGTGAGATGTGCAAAAATCTGTAGCAAAGAGGTGTGTGAGTGCCTTAGGAGTTTTTAGAAAACAGAGAAGTATTAGGTTTTAAGAGTGAGTCTTGGAAGTTTGGGTTGGTCAAATTAAGGAGTTTTGGATGTCATTAAGATGCGTTTGAAGTGCCCAAATGAGGTTAGAACATATTAGGATATATGAGGAGGTTAAGGTTGGAGTTGAAAGAACAAATTAAGAGAAAAATCTGTAGTGGACCGACCCAGGGTCCGACCCAGTTCTGGGTCGGTCGGACCACGTTAAGCCAGCCAGAAAGCTTCGGCAATGGACCGACCCAGAGAGTTTTGGGTCGGTCGGCTTAGCTTGGTCGGTCGGCGGCAAAATTTAACGAAGGAAAAAGTTTCGGCAATGGACCGACCCATAAGGATGGGTCGGTCGTGGGTCGGTCTAAGGTTGATTTCTGAACCAGAAAGTTACTGGGACGGACCGACCCAGGGGTTGGGTCGGTCGGTGGTCGGTCGACCCTTAACAAAAAAAAAAAAGAGAAATTTTAATTTCTAAGAATGTTAATTGGTATTAAGGGTGCCATTAATAGGGTAGTGATGATTGGGACCCTAAGAACTTAAGTAATTAAGTTAAGATTAAGTATAAACCTTAATGCTTAGAGTTAAGATTATAAGGTTGTAAATGATGGGGGTTTGAATGCTAATGATGTTATAAGATGTTAAGGCCTTATTTGGTGACATGTAAAGGCCCTAAGAAGTGTAAGAAAGTATTAGAAGAGAGTGAGAAATGAGAACTCAAATTAACAAGTGTAAAACCGAGATAACGGGATAAACGGGGTTAAGTACGGGAGTATTAGTTTTACATACCGTAATGCTTTGATGTTAATAAAACATTTGAATGTTATCAGTGGATCGTGTGTGAACCAAGCATGGTGAGATGACACGGTAAAAGTAAAAACCCCGGTGAAAGGTATGATTTTCTCATGCCCCGTATGCTAACCGAGTTACTCTGATTTGTGTGTTGTGTGCCGGCTTAATCAAGACTAAAGCATGAAAATAATCCCTTGTTTGATTATGCATGCACTGTTGTATGTTGAATGAGCTAACATACTTGTATGCCGGTGTGGTCTAACTGAGTGCATAGACCGACTCTTAGTGAGTATTGATTGACTAGAAACCCGTTGAACGGGTAGTCACATAACCGATGGTATTATGCAAACACACACACAAGCTATCGATTAAAGTATAACGATGACACAAACATATGAACTCCCTAAAATGCGAGGAGATGTACGGGTTGAGTATATACCCGATAACGGTTAGAGAACCTTATTGAAACAATCCACGAAATAAATATGAGTGGAGAGATAAATGACCTCCATCGAGAGGATTGAAGTTAGTCCAACAATGTAAACATATAAGAAGGGTAAAGAGACTAAGGGACTATGTGACTCCCTTGAGATACGGTCGACCTCCTATAAGAGGTTTACCCGGTATAAGAATATAACCGAAAGTATGCGTATATGTATTGTAAAGGTAACTCTTAAAACCTAAGATTAACCAAACTTGAGTAATGTTCCCTAAGTCATTAGAAACATCGAGAATGATGCTTCTAGACTAATATACATGATATAATTATAACTCCGAGAGAGGAGTATATGGGAATGTGAGTAGTCCGAGAGTAGTCGGACCTAAGTAAAAGAGATAGGAACTAAGAGAGAGTTCCGTGAGCTAGTTGAACCTTCCCACCATGCTAGACCCAGAGTAGGGTCGAAACCGGGGAAGTAAGACTATGCTAGAGAGCCATGAGTTTTGGCTTAAGTATGTAAAGAGAGTAACAAGCGTGATGTAGGAGACCTGTAGTGTCTCGAGAATCTACAAGAGCTTGTGTATGAATAACCCAAGAGTGCGGGTGAGATAATGAGTATAAATAACCCGAGAGAAAGGGGTGAGTATATGAATGTGTAACCCGAGAGAATGGGTAAGTGTAAGAATGAGAAGCCCAAGAGAAGGGTTGTGTATCGAATAAGTAACCCGAGAGAGCAGGTGAGGCATCGATTAAGTAAACAAGGCATAGTGAGGAATAACCCTCAATGCCTAAGAGTAACCAGTTACCACTAACAACGATGTTATGTTAGTTAGGAATCGTGTTCCGTGATTGGATGTAGATTCCTTGTGTGATATACATATATTTTGTATTGCCATGATGCATGTTGTTTGATTAAAATGAACTCCATGTATATCCGACCCAAAGTAGTCGGCGTACCGCGGTTAGCACGCGGTATATGCGAATTTCATGCGCAGCGAAAGCTGACCCCCTAGGGGGAACGTTTTTAGTGTGCAGGTACTTGAAGCTGGCCACCGTTCGAGAGAGTAGGACGGGGACTGCGTGAGCATGGGTAGTTAGATTGTAGTTACTTATGCATTTGAATGAGGTGTAAGTCCGAGTATGTTATCGGCAACCGTATATTGTAGACTCGGTTTAGTAAAGAAGTGAAATGATTATGGTGTTTGTATGAAGTACTCGGTTGTTCCAGTCCATCAGACCGTTACTGTTTGTGAGTCAGGCCTGGTTAGCCACGAGGGTGGCTAACGGCGTTGTATCACCCTCTGTGTATTTGAATTCCGCTGCGAGCTTAATGGTAAATTGTAGCAGTCTAAGAGTTAATGATGAGATTAGCAGTTGGGGGTGTTACAGGGTTAGAATGTAATTAACCAAAACTGTGGGTCAAAACCAAATTATAAAGACCATGGGGGTCTGTTCGGTAATTGGAGAATTATTTGGGAGGTTTTTAGAATTAAATAAACTATTATGTATAATGTAAAGTTTTGGTATTAGATTGTAAGTTTATAAAATAAAAGTGGGCCCAAGTATAAATAATGAAAGTTATGAGTTAGAATATAAAAACCGAACAAAGGGCCTATTAAGAATTTATGAAATTTATTGGGTTAGTTTTGGTATTTTAAATAATTAGATTGTATAATATAAAGTTTAAGGATTTATTTGTAAAGATTATAAAGTGATATGGGTTAATGGGTAGTTAAAAAGAATTGGTGTGTGAAAGGAATAAAATGTTGGAAACTTAGGTGCTGTTCTGCAATTAACTTAAAGAATAGAAAACTATAGGTTAAAAGTTAATAAGAGAATAAATATCATAGTATATGATATTAGGATGTTTTTGTAAAATTTGGAAAGTTGATGTGATAAGAAAATAAATAATGGGAGATATAAGGTATAGGCGAGAATATTATGAATCTTGGACTGATTTATAATATAAGGTTGGAAGATATCATGAGGTGACATTGAAATATAGTTGGTTGGAAATCAAATGGAGATTAATAAGGAATTACATGCATGGGTATTAGTAGTTACATGAAATAATGAACTACTTGGAAAAAAATGTGAATTATAAAATAAAGGTTACAATACAAAGTTACAACCTTATATGTAACACCCCATCCAACATTAACTCACTTACAATAAACTGCAGCGGAATAACAACCTCGTCACATTACTCAACTCGTTGGTGTTACACGCCGTTAGCCACCCACGTGGCTAACAAAGCTAATTCATACACATTGTACCGGTCTGATGGGCTAAATTCCCGAGCGACTACACATTACTATCCCTTTCCATTAACAACAACAACATACACCTTTCAGCTGTACCGAGTATTCACAAACTGATGCCGATAACAGTTTCGGTCTTACTACGCCTACTGTATATATACATTTAAATGTTTACCCATGTACAAAGACTACCCGTCCTACTCTCGAACGGCTTCCAGCACTTCGTACCTGAAATAAGAAAAGAAGAGAAAGGGGTGGCCCCCAAGGGGCTCAGCACCTTTGCTGGTATGGTAATCCCGCAGCCCGCATGCTACCGGGCCACGCACAACTAATTGTCGTCTTAGCATGCGGTTGATTATATTTAAATCATGCATGTAACAGTAAACACACATCACATAACATTTCGCCTCAATGGGCTCAACAAACGGATAATATATCCTTACTTAATAAGTCACTCTTGGTATTCATTATCCCTAGAGTGTTCCTCCTCTAATGGAGCTACTTCCTTAATAGATAACACTTACCCCTAAATCGGGTTATCCTTAAACGCCTCTTATCTCACACTGGGAATCATATCCATGATCCACACACTCCACATTATACAACATATAACATACACTACATACAACACCTAACAACACTTTGCACGTTTCCACGTGCACAACATAATACCGCAATAGATATTGCATCACAACAAAATACATAACATAACGGGAATGGTTCTCTTAGGAACCGACCCAAACATAGTTAGTTCACTGGGAGAGCCTAGAGGATGCTGTCAAACTCATGCTAAGCTCGTTTACATAACTCGTTACCGTTCTGTTAGGCGAACGAATAACTTAACATAAAGATGGATCGGGTTTAGTGACCCGAACACAACATACATAATCCCCAACAGACGTGAGTCAAGAGCCTTGGTTAAGCTCAGGGGTGATCGAAGACCAATGAAGGAAGACAATCAACAGAGAGGAAGCTGAAGAAACTGTATACAACAACTCCCAAACAACGCGCGACCGGAACAACCGAATTCCTCACCCCCCCCCCCCATAATATATAAATATTCACAGTTAAAGACTCCGCTGTGGAACCTATCACATCAGCACACAACACAGTATTACAACTGAGTTAATCACGCAAAGGAGGGTCATACACTTACAGCAACATCACACAACTAACTCACGCATAGCCGTGGTTAGAACGTTCCTTAGGTCGGAAACGTTATTACCGGATACCGTTCTCATACGTTTACCTAATAGTGGTTAACTAGCCCTTCAAGCGCATTCGAGGTTACCGGTATCGGTACGTAAACATACAATAACAATAACGACTGTAAACTCGTTTCATGATTTATCTCATAACGTGGCAAACACACAGAAAAACACATTGGCATACAAGCCGGTGTAATCCGGTAGGACACAGGTTGCAAGAAAACCATACCTGTCACCGGAGTCCACTTTACCACGTCCACTTATGTTCCTCGAGCGATTCTCGAACAACTGTTAACATCACATGTGTTTTTATTAACATCGGGGTTTGTTTGATTATTTAATGTCTAATGCTTAACTTTCCCCGTTAACTTAGTTACATAACTTTACATTTTAACTTGTTTTACTTTTACATTTTGATACAACTTTTCACCCACTTAATTGCCATTTAAAACTCACCTAACATGTCCTTAACAACCTTATAACATCATTACCTATCAATCCCCATCATTACATATCATTTCATAACCTTAAACCATGTTTTTGGTCCGACCGGACTTGCCGACCGGACTTACCCAAGTCCGGTCGATTCCAGAACACATTTCCGTCAAAATTTTCTACTCCGACCGACCTTGTAAGTCCGGTCCATTCCATAAACTAATTCCCACAGGGTAAACTGGGCCCGACCGAACTTGCAAGTCCGGTCGCAAGTCCGGTCTGCCCCAGATCTTTTTTCCTTTTACATTCAACTCCAAACTTCACCCCACATATCCTAGTATACCCTAACCTCATTTGGGCACTTCAAACACACCTTTATCCATGTGCTAAACTCTTTAAATCACTCACCAAAACCATTTTATCATTCACAAACTTCTTACAAAGTTCCTAGCACTTGGGATGTTTTCTCCTTAAGATTTATAAGTGGTAGTTCACCAATAATGACCACTACACCAAGGCGTTTCCTCTACACCTTAACATCTTCTCTCAGCTTCTTTTCTTACTAACTAAACCTCCTTTTTCACATCTTACCTAAACATCACTTATTCCTTGGATATTAACATTACCTAAACCTTAAACAAACTCCTCCAAGACTTAAATACATTCTCAAAACACACATTGAATTCCTAGAACTTCCAAGACAACACCTAAATCCTTGCATCACTCTAAATCACCTTAATACATGTTTTCTTCTCAAGTAAACATTTATTCACCTTTAACACTTCCTAGTTCACCAAAACTCACTTAAAACACTTAGAACTTCTTACACATTTCCCAAATTTGGCCATAGCTCTGTATATACTCACATCCAAACACTTAGGTTTTTACCTTATTTCATTCAAGAACACCTAAAATCCATCAAACACATTTTATACACAAGACTTCACACATTTAGCACTACATCACAATATAGTGCATAACTTAAATTGCTTGGCACTTAGGCCCTTAAACAACATGGCTCTTAGGCCCTTAAATTGCATAACCTTAAACACTGAATTTCCCACATAAATAATGCCTTTGACCTGCAAATACATACACCAATACATATGTTCTTTTACTAGTCTCCTTGAGAACACTTTACTAGGTCATTCACCATTTGCTCTTTAGGTAGTTTTAACAAGCATTATAAGCTTATTTCTCCTAAGGCATTAAACCACATTAAGATAGCATATTTACCTCTTTTCCTCCCAAATTTCTTTCTTGTTTCCTTACAAAACCGGTAAGGCATTTGGTTCCTTGCCAACTACTAAACATTATACAAACAACATAATGAGTATTCAAGCTTTAAGCTCCATCTCATTGTAAACCCTAGGTTTACATTATTTCAAAACATTAATGTAGTTGTTTTACCTTAATCTTTGAAGGGTGTTTGAATATCTATGAAGAGAGGACTCCACCTAGTCCTTGAAAGATTCAAATGGAGCTAGAACAAGGCAACACAAGGAGCTCCATCAATGAATATTTTCGGTCACACACAAAACATGGAGGAAACTTGATTTTTCTTTGAGATTCCTTACCTAGGAGCAAAGGAGATCAATAATATGTGGAAAGACAAGCTCAAGCTCCATCAATGGTGGAACTCCATGGCACCGAAATGGTGATCTTGAAATTTTGAGAAGATAGGAATGAAGAGCTTGATGAGAGGAAGAGAATGGTGGTGTTGTTTTTGATTTGGTTAAGTGAGCTAGGTTTTACAAGGGTTCAAAGGTGGACTTCCATGGTGGTGGTGCTGTATGAACGTGAGAACAAAGAAGAGAGGTAGAAGAGAGCTTGGATACGTGGGAAATGAGAAGGAAATGAAAGAGAGAATGAGATAAGTTTTGCTTTTGGAAGATATTTGTACTTAAAAAGCAAATAGTACTTAAGTTAGTCATTCTTTATTTCCTTAGCATGTTAACAAGGGTGGTGAGTCACCACACCTTAAAAACCGGCCCCCAATAGTACCTAGGGGTATTTTAGACTTTATTAATCAATTGTCTCACTTATAATAACATATGTTACAAAATAGCTTATAAAAATCACTATTCACAAAAACAAGGCACATTGTTGTGAAATTTTTGATTTCCCATTGATATAGACTTCCAAATGTGATACTATATAGTACACATGTTAATTAAAGAGTAATGATGGACATTTAGCCATTCAAAACTCATTTACAAGACAATTTTTCAAAAACGTGCTTTAAGACTCCTTAAAGCACATTTTGTGTTTTAACTTGTTTTCAAGCTTGGTTTTCTTTGGTAATTGATTTAATATGTTCATTAACATATTTCTAAGGTATAGGTATGACCATTAGGTCTTATACAAATTCATCCCAAGCTTAGAGCACATTTTTGCTCATATTGACTTTAAGGTATTTTCTTGTGTTTTATTTGGTTTAACTGCCCACCAAGGTTTCCTAAGGACTTATTTAGCCTTATTAAATCATAATTGAATATTATTAAGTCTTGATAGGCTCTTTGGGTCCTAAACAAGTTCACTCATAGCTTAGAGCATGTTTTTGCTCAAACTGTGTCTTACTGCTTTATTGCATTTACTATGGTCTAAATTGTTCACTGGTGTTACTAAGGCACTTTTAGCCTTTACATACCATAGTTTGATATTTAAACCACATATCAAGGTTTGGGGTATTTCAATCTACCCCCCTTAAAAGAACTTCGTCCTCGAAGTTCACACTTTCCACACATCATTAGATTTGAACACAGGAATCACTTGGAAATAAACTTCCATAACCAAACACACTTTACATCACAACCTCGGACTTAATGGTCCGGGCAACACATTCACATCCACACATAACATAATATCCACATGATAACCTCGGACTCTTTGGTCCGGGTATCTTAACAACACTTACACATACATAACAACCCCTTGGACCCACTGGTCTCGGGTAACATCACAACATTTGGACACATAGGTCCCCATGACATAACAGTCTTCAGACACTTAGGTCTATGTAACACAACACATTTAGACTCATAGGTCTCAATAGTATACACTTTTAGGAGATCAAAGTCAAAATAACATTTATTACACATACCACACAACATGTCATAGCATGTATAACAATCAAAAATATCTTTTACATACACACTGTGATCCCGCAGAACCCGGTCGCGATGGACACCTTCCGTCCCCGTGCCTTTGGGAGATTAAAACAATCACATAAATTTGAATTTTTTTTTTTGTGAGGTTAAGTAAGAAGACTTTAATTATATAGAGTATCTATCAACGTTTTATAAATACCAATTGAAAATCCTTTTGAAAACACACACAACTCCAAGTCCAACTTAAGCTCTTTGCTTCTTTTCTTAGCGTGGTTATTTGTGACCACTTATAGGGAGTTTCAAGAGTCATCCAACCCTGATGTGATCAGCATCAGTGTTGAACTATCCTTCCACCCCAATTTGTGTTCGGCTTCCCTTGATCACATGCAAATCAAGTTCCACCTCCCACTTCATTTTCAAGCATCAAGTAAATCACTCATTTCCAATTTTCTATCTTTTTAATCATTCTAATCATGATCATACATCTCCAAAGGATAGAACTCCGTCTATCAGTTACCTCCATTCCCTTTAATCATGTTGCCTAGGGAATCTTATTCTCACTAGGTTCTATGTCGGTATCATGCCCTTTCTTGAATCACTATATAGTATGTATATACATATATATTTTATCAAAATACAACACATAACTTCACATTTATACACTGTCGGGGCTTTTGTTCCCCCGGGAGCTTCTCTACTCCCCACACTTGTACTATCACACACAACTGTTAACAAATACACACACTTATCACAATGGTATTCGCATCTTCTGTGCGCAATTACCACAATTAAACCATGAATGAATGTGTATGTTTACGTAACACACACATCAATCATCAAAACAATAATATAATTTTGTGCTATGCACAATATAAGTCACATACACTACGTACACTTGTACGGTAATATACACTAAGTGGTTTTGCGCTCTACCCCCCTTAAAAGGGATTACGCCCACGTAATCAATCACTAAACATCGGCTTATAATGTTCTGCCGTCGTGAAGTGTTTTAACTTCCACATGGTCTATTACACAATGGATTCTGATTAGAGGATCTTAACCATATTGGCGGTTTAGTTCCTAAACCAAGAATTCTCATTGGAGTTTGTTTAAACTCTTAGTTGGTTTCGATTCTGGCCTGTTAGGCTTCTAGGCGTTAATAATTAGCCATTCACTCGTGTTCACCATGTACATTCGACACTTGAATCACTGGCTCACTAGTTTCTGCTGCGAAACTCTAATAACTGTAGAGCTTAATTGCCCCATTTGTTATTCTTACTGTATTGTACATCCCCAATTGTCACCTTTATCTTGGTAACAATGGTTTCTCAACCGACGCGTGGTATCTCTTACCGTTAGCGAATTCGGTGAGTTATACACTTTCTATCCACTTCCATAACAATTTACTGTGTATACCACTATGTATTTCACAATGATTGACTTGTTCCTTTCCGACTTACTGTCGGTTGAGATTGAGCTACTACCTAGTGTGTAGTGCTCTCTCATCTATTTACAACATTTGGGGTATATTCTATACCGATATTTGGCAGTTAGTGCTACTGTAGTCACTTACTGTTAATCATGTCTCCACATTTGGTTTTGTACAAGTACTCTTTTATTGGTGCGGCCTTGCATTTCCTATGCATCGGCCATTATAACATTATTCCTCCACAATTAACATGTTTCCAATTCCTAGCTATCCCACTCGTTCATTACTGCGCAAGTGCAATACCAAAACACTCAGTCATACAGAGTGCAGAGGCGTAAACTCTTGACAGTAAATTCCTTATGTGATTGCAGTAGGAATTCACACTGAGTTTCCTTATCACATAGTACCGACCATTGGCTCATTGCCCAGTCTGTGTATCATCACTTGCTTGCATGTCCATTGAGTTTAACTCATAACTGGTCTTATCTGTTACATTATCGTTTAACAACACTTATACAACGGTCGCTTGTTGCGCACCGTGCTCTTACTCCCTGTATAACATCAGCTTATATCGTATCTACTGTCACCTCAACTTCCACACATAACTTACATTATTCACATTATAGTTCATCACTCATTTGAACGACTACTGAATGCTCCTTGAGCATCGATCATTCGAGTCACCAGCCGGCATTATTCAGCTCGGTGTTTCCCTTTATACACACATACTACTAAGCTAACTGCTCTCTTTCAATAATAACATTGTCCATCCTTAACATATTTCTTGAACTTGATCCATATAACTACCGCTCCTGCGGTTTCAGAATATCGAGAGGTATCCCCACTCTTAATGTAGTGGTTCGTTTACCACTCTATTCACTTATACAACATAAACTTCTACAATCAATCTAATTTTCATAACACATTTATTTGTGGCTTATAAGCCTTACTGCCTTGAGCTGCGCTCATTGTAGGCTGTCCACACACATGTACTTCTCTGTACAACATTACATGGTTTGGATATTATATTGAGCTCCATGACAAGGTCGTTAATCACGTTTCTTTCACGGAATGCCCCTTAGGATTGCCAGTCCGTCTCCTGACAACTTATGTCTAAACTGGGTGTTAATTTCAAACCCTCGTTTTCTGTCACGTCATTTCATGCAACACTGTTGATGCAACACCCTTCAAGGATTTTTCCTGGGTGTTGTTAAGTTATGCCTTTACATGGTTTACAGTTATTGGTACATACAGTTAGCCACGCCGTTGCGTTCTTAACTGGCTTTATCCTTTTCTGTGAAGATCAACACTTCCTGGTAGTGTAGGTACTCATTCTGGAAATTTCATCCCGTTCATTGCACGTTAATGTGTCCACATTAGGCATCTGCCTTGCCATGCACAGGCTGGGTCTCGTTCCAGCTATCATGTTTATCCTTGAGGATCCTCAAGTCATATACGATGTCTTTACATTCAGTTAGTGCACTTCGCACCTCCTGACTCTTAAACATTCCTTGGAAGGAATTCACTAATTCCTTTAGTCTCTTTAATTTAACTGAGTTCCTTAACTTCAACTATTCCTTGTAATCCTTAGCTCTTGTTTGACTCATACTGCGGACCGTAGACGGAGTCGACTACTTCCCGTGTTTCGGACTCCACTCGTATACATATGTGGGGTACCATAATGATACATTGCTACCTACCCAACTAACCCATAAGTAGGTCTGTCAGGCCCACAAGCTCCTATCGGAGTGCGGTCGTCCCACAATTCAGTTGGTACACTCTGTGTCCGTCACACCCTAGGTGAAGTATTCTGTTGTCAACTCCCTTATATTGTCCCCTGACAATATGCGTTCCGTGCTTCCCGAACTTAATCGAAGGAAAGTTTATCCACTGTTGTATCTTATCATCTGCCCTTGGTTTTACTGGTTTGGTTTAAAAGAAGTTTGGAAAGAAGTGTTGGTTTGAAAGAAAATTTGGTTTTGAAAAGAAAAGGGTTAGATAAATCTGGGTTTGAAAGAAAATTTTCATGGTTTCACAACATCTTCTTACCTTAGCCAAGTCTAGCTTCTTGCTGACTGGTGTACTTACAATTACAAAGGTCAGGCTGTTAAGCCCTTCCATGGTTATAATGTTCACACTTAACTTCGTGGTACTTTACTAAGTACTTGTAGTGGTTATAAATTTCCCGAACAGCCCTGTTATAGCAGCACTTGCTATGGCAAGTGCGCCATGCTAACTGGCTATCGGTTTAACACATACTGGTTATGGTATTGTCTTTACCCATACTGTCAACAGTGGCCTTGTTGGCCCTCACTGATCTTACTGCCTTGATAATAACTCTTCTAGGTGACTTCTCACTGTCTTCACCTGACGATCATCAACTAGGGTGTTTCCCATTCTGGGAGACCCCTTTGTCTTAGTATTGTATTCTCTTCGTAGCCCGTTCCACGCATTGTCGTGGTTACTGAGACTTGTCTCTTGTTTGGGCTCTACGTTGCAGTTCCTTTATCGGTTGGTACACCGTTGGTGTATTGTTTATCAACTGTGGTCCTGTAGACACTTGTCTCGGTTTCACTAATCCACTTCTTGCCTGTTGCACGGTTGGTGCGTTGCAAGTTGGTTTTTCTCGACTGCTTAGCATGTCGACCCAGGTTGCCGGAAATTCTATTCCTCTATACACAAGATCCTTCATTCTTCGCTATTCATACGGTTAACACTGTTCAGATAGGAAACCGTCTCCGGGATTCCCAGTTTTCGGGATCTACCGTATGACAGGTTCTCCGTACCTTTAAAGGTACTTAATAACAGCCAGATCGGGTTTTCCTGAGTAAGAGAGGACTTTCATCTCTCTGGCGTTCTTTCCCAAGTTATAAAATAGGGATTGTGGAGGGTGGGAAGGATATTGTAGGTTTCCAGTAGTCACTGGTAGTTCCTAACTAGCGTATCTCTCACGCTATCACTCAACCCTTAACCCAAAGTACTAAAATCCTAACTCGGTACTTCCTAAGCTCGGTAATTCAGTCATCAGAGTGATACTTCGCTCTGATACCACTTTTTGTAACACCCCATCCAACATTAACTCACTTACAATAAACTGCAGCGGAATAACAACCTCGTCACATTACTCAACTCGTTGGTGTTACACGCCGTTAGCCACCCACGTGGCTAACAAAGCTAATTCATACACATTGTACCGGTCTGATGGGCTAAATTCCCGAGCGACTACACATTACTATCCCTTTCCATTAACAACAACAACAACATACACCTTTCAGCTGTACCGAGTATTCACAAACTGATGCCGATAACAGTTTCGGTCTTACTACGCCTACTGTATATATACACTTAAATGTTTACCCATGTACAAAGACTACCCGTCCTACTCTCGAACGGCTTCCAGCACTTCGTACCTGAAATAAGAAAAGAAGAGAAAGGGTGGCCCCCAAGGGGCTCAGCACCTTTGCTGGTATGGTAATCCCGCAGCCCGCATGCTACCGGGCCACGCACAACTAATTGTCGTCTTAGCATGCGGTTGATTATATTTAAATCATGCATGTAACAGTAAACACACATCACATAACATTTCGCCTCAATGGGCTCAACAAACGGATAATATATCCTTACTTAATAAGTCACTCTTGGTATTCATTTCCCTAGAGTGTTCCTCCTCTAATGGAGCTACTTCCTTAATAGATAACACTTACCCCTAAATCGGGTTATCCTTAAACGCCCCTTATCTCACACTGGGAATCATATCCATGATCCACACACTCCACAATATACAACATATAACATACACTACATACACACCTAACAACACTTTGCACGTTTCCACGTGCACAACATAATACCGCAATAGATATTGCATCACAACAAAATACATAACATAACGGGAATGGTTCTCTTAGGAACCGACCCAAACATAGTTAGTTCACTGGGAGAGCCTAGAGGATGCTGTCAAACTCATGCTAAGCTCGTTTACATAACTCGTTACCGTTCTGTTAGGCGAACGAATAACTTAACATAAAGATGGATCGGGTTTAGTGACCCGAACACAACATACATAATCCCCAACAGACGTGAGTCAAGAGCCTTGGTTAAGCTCAGGGGTGATCGAAGACCAATGAAGGAAGACAATCAACAGAGAGGAAGCTGAAGAAACTGTATACAACAACTCCCAAACAACGCGCGACCGGAACAACCGGATTCCTCACCCCCCCATAATATATAAATATTCACAGTTAAAGACTCCGCTGTGGAACCTATCACATCAGCACACACAGTATTACAACTGAGTTAATCACGCAAAGGAGGGTCATACACTTACAGCAACATCACACAACTAACTCACGCATAGCCGTGGTTAGAACGTTCCTTAGGTCGGAAACGTTATTACCGGATACCGTTCTCATACGTTTACCTAATAGTGGTTAACTAGCCCTTCAAGCGCATTCGAGGTTACCGGTATCGGTACGTAAACATACAATAACAATAACGACTGTAAACTCGTTTCATGATTTATCTCATAACGTGGCAAACACACAGAAAAACACATTGGCATACAAGCCGGTGTAATCCGGTAGGACACAGGTTGCAAGAAAACCATACCTGTCACCGGAGTCCACTTTACCACGTCCACTTATGTTCCTCGAGCGATTCTCGAACAACTGTTAACATCACATGTGTTTTATTAACATCGGGGTTTGTTTGATTATTTAATGTCTAATGCTTAACTTTCCCCGTTAACTTAGTTCATAACTTTACATTTTAACTTGTTTTACTTTTACATTTTGATACAACTTTTCACCCACTTAATTGCCATTTAAAACTCACCTAACATGTCCTTAACAACCTTATAACATCATTACCTATCAATCCCCATCATTACATATCATTTCATAACCTTAAACCATGTTTTTGGTCCGACCGGACTTGCCGACCGGACTTACCCAAGTCCGGTCGATTCCAGAACACATTTCCGTCAAAATTTTCTACTCCGACCGACCTTGTAAGTCCGGTCCATTCCATAAACTAATTCCCACAGGGTAAACTGGGCCCGACCGAACTTGCAAGTCCGTCGCAAGTCCGGTCTGCCCCAGATCTTTGTTTTCCTTTTTACATTCAACTCCAAACTTCACCCCACATATCCTAGTATACCCTAACCTCATTTGGGCACTTCAAACACACCTTTATCCATGTGCTAAACTCTTTAAATCACTCACCAAAACCATTTTATCATTCACAAACTTCTTACAAAGTTCCTAGCACTTGGGATGTTTTCTCCTTAAGATTTATAAGTGGTAGTTCACCAATAATGACCACTACACCAAGGCGTTTCCTCTACACCTTAACATCTTCTCTCAGCTTCTTTTCTTACTAACTAAACCTCCTTTTTCACATCTTACCTAAACATCACTTATTCCTTGGATATTAACATTACCTAAACCTTAAACAACTCCTCCAAGACTTAAATACATTCTCAAAACACACATTGAATTCCTAGAACTTCCAAGACAACACCTAAATCCTTGCATCACTCTAAATCACCTTAATACATGTTTTCTTCTCAAGTAACATTTATTCACCTTTAACACTTCCTAGTTCACCAAAACTCACTTAAAACACTTAGAACTTCTTACACATTTCCCAAATTTGGCCATAGCTTCTCTTGTATATACTCACATCCAAACACTTAGGTTTTTACCTTATTTCATTCAAGAACACCTAAAATCCATCAAACACTTTTTATACACAAGACTTCACACATTTAGCACTACATCACAATATAGTGCATAACTTAAATTGCTTGGCACTTAGGCCCTTAAACAACATGGCTCTTAGGCCCTTAAATTGCATAACCTTAAACACTGAATTTCCCACATAAATAATGCCTTTGACCTGCAAATACATACACCAATACATATGTTCTTTTACTAGTCTCCTTGAAACTTTACTAGGTCATTCACCATTTGCTCTTTAGGTGAGTTTTAACAAGCATTATAAGCTTATTTCTCCTAAGCATTAAACCACATTAGATAGCATATTTACCTCTTTTCCTCCCAAATTTTTTCTTTTTCCTTACAAAACCGGTAAGGCATTTGGTTCCTTGCCAACTACTAAACATTATACAAACAACATAATGAGTATTCAAGCTTTAAGCTCCATCTCATTGTAAACCCTAGGTTTACATTATTTCAAAACATTAATGTATTGTTTTACCTTAATCTTTGAAGGGTGTTTGAATATCTATGAAGAGGGACTCCACCTAGTCCTTGAAAGATCCAAATGGAGCTAGAACAAGGCAACACAAGGAGCTCCATCAATGAATATTTTCGGTCACACACAAAACATGGAGGAAACTTGATTTTTCTTTGAGATTCCTTACCTAGGAGCAAAGGAGATCAATAATATGTGGAAAGACAAGCTCAAGCCCCTCAATGGTGGAACTCCATGGCACCGAAATGGTGATCTTGAAATTTTGAGAAGATAGGAATGAAGAGCTTGATGAGAGGAAGAGAATGGTGGTGTTTTTGTTTGATTTGGTTAAGTGAGCTAGGTTTTACAAGGGTTCAAAGGTGGACTTCCATGGTGGTGGTGCTGTATGAACGTGAGAACAGAAAGAAGAGAGGTAGAAGAGAGCTTGGATACGTGGGAAATGAAGAAGGAAATGAGAGAATGAGATAAGTTTTGCTTTTGGAAGATATTTGTACTTAAAAAGCAAATAGTACTTAAGTTAGTCATTCTTTTTCCTTAGCATGTTAACAAGGGTGGTGAGTCACCACACCTTAAAAACCGGCCCCCAATAGTACCTAGGGGTATTTTAGACTTTATTAATCAATTGTCTCACTTATAATAACATATGTTACAAAATAGCTTATAAAAATCACTATTCACAAAAACAAGGCACATTGTTGTGAAATTTTTGATTTCCCATTGATATAGACTTCCAAATGTGATACTATATAGTACACATGTTAATTAAAGAGTAATGATGGACATTTAGCCATTCAAAACTCATTTACAAGACAATTTTTCAAAACGTGCTTTAAGACTCCTTAAAGCACATTTTGTGTTTTAACTTGTTTTCAAGCTTGGTTTTCTTTGGTAATTGATTTAATATGTTCATTAACATATTTCTAAGGTATAGGTATGACCATTAGGTCTTATACAAATTCATCCCAAGCTTAGAGCACATTTTTGCTCATATTGACTTTAAGGTATTTTCTTGTGTTTTATTTGGTTTAACTGCCCACCAAGGTTTCCTAAGGACTTATTTAGCCTTATTAAATCATAATTGAATATTATTAAGTCTTGATAGGCTCTTTGGGTCCTAAACAAGTTCACTCATAGCTTAGAGCATGTTTTTGCTCAAACTGTGTCTTACTGCTTTATTGCATTTACTATGGTCTAAATTGTTCACTGGTGTTACTAAGGCACTCTTTAGCCTTTACATACCATAGTTTGATATTTAAACCACATATCAAGGTTTGGGGTATTTCATTATAACCTATCGGATAATACACGGTCATTGACATATAAATATTATCAAGTTAAGAGTTTTGGGATTAGTGAAGGAATCGTTATGAGAATGGGAAGATAAGTACTCACATCAAATAATGAAATTATATATATACTTACAAGAGTTATAATGTAAGGTTGGAAATCTTATAAAATTGAGGAGAAGATATAATGCACTTCAAGCTTTATAAGTGACATTATTACATACTAAGGTTACACCATTATTAAATCAAGTGTGAGGAATAGCACTTATAAATGTTGTAGTACCCTCACATGAAATGACGAAATATCCATATAATAACAAGGATTATAACCCATATTAGTCAATATGAATGTATAATGTTAAATAGAAGTGATTACCTGGTCACATGGAATGTTGATGAGATATGTTGTAAGGTGGGAATGGATTAAATAACTAAGGAGAAGTCAAGGTTGGATTGCATTAAGATGTTGAACTAATACGTACGAAAACAATAACGTATGTATGTAATGTACTTATAACTATGTATAAGTGCATGCTACCTATGAGCTAACAATATACAGTCCATGAAAGGAACTAAAATTCTAAAGAGATAAGTAGATATCACCTTGATACTCTCATAAGCGAATAGAGTATAGTTTTAAAAAAACAATTAATCCCGAACCTAATAACAACCCGAAAGAGGTAATTAACCAACTAGGGGTTAATCGACAGGAAGGGATTAATATTAATATGGAACATTTAGAAGGACTCGATACCCAAGTATTAATATTTAGAGTCACTTATTCCAGAGTACATTGAGGTAGAGGATCAATAGGAGTAGCGGGTTGACGGTCGCGGGGTCGGCGTCTACTTCTCAGAGCTAGCGACTACTGGTGTACGGTATGTTGGATTGTGTGGTCTGAACCCCTGAGGACTTCCTCGGTTTGGACAGAAATTGGTGCTAAATGCTTAAGAAATATGCATGATGAAACTTGTGTTATGTGATTTTTATATATGCTCGACGATCAAGCATTTTATTATTGCACGCGTATGTCTTTCGGATGCTATAATACTTTATATCACGCGACTATGATACTAGCAAGGATGGTGAAACGTAATGAGGTACGACACTGTCGATAACTACTCTAATTACCTAAGACTTATAACTTAGGAGAAAAGATTCGGTATTACCGATCTTAGAGCATTGGCACATAACATGAATATAACTTAGATTATTCCTAGGTATGTGTAAGACCTTACGAGGCATCGAATAAATAAAATTTATTCTCCAAAGAACTCAAAACTAATAATGGTGAGTCGGTTAAAATGATTAACTATGGAGAAATGGTGGATGGTGTGGTGGTGTGGTGTATGTACGGGAAATCCTGGTCTGCATCCGTTCCAGCAGGTTGCGCAGTGTGATCACCAGAGAGGATCCAAGTGTGGAACCTCTCGTTGAGGAAATCCAATTGATCGCCTTAGATCGGTTGGCAGAGGGTGCTACTGTTTGGCACACGGCTACGGCCATATGGACGTCTCTCTCTCGAGACACAGGGAAGCCCAATGGTCTCTGATCATTGGCAATAGGACTACTGTCCAATCATAATAAAACTTGGTGAGGTTAATGGGAATTTGTCCATCTAACGAGACACCCACAAGATAATAAGAGTGTTGGCGGAAGCGGGGCTTCTAGTGATGGTAATAAACATGAGAGTGCGACTTTCGACTCGACGACTTAGTCCTTGCTTAAGGATTAAAGTGGATTATTTAATGTGTAGATGTTATATCTTTTTTGGTGGTCTATCATTATCTTGTATGAACTACTAGGTGTTTACATTTCCGCACTTACAGTTTTATTTCTACTTGTAAATCGGAACAGCATGTAAATTGGACGACATGTTAAGATGGCCAATTAACCTAAGTAACCTAAAGGGTCTAAGATAACACAGTTTAACATACTCGGACAAGCGCTGAGCCCTCCATGGGCACCAACATTTTATTTGCAAGTGTTTGACGCGACCACGGAGTGCGAGTTTTGGGTTATTTTGGATTCGGCGGTATGTGTAGTTGAATTGATTTAGGGCGTTTTTAGATTTGTTATAGATATTGTTGGCATTATATTAATTATGCCAACTCACGATTGTTACAAATTCATACTTAGACGCTTACTAGTTCCCAGGACAGCACTTGAATTTATTTTTGGCCGATTGGCGTGACAAGTTGTTGGTAAGTGTTGTGAGTTGTGGGAATCTCGTCATCACTACAGATGGATGGTTAAGTAGTTGGATGGATGATTGTGACACCCGCCTAGTTAGTGAGAGAGTTCCGTTGTGAATGTTGTGATTATTGTATTTTAATTACTGTTACGAAACGATCACGGTAAGGGTTAGGGTTAATAGACGGGGGTGTTACACTAAGGGAGTAGTAGTTGTATGCTAAGTCGTCCAAATGAAAATTCTGGTTGGATTGAGTAGCATTCCTAGGTCATATTGTCACTAGAGATGTTATATTTTTGGACCCGTCTAAGGTTCAGGCAATGAAGGAGTGGCTGAGACCGAGTAACTTGACAGAGGTCCGTAGTTTCCTGGGCTTGGAAGGATACTACAGAAGGTTCGTGAAAGACTTTTCAAGGATAGCGAGGCCGCTTACCAACCTTATGAAGAAGGTGGTAAAATTTTAGTGGGACGATGATTGTGAGAAGGCATTTCAGGCACTAAAGGAAAGGTTGACCACAACACCAGTGTTGACCTTACCTTCAGGGACCGAAGGATTTGAGGTGTTCAGCGATGCATCTAAGTACGGGTTAAGCCACGTTCTGATGCAGAATGGGAAGGTGATAGCTTATGCTTCGAGACAGTTGGAATTGCATGTTAACAATTGGGCTAATTAAGCTAAGAAGTTTAAAGGTCATGAGGATCATATAGTAGCATGCTCAGCAGTTGTGCTGAACCTTAATGACCACATATTACAGGTGCATGATCGAAAACAAAACTGGAGCGCGAGAATTTTTGGGAAGACTTAGTGGTATACCTTACCGTTTTTACCATAGGCTTTTGCTAGACTTCACCCAAATTATGGTATTGGTTTAGGTAGACTGCTCACTGTTCTTTTTGGAAATTAAGTATTGTAAACTTGGATTGTATTATGTCTCTGTCATCACTGTGGTTGTGGATTAAGTTTATGTGGACGCTTTATTACTCACATGGGTGGGTAATGGCGGTAACACCCGCTTTTTTTATTGCGACAGGCTTTTAATTTCCGCTACGACTCGCTTATTCGATTTTGTTAAGCACAGTAGTTTATATAGGATTATGGTAAATTATAAGGGATTACGAGTAGGGGTGTTACAATGAGGACCAAATATCCCCACCTCTTAGAAAACAAGGTAGTTGAATTTCAAGGACAACTTTTAATGGGGGAAGCATGTAATGTACCGAAGAAAAAAGTACAAGATTATTTATAAATATTTAATATATATTCAGAAGATGAATTTTATGTATATTTTATTGTGAGGAAGTTAGCAAATTAAGTATATTTGGCCCATTATAATGTATAGGGTTTCTATAAAAGGAGTCTAAACCCTACACTACCTATATCAGAAAAATATACTGGCATCTTCTCGTTAGTGTCGCCGCAGCCTAGCGATTGTGTGGGACGCTCACACATTACTCGGTGCAGTCATGTGTCATGACGGAAAAAAAAAAGACATGTGAGCACTTTTTGAACAGTTTAATCTTATATTAAAGTAGAGAGCCGAACAAACAGAGACACGCGTTACGTAAATGATTAAAGAACAAACACCATTTTGTTATCATTAAATAATTAGAAGTTTTAAAATATAAGTTCAAAATGTAAAAACAATTATACCATTGTTCATCTAAATTCAAGCTCTTCAAAACAAGACCAGTCATGGATATGTTTTGACAACTTTAAAAATTTATGTTAGTTACATGTACATATCAGCATATATCAACGACACTTATGGTTTACCATATACAGTTTAAAATACATCATATAACATTAATAATACACCACAAAACAATAATGATTCAGTATTTGTTCAGAAGTTGTTATCTAATTCACCACTTATTAGTTAATGAATCATAATATCAATTTCAATGAATAATAATATCAAATTTAATGAATCATAATATCATTTTAGTGTATCATCAGTAACATATATATATATAAATTTTAAACAATAATACACACAAAACAATGTTTGACAGTAAGAAAAATACATGATTGTAACACCCCAACTGCTAATCCTTTCATTATCCTCTAATCATTCCCATAATCGTCTTACTCGCAGCGGAATACTTACCTACTCCCGGCGGGTGATACAACGCCGTTAACCATCCAAGGTTAACAAGGCTACTACTGCTTACCGTATCGGTCTGATGATTAGAATAAATTGCATACATACTACTTACTTTACAATATCAAATACTTACTTACATTTGATTACCGAGTATCCAAGTTATACGAATTACATACCAAGACTACTTCCCAAAAATGAAGAGTTTATACATCCTCTCCTTACTATCCAATTACGAATTCATTATCCAAAAAGGTGTACCACATGGTACACCGGCTACTCAAAAAGGCCTTTGTAACACCCCTCTCCAAAATCACGTAATAATCCCTCACGTAGCAATAAATAAAACGTCTCGCAGCGGTAAAATAAATAACTATTACAAACTCACTCGGGTGTCACCGGCCATTACTCACCCATGCGAGCAATGAAGCCAAACTACATCCAACTTCCAAAATAAATAAACTGCTAACCGCAGTGATAACGAGAAACTCCTATACATCATACTAAGTCCACAAACCATAAACATCGACAAGTGAGCGTCTACCCAATCCTGAAAAATACATAACCTTACCATATGACCATACACCATCTTCATTTCTATACAACATCTCCAATTACCCTGTTCCTGCTCTTCAGCTCCGACAATGATCAACAACCTGAAATGGTGTAGTATCAGCGATAGACGCTGAGTATGTCGGGCCTGGACCCTAATGGTCACTTGTCATTTTAACCATCTTATTAATAGATCGGTTTCATGCTTTACCATTTACAGTTATAAACAATTCTGTAATAAACATATACAATACACTTATTCATCCATCCAAATATTCATAGATATTAAGCCATCCATCCAATCTACAATCATTTAATAACACAATCCACAATTATATATCGAACGTATCGAACAATAACAATATAATGTACAATGTACATTCGTCGTAGCGTACAGTGTTCATATTTAATTTACCTTAGCCTTGTAAGCTCCATCCAACCATCAACACACAATAAAATAACCACAAGTATAACCAATGAACAACAAAGCGAAACAACGAGAATAATAAACAAGTATTAAGTCTCGTCCATGGTATTGTTCGCCACTGTATAAGTCTCAATTGTTTTAGTTGTTCAGTTATACCTAGTGACAATGTCTCATTAAAACGACATGTCTCTAGTTACCCATATATTATGGCGGGTCACCCACGGCAGTAGCCACTCCAACGGTAGAGTCTCCGACCAACGAGCCATTCTAGCTCACGGGAAATTTTCTTGATACTTACGGACCCGTACGTGGACATCCTGGTATCGTTTTTGTGATCACAGCGCGCACCAAGAGCCACATCCTCTTGGCTTTACTTCCATTCCATTAATTAATTATACCATCGCATCGCATTACCAAATTTTCTAACACAGCAGACTAAGGTCATTAGTCCAATCCGGAGTCTGTAAACTCGGGATCCAGTGTTAGATACGAGAGTGGCGTATAGAAAGGCCAATGCTCCGTATAAAAGTCTCAGATAATATGTATATCTTATTATCTTAGTGCTACAACGTTTTTCTGACGTTCCTTATATTTCATATAAGATAGCACCATAGCCGCTAGTTCGTTTTATATATAGGTTCATATATACGAACCAATACTGTTAACTCAACAACAGTAAATAATAAGCAGCTATAAATATACAATTCATGCATATTAATTATCACATTCAGACAAACAATCTTATCACAGATCACACAGAAGTCTGGACTGAGGAAGCCCTCAGAAACAATCTGAGACACATAACAACATACAAGTTATATCAACCAAATCCGAGCCCAAGGAGCAACCTTAGGACAACTCGGATCAAACCCCTTTACATACCATTCACCCTGATTGTATTACGGTGGAGTATAAATCAGCAAGATCCTATGCTCCGTGTAGTCCGCTAGCTCGTCAAGCGTCTTGTCAGAAGTACAATCTAAACGGTAATAAACTATAAGTCAGTCTCCATGACTAACTACATCCGGTATTTCCGAATAATAAGTAACCCCGACAATCCACCCCTGTTTTCTACAGTTGTTCGTTACGGGTTTCTCTAAAACAGTCGGTTCTGTTACTTAAACGTGTACGTCATAACATTTCAACTGTTAAGTTTAATTCGTTGTATTTCTTTTTAATCTTGTCCACCATCCAGCTTAGGTACATATTCTATAGTTGCATGTATTCATGCATGATTGTAGTATATTATTATTTTTTGTATTGTATCCATAACTCATAACTTATAGTTCATATGACTATATATATTTTTTTTTAAATAACCACCACCATTAAATCATATGGTTTCCAACCAAAAGATATATCCACCTTATATACATTATCCTTTTGTATGTATATATTTACCACGTAGGTAATTCCCATGAGTTTAATAAACTCTTATATCGTATGTTACATTTTATCATCTTGTGTTAGATGATTATTCTCATTAGTTGTATTGTATTGTACAACTTATATTAAGATTGTTATCCTAATATTATGTAACATTTTATGTTGTACATTTACAACTCCTAAGGTTTATTCCATAAATACCTTAGTTTATAGATCCCATTCATTTATAGTTTGTCACATTATTTTTTTTGTGAGAACCCTTCCTTATATTAATTCCATCTAAACCATATAATTGCTATGACATTTATAACATTATAGACCTTAGTCTAAAATTCATTTTCCAACTCTTATTAACTCAGTATAGCCCTTAACTTTATTAAAATTTCGTTTTGACCACATTACATTATGTAATGTTATACCACATTCTAATATCATTTGATATGATATTTTTTTATTCCCTTTAATTTATTCCTATAGTTTTTATACAAAACTATTTCATATTGCCTCATAGGCATATATTAAACCTTATACTTTTCCTTAAACCATAATTTCCTTTATTTACAAAATCACCCCTTTCTTTTTACCATGTTATATATACCATTTAATATAACATTTCTAACTTATAAAGGAGTATAACCTATGGTTATTTTTGTAAATTCCGAACAGCCCTTGTGCTATTCTATAATTGCCATTTGGCCCTATTTATAACATATAGTTCTTCCATATCATTAAAACCATATTTTATACACATATCTTAATAAATTCTCTTAACAATTCTAAAAATCACCAAATTCCACCAAAGGGTTATAAATATCCTTATTAACCCATATACTTTTGGTATTTACCATTCCACCATCTATTTTTCTCCAAAGTGTCATAATGACATAATAACTATATATTATACATATATAGCTCATTTTAATTCCAAAATCCACCAAATAAATTCCTAAAAATTCCTAATAGCCCATGGGTGTTTAAAATACCATTTTACACCCTTAATTTTCGGTAATAACATATTCACCACATATGTTATAAAAATATTACCATTAAATACATAACCTATTATAAAACCTTAAATAAGTTATCTAACTTATTTGTTTTGGTCAAAACCTAGCATATGGTCAATGTTGACCACCTTAATATTTCCTTGACCACCAATTCGTTATAATTACGGTTTAGTACCCAAACTTTCTAAATTCACCATTTAACCCCAAAACTTTATAAAATCTTATAAACTTTATTTTAACTCCTTTTTACCTCTAATTTTCGGCCTTATTATTCTAAAGCCCCCAAATTTAATTTAACTACACCTAATACCCCATTTATTTTTGGTAATGCATTTATACTACTTAAACTTAATTAAAAGCTTGTAAATGCATAAATAAAATGGCCTAAAATACATGGCCTTATTACAAACATTTGCTCACAAAATAAATTACACATAAATGTCCCAAAATACACATAAACTTTCGGCCTCACCATATAATTTTTATTTAATTACCAAACTTCCACATAATGTCTTAAATTTGACAATTATGTTAATTAAATCTCTTAAATGACTAGCTTAATTTATCTTAGTAATTTTTTTCCATTTCTAGGTCAATATAACCCATGTTTATCATTTCACTCTCGGCCATGTTTATATATAAGCTGAGAAATTATAAAAATCATAGATTTAAGGTGTTTATACCTTGATTTAGCTTGAATAATTCTTGTTTGAATTCGGCCAGCCTTAGAGAAAATTTCCAAAGCTTCTCTTGCATGTTTAAAACAGCAAACAAGGCCTAGTTAGTCTCCAAGAAAGATCTAACCATAAGAAGTAATTTAATGTAAGATTTAAGGCAAAAATTACCTTAAGAGTGCAAGAGAGTTCAAGATGGTTTCGGCCTGAATCAAACACACCACAAGGTGTTAGATCTACTATATTGACATAGGAAATAGCTAGATCTCAACAAGCTGCCTTGTTATTAGGTTTTACCTTGGAAAAATGCCTTAAAAGAGGATATTTCCTTTGGATCTCGGCCACCCTTGCTCCAAATGGCTAACCAAAAGATTCCACATGAAAAGGAGAAGAAGATGAGGCTATTACCAAAGTTTCACAGCCGAACTTGAAGGGAATCAAAAGTTATGAGCTTAAAGCACATTTTTACCTTAAATGGTCAAGACTTGAACTTTCCTCCTTAGATCTGGTTATTGTAACACCCCATCCAACAACAAACACACTTAATAACAAACTG
Source organism: Limonium bicolor (assembly GCA_023374045.1). NCBI lineage: Eukaryota > Viridiplantae > Streptophyta > Magnoliopsida > Caryophyllales > Plumbaginaceae > Limonium > Limonium bicolor. The sequence goes on from CM041776.1 coordinate 29,244,987, forward strand.
CAGCGGAAAACAAACTTCAACACATTACTTAATTTCTTGGTGTTACACGCCGTTAACCACCCACGTGGCTAACAAGGCTAATACATATACATTGTACCGGTCTGATGGGCTAAATTCCCGAGCGACTACACATTACTATCCCTTTCCATTAACAACAACAACAACACCTTTCAACTATATCGAGTATTTATAAACTGATGCCGATAACAATTTCGGTCTTACTACACCTACTGTATATATACACTTAAATGATTACCCATGTACAATGTCTACCCCGTCCTACTCTCGAACGGCTTCCAGCTCTCTGTACCTGAAACAGGAAAAGAAGAGAAAGGGTGGCCCCCAAGGGGCTCAGCACCTTTGCTGGTATGGTAATCCCGCAGCCCACATGCTACCGGGCCACGCACAACTAATTGTTGTCTTAGCATGCGATTGATTATGTTTAAATCATGCATGCAACTATAAACACACAACACATAACAATTCGCCTCAATGGGCTCAACAAACGGATAATACATCCTTACTTGATAAATCACTCATGGTATTCATTATCCCTAGAGTGTTCCTCCTCTAATGGAGCTACTTCCTTAATAGGCGACACTTACCCTTAATTCGGGTTATCCTTAAACGCCTCCTTTCTCAAACTGGGAATCATATCCATGATCCACATACTCCACATTTTACAACTTATAACATACACTACATAACATCACACAACAACACTTTGCACGTTTCAACGTGCACAACATAACACCGCAATAGATATTGCATCACAACAAAAATACATAACATAACGGGGATGGTTCTCTTAGGAACCGACCCAAACATTGCTTATACACTGGTGAGCCTAGAGAATGTTGCCAGTCTCATGATAAGCTCGTTATACAATAACAACAACACTCATTACCGTCCTAATAGTTGGACGAGTAACTTAAGTTAAGGCGGTTCGGGTTTGGAGGCCCGCACACACCACACAAACACATGTTCCCCCTAAACCGAACATAAGTCAGAATAGCTAAGCTTTGGAATAAGCTAATGGGAGATCATAACCCGTGAGGGAAACAACCATAACAAAGAGAAGGGTAAGGCTAAGAAGGATACCCTCTCCCAAACAACGCGCGACCGGCCAAACCGGATTCCTCACTACTGTTAGTACATACTTACTTTAGATATTAGTTAGAACCCCACTATGGAGCCTGTCACATAACAACACATACAGCATTACAACTGGGTTAAACATACAAGGGAGATCCCTACATCCACAAACACATATCACACAATTAACACACGCATAGCCGTGGTTAGAACGTCCCATGGTTCGGGTCGTTTAATCCGAATACCGAACTCTCATGTGATCCTAGACTCAGTTAACTAAGGTTAACACTTCCGAGGTTAAATGGTATCGGAGTTGAACACACCACATAAATGAATTGCTGTAAACTCATTACATGTTTTATCTTACAACGTGGCAAACATACAGAAAAACACATTGGCATACAAGCCGGTGTAATCCGGTAGGACACAGGTTGCAAGAAAACCATACCTGTCACCGGAGTCCACTTTACCACGTCCACTTATGTTCCTCGAGTAATTCTCGAACAACTGATAACATTACATGTACCTTTATTAACATCGGGGTAGCACGATTATTTAATGTCTAATGCTTATAACTTTTTCCCCGTTAACTTAGTTACATAACTTTACAATTTTAACTTGATTTACTTTCACATTTTATTACAACTTTTCACCCACTTAATTGTCATTAAAACTCACCTAACATGTCCTTAACAACTTTATAACATCATTACTAATCAATCCCCATCATTACATATCATTTCATAACCTTAACCCATGTTTTTGGTCCGACCGACCTTACCGACCGGACTTACCCAAGTCCGGTCGATTCCAGAACACATTTCCGTCAAAATTTTCTACTCCGACCGACCTTGTAAGTCCGGTCCTATGTCCGGTCGGTTCCAGTAACTCAATCCGTACACAAAATACAAGCCCGACCGACCTTGCAAGTCCGGTCCCCAAGGTCGGTCCATTCCAGAAGCTAATTCTCGCAGGGTAAACTGGGCCCGACCGAACTTGCAAGTCCGGTCGCAAGTCCGGTCTGCCCCAGATCTTTGTTTTCCTTTTTACATTCAACTCCAAACTTCACCCCATATATCCTAGTATACCCTAACCTCATTTGGGCACTTCAAACACAACTTTATCCATGTGCTAAACTCTTTAAATCACTCACCAAAACCGTTTTATCATTCACAAACTTCTTACAAAGTTCCTAGCACTTGGGATGTTTTCTCCTTAAGATTTATAAGTGGTAGTTCACCAATAATGACCACTACACCAAGGTGTTTCCTCTACACCTTAACATCTTCTCTCAACTTCTTTTCTTACTAACTAAACCTCCTTTTCACATCTTACCTAAACATCACTTATTCCTTGGATATCAACATTACCTAAATCTTAAACAAACTTCTCCAAGACTTAAATACATTCTCAAAACACACATTGAATTCCTAGAACTTCCAAGATAATACCTAATTCCTTGCATCACTCTAAATCACCTTAATACATGTTTTCTTCTCAAGTAAACATTTATTCACCTTTAACACTTCCTAGTTCACCAAAACTTACTTAAAACACTTAGAACTTCTCACACATTTTCCCAAATTTGGCCATAGCTTCTCTTGTATATACTCACATCCAAACACTTAGGTTTTACCTTATTTCATTCAAAACACCTAAAATCCATCAAACACATTTTATACACAAACTTCACCCATTTAGCACTACATCACAATATAGTGCATAACTTAAATTGCTTGGCACTTAGGCCCTTAAATAACATGGCTCTTAGGCCCTTAAATTGCATAAACCTTAAACACTGAATTTCCCACATAATAATGCCTTTGACCTGCAAATACACCCAACAATACATATTCCTTTAATAAACTCCTTGAGAGCATTTCACTAGGTCATTCACCATTGGCTCCTTAGGTATTTTATTAAGCAAATCCAGCTCATTTTCCTAAGGCATTTAAACTACATTGAGATAGCTTGTTTACCTCTTTTTCCTCACAACTTCTTTCTTGTTTCCTTGTAAAACCGGTGGGGTGTTTGGTTGTTTGTCAACTTCTAAACAATGTACAAATAATAGAATGAGTATTCAAGCATTATGCTTCATCTCATTGTAAACCCTAGTTACACATATTGTTTTAACACATTAAGGTAATTGTTTTACCTTGGAATTGGAAGAGAACTTGAATAAGTATCAAGAGAGGACTCCTCCTAGCCCTTGGAAGATTCAAATGAAGCTAAAACAAGCAAGGTAAAGACACCATGGTGAGGTGAATTTTCGGCCATGTACTAAAAGGAGAGGAAACTTAATTTTTCTTTGAGATTCCTTACCTAGAAGCAAAGGAGAAGTAATAATGTGTAGAAACACAAGCTCAAGCTCCATCAATGGTGATTCTCCATGGCACCAAAATTGAGCTCTTGAAGATTTGAAAAGATAGAAGTGTAGAGCTTGACCTAACTAAGACAAATATGGTCTTAGAATTTGATTTGGAGCATGGAGTTGGATTTGGCAAGGAAATGAAGATGGAGAAGAGAGGAGCTGTAGCAAATCGTAAATGGAGGAAAGGAGAAGATGAAGAAACCGTGTGAAATGAAAGAAGAGAAGGAAATGAGAAGGTAAGTTTGCTTTTGGAGATATTTATGTTATAAAGCAAAATAGTACTTTACTTTAAGCTTTACTTTACTTATTTGATTTCTTTTACATGTTGGTGACTCACACCATGAAAAACCGGCCCCCATATACTTAGGAGGGTATAATAGTCTTTGTTGACCAACTTAATTACTTATAACAACATATGTTACAAACTAGCTTAAAAAGGTTACTATTCATGAAACAAGGCACATAGAAGTGAAATTTTTGATTTCCCTTTGATATAGCCACCCAAATGTGATACTATATAGTACACATGTTAATTAAAGAGTAATGATGGACATTTAGCCATTCAAAACTCATTTACAAGACAATTTTTCAAAAACGTGCTTTAAGACTCCTTAAAGCACTTTTTGTGTTTTAACTTGTTTTCAAGCTTGGTTTTCTTTGGTAATTGATTTAATATGTTCATTAACATATTTATAAGGTATAGGTATGACCATTAGGTCTTATACAAATTTATCCCAAGCTTAGAGCACATTTTTGCTCATATTGACTTTAAGGTATTTTCTTGTGTTCTGTTTGGTTTAACTGTCTACCAAAGTTTCCTAAGGACTTAATTAGTCTTATTACATCATAATTGAATATTATTAAGTCTTGGTAGGCTCTTTGGGTCCTAACCAAGTTCACTCATAGCTTAGAGCATGTTTTTGCTCAAACTGTGTCTTAGTGCTTTATTGCATTTTACTATGATTTAAATTGTCCACTGATGTTTCTAAGGCACTTTTAGCCTTTACATACCCTAGTTTAATATTTAAACCGCATATCAAGGTTTGGGGTATTTCAATCTACCCCCCTTAAAAGAACTTCGTCCTCGAAGTTCACATTTCCCACACATCATTAGCTTAGAATACGGGGATTACTTGGAAATAAACTTCCATAACCAAACACACTTTACATCACAACCTCGGACTTAATGGTCCGGGCAACACATTCACATCCACACATAACATAACATATCCACATGATAACCTCGGACTCTATGGTCCGGGTATCTTAACAACACTTACACATACATAACAACCCCTTTGACTCGCTGGTCTTGGGTAACATAACAACATTAGACACATAGGTCCCGATAACATAACAGTCCTTAGACACATAGGTCTATGCAACACAACACATTTAGACTCATAGGCCTTGATAGTATACACTTTAGGAAATCCAAGTCAAAACAACATTTATTACACATACCACACAACATGTCATAGCATGAATAGCAATCAAAAATATTTTTGATATACACTGTGATCCCGCAGAACCCGGTCGCGATGGACACCTTCCGTCCCCGTGCCTTTGGGAGGTCAAAACAATCACTTAAATTTAAAATTTTTTTCCTTGAGAGGTTAAGTAAGAAGACTTTAATTATGTAAAGTATCCATCAACGTTTTATAAATACCAATTGGAAATCCTTTTGAAAACACACACAACTCCAAGTCCAACTTAAGCTCTTTGCTTCTTTTATTAGCGTGGTTATTTGTGACCACTTATAGGGAGCTTCAAGAATCATCCAACCCTGATGTGATCAGCATCAGTGTAGAACTATCCTTCCACTCCAATTTGTGTTCGGCTTCCCTTGATCACATGCAAATCAAGTTCCACCTCCCACTTCATTTTCAAGCATCAATTAAATCACTCATTTCCAATTTTCTATCTTTTAAATCATTCTAATCATGATCATACATCTCCAAGGATAGAACTCCGTCTAACATTATCTCCCATTCCTTTAATGTGTGTTGCCTAGGGAATCTCATTCTCACTAGGTTCTATGTCGGTATCATGCCCTTTCTTGAATCACTATATAGTATATATATACACATATATTTTATCAAAATACAACACACGATTTCACATTTATACACTGTCGGTTTTGTTCCCCCGGGAGTTTCTCTACTCCACACTTGTACTATCACTCACAACTGTAATAAATCAACACCTTACACAATGGTATTCGCATCTTCTGTGCACAATACCACAATTAAACCATGAATGAATGTGTATGTTTCGTAACACACACACCAATCATCAAAACAATAATTTTGTGCTATGCACAATATAAGTCACATACACTACGTACACTTGTACGGTAATATACACTAAGTGGTTTTGCGCTCTACCCCCCTTAAAAGGGATTACGCCCACGTAATCAATCACTAAACATTAGCTTAAATGTTTTTGCCGTCGTGAAGTATCTTAACTTCCACGCGTTTATTATACAATGGATTCTGATTAGAGTATCTTAACCATATTAGCGTTTAGTTCCTAAACCAAGAATTCTCATTGGAGTTTGTTTAAACTCTTAGTTAGTTTCGATTCTGGCCTGCTAGGCTTCTAGGCGTTAATAATTAGCCATTCACTCATGTTCACCATGTACATTCAACACTTGAATCACTGGCTCACTAGTTTCTGCTGCGAAACTCTATAACTGTAGACTTAATTGCCCCATTTGTTATTCATATTGTATTGTACATTCCCAATTGTCACCTTCATCTTGGTAACAATGTTTTCTCAACCGACGCGTGGTATCTCTTACCGTTAGCGAATTCGGTGAGTTATAAACTTCCTATCCACTTCCATGACAATTTACTGTGTATACAGCTGTGTATTTCACAATGATTGACTTGTTCCCTTTCGACTTATTGTCGATTGAGATTGAGCTACTACCTAGTGTGTAGTGCTCTCTCAGCTATTTACAACATTTGGGGTATATTCCATACTGACATTTGCAGTTAGTGCTACTGTAGTCACTTACTGTTAATCATGTCTCCACATTTGGTTTTGTACAAGTACTCCTTTATTGGTGCGGCCTTGCATTTCCTATGCATCGGCCTTTACACATTATTGCTCCACAATTAACATGTTTCCAATTCCTAGCTATCCCACTCGATCATTACTGCGCAAGTGCAATACCAAAACACTCAGTCATACAGAGTGCAGAGGCGTAAACTCTTGACAGTAAATCCCTTATGTGATTGGCCATGGAATTCACACTGAGTTCCTCATCACATAGTACCTACCACTGGCTTATTGCCAGTCTGTGTATCATCACTTGCTTGCATGTCCATTGAGTTTAACCCACAACTGGTCTTATCCGCCACACACTATACAACGGTCGCTTACTGCGCACCGTACTTATTGTATAACACTAACTTACATGGTATTTATTGTCACATTAACTTCCACGCATATACTTACATCACTCGTATTATGGTTTGTCCTTCTTTTGGATGACTACTAAATACTCTTTGAGCGTTGATTCACTTGAGTCACAAACCGGCGTTATTTAGCTCGGTGCTTCACTTATACACATACTACTAAGCTAACTGCTCTTTTTCAATAATAGCATCGTCATCCTTAACATATTCTTGAACTTGATTCACTTAACTACCGCTCCTGCGGTCTCACAATCGAGAGGTATCCCCACTCTTAATGCAGTGGTTCGTTCTCCACTCTATTCACTTATATAACATAAACTTCTACAATCAATCGAGTTTATATAACATATCTTGCTTATGGCTTATAAGCCTTATTGCCTTGAGCTGCGCTCATTATAGGCTGTTCACACACATGTACTTCTCTGTACAACATTACATGGTTTGGACGTTATATTGAGCTCCATGACAAGGTCGTTGCATTCCGTTTCCTTTCATGGGATGCCCCTTAGGATTGTCAGTCCGTCTCCTGACAACTTATGTCTAAACTGGGTGTTAATTTCAACCCTTGTGTTTCTGTCATGCTTTTCATTCAACAATTGTGATGCGAACACCCTTCAAGGACTGCTCCTAGGTGTGCTAAGTTTGCCTTACATTTGGCTCACACTTATTGGTATATTTAGTTAGCCACGCCGTTTTGCGTTCTTAACTGGCTTATTATCATTATCTTCTTCTGTGAAGATCAACATTTCCTGATAGTGTAGGTACTCATTCTGGGAGTTTCATCCCGTTCTTTGCACATTAATGTGTCCACATTAGGCATCTGCCTTGCCATGCACAGGCTGGGTCTCGTTCCAGCTATCATGTTTATCCCTGAGGATCCTTAAGACGTATACGATGTCTTTACATTCAGTTAGTGCACTTCGCACCTCCTGACTCTTAAACATTTCCTTGGAAGGAATTCTCTAATCCTTTAATCTCGTTAACTTAACTGAGTTCCTTAACTTCAACTATTCCTTGTAATCCTTAGCTCTTGCTTGACTCATACTGCTGACCGTAGACGGAGTCGACTACTTCCCGTGTTTCGGACTCCACTCGTATACATATGTGGGGTACCATACTGATACATTGCTACTTACCCAACTACCCATAAGTAGGTCTGTTAGGCCCACAAGCTCCTATCGGAGTGCGGTCGTCCCACAACACAGTTGGTACACTCGTAGTGTCCGTCACACGCCTAGGTGAAGTATTCTGTTGTCAACTCCCTTATATTGTCCCGTGACAATATTCATTCCATGCTTCCCGAACTTAATCGAGGGAAGTTTATCCACTGTTGTATCTTTATCAACTGCCCTTGGTTTTTACTGATTTGGTTTAAAAGAAGGTTAGAAAGAAGTGTTGGTTTGAAAGAAGATCTGGTTTTGAAAGAAAAGGGTTTGAATAAATCTGGGTTGAAAGAAAAATTCTCATGGTTCCACAACATCTTCTTACCTTAACCAAGTCTAGCTTCTTGCTGACTGGTGTACTTACAGTTACAGAGGTTAGGCTATTAAGCCCTTCCATGGTCATAGTGGTCTCGTTTAACTCATGGTACTTTACTAAGTACTTTGTAGTGGTTATAAATTTCCCGAACAGCCCTGTTATAGCAGCACTTGCTATGGCAAGTGCGCCATGCTAACTGGCTATCGTTTTAACACATACGGTTATGGTGTTGTTTTTACCCATACTGTCATCAGTGGCCTTGTTGGCCCTCACTGACCTTACTGCCTTGATAATAACTCCTCTAGGTGACTTCTCACTGTCTTCATATGGTAATTATCAACTAGGGTGTTTCCCATTCTGGGAGACCCCTCTTACTTAGTATTATATCTCCTTCGTAGCCCATTCCACGTATTTGTCGTGGTTACTGAGACTTGTCTCTTGTTTGGGTACTACTTGTAGTTCCTTTAGCGGTTGGTATACCGTTGGTGTATCACTTAACAACTGTGGTCCCGTAGACACTTGTCTCGGGTTTCTTTAATCCACTTCTTGCCTGTTGCACGGTTGGTGCGTTGCAAGTTGGTTACTCTCGACTGCTTAGCATGTCGACCCAGGTTGCCGGAAATTCCATTCTTCTATACACAAGATTCTTCATTCCTCGCTATTAAATGCGGTTAACATTGTTCAGATGGCAACCGTCTCCGGGATTCCCAGTTTTCGGGATCTACCGTATGACAGGTTCTCCGTACCCTAAAGGTATTTAATAACAGCCAGATCGGGTATTCCGAGTATGAGAGGACTTTCATCTCTCTGGCGTTGTTGCCCAAGTTATAAAACAGGGATTGTGGAGGGCGGGATGGATATTGTAGGTTTTCAATGTACACTGGTAATTCCTAACTAGCGTATCACTCACGCTATCACTCACCCTTAACCCAAAGTACTTAAATCCTAACTCGGTACTTCCTAAACTTGGTAATTCAGTCATCAGAGCGATACTTCGCTCTGATACCACTTTTTGTAACACCCCATCCAACAACAAACACACTTAATAACAAACTGCAGCGGAAAACAAACTTCAACACATTACTTAATTTCTTGGTGTTACACGCCGTTAACCACCCACGTGGCTAACAAGGCTAATACATATACATTGTACCGGTCTGATGGGCTAAATTCTCGAGCGACTACACATTACTATCCCTTTCCATTAACAACAACACAACATACACCTTTCAACTATATCGAGTATTATAAACTGATGCCGATAACAATTTCGGTCTTACTACACCTACTGTATATATACACTTAAATGATTACCCATGTACAATGTCTACCCCGTCCTACTCTCGAACGGCTTCCAGCTCTCTGTACCTGAAACAGGAAAAAGAAGAAAAGGGTGGCCCCCAAGGGGCTCAGCACCTTTGCTGGTATGGTAATCCCGCAGCCCACACTACCGGGCCACGCACAACTAATTGTTGTCTTAGCATGCGATTGATTATTTTAAATCATGCATGCAACTGTAACACACAACACATAACAATTCGCCTCAATGGGCTCAACAAACGGATAATACATCCTTACTTGATAAATCACTCATGGTATTCATTATCCCTAGAGTGTTCCTCCTCTAATGGAGCTACTTCCTTAATAGGCGACACTTACCCTTAATTCGGGTTATCCTTAAACGCCTCCTTTCTCAAACTGGGAATCATATCCATGATCCACATACTCCACATTTTACAACTTATAACATACACTACATAACATCACACAACAACACTTTGCACGTTTCAACGTGCACAACATAACACCGCAATAGATATTGCATCACAACAAAAATACATAACATAACGGGGATGGTTCTCTTAGGAACCGACCCAAACATTGCTTATACACTGGTGAGCCTAGAGAATGTTGCCAGTCTCATGATAAGCTCGTTATACAATAACAACAACACTCATTACCGTCCTAATAGTTGGACGAGTAACTTAAGTTAAGGCGGTTCGGGTTTGGAGGCCCGCACACACCACACAAAACATGTTCCCCCTAAACCGAACATAAGTCAGAATAGCTAAGCTTTGGAATAAGCTAATGGGAGATCATAACCCATGAGGGAAACACCCATAACAAAGAGAAGGGTAAGGCTAAGAAGGATACCCTCTCCCAAACAACGCGCGACCGGCCAAAACCGGATTCCTCACTACTGTTAGTACATACTTACTTTAGATATTAGTTAGAACCCCACTATGGAGCCTGTCACACATAACACACATACAGCATTACAACTGGGTTAAACATACAAGGAGATCCCTACATCCACAAACACATATCACACAATTAACACACGCATAGCCGTGGTTAGAACGTCCCATGGTTCGGGTTTTAATCCGAATACCGAACTCTCATGTGATCCTAGACTCAGTTAACTAAGGTTAACACTTCCGAGGTTAAATGGTATCGGAGTTGAACACACCACATAAATGAATTGCTGTAAACTCATTACATGTTTTATCTTACAACGTGGCAAACATACAGAAAAACACATTGGCATACAAGCCGGTGTATCCGGTAGGACACAGGTTGCAAGAAAACCATACCTGTCACCGGAGTCCACTTTACCACGTCCACTTATGTTCCTCGAGTAATTCTCGAACAACTAATAACATTACATGTACCTTTATTAACATCGGGGTAGCACGATTATTTAATGTCTAATGCTTATAACTTTTTCCCCGTAACTTAGTTACATAACTTTACAATTTTAACTTGATTTACTTTCACATTTTATTACAACTTTTCACCCACTTAATTGTCATTAAAACTCACCTAACATGTCCTTACAACTTTATAACATCATTACTAATCAATCCCCATCATTACATATCATTTCATAACCTTAACCCTGTTTTTGTCCGACCGACCTTACCGACCGGACTTACCCAAGTCCGGTCGATTCCAGAACACATTTCGTCAAAATTTTCTACTCCGACCGACCTTGTAAGTCCGGTCCTATGTCCGGTCGGTTCCAGTAACTCAATCCGTACACAAAATACAAGCCCGACCGACCTTGCAAGTACGGTCCCCAAGGTCGGTCCATTCCAGAAGCTAATTCTCGCAGGGTAAACTGGGCCCGACCGAACTTGCAAGTCCGGTCGCAAGTCCGGTCGCAAGTCCGGTCTGCCCAGATCTTTGTTTTCTTTTTACATTCAACTCCAAACTTCACCCCATATATCCTAGTATACCCTAACCTCATTTGGCACTTCAAACACAACTTTATCCATGTGCTAAACTCTTTAAATCACTCACCAAAACCGTTTTATCATTCACAAACTTCTTACAAAGTTCCTAGCACTTGGGATGTTTTCTCCTTAAGATTTATAAGTGGTAGTTCACCAATAATGACCACTACACCAAGGTGTTTCCTCTACACCTTAACATCTTCTCTCAACTTCTTTTCTTACTAACTAAACTCCTTTTTCACATCTTACCTAAACATCACTTATTCCTTGGATATCAACATTACCTAAATCTTAAACAAACTTCTCCAAGACTTAAATACATTCTCAAAACACACATTGAATTCCTAGACTTCCAAGATAATACCTAATTCCTTGCATCACTCTAAATCACCTTAATACATGTTTTCTTCTCAAGTAAACATTTATTCACCTTTAACACTTCCTAGTTCACCAAAACTTACTTAAACACTTAGAACTTCTCACACATTTTCCCAAATTTGGCCATAGCTTCTCTTGTATATACTCACATCCAACACTTAGGTTTTACCTTATTTCATTCAAAACACCTAAAATCCATCAAACACATTTTTATACACAAACTTCACCCATTTAGCACTACATCACAATATAATGCATAACTTAAATTGCTTGGCACTTAGGCCCTTAAATAACTTGGCTCTTAGGCCCTTAAATTGCATAAACCTTAAACACTGAATTCCCACATAATAATGCCTTTGACCTGCAAATACACCCAACAATACATATTCCTTTAATAAACTCCTGAGAGCATTTCACTAGGTCATTCACCATTGGCTCCTTAGGTATTTTATTAAGCAAATCCAGCTCATTTTCCTAAGGCATTTAACTACATTGAGATAGCTTGTTTACCTCTTTTTCCTCACAACTTCTTTCTTGTTTCCTTGTAAAACCGGTGGGGTGTTTGGTTGTTTGTCAACTTCTAAACAATGTACAAATAATAGATGAGTATTCAAGCATTATCTTCATCTCATTGTAAACCCTAGTTACACATATTGTTTTAAACATAAGGTAATTGTTTTACCTGGAATTGGAAGAGAACTTGAATAAGTATCAAGAGAGGACTCCTCCTCCTTGGAAGATTAAATGAAGCTAAACAAGCAAGGTAAAGACACATGGTGAGGTGAATTTTCGGCCATTACTAAAAGGAGAGGAAACTTAATTTTTCTTTGAGATTCCTTACCTAGAAGAAAGGAGAAGTAATAATGTGTAGAAACACAAGCTCAAGCTCCATCAATGGTGATTCTCCATGGCACCAAATTGAGCTCTTGAAGATTTGAAAAGATAGAAGTGTAGAGCTTGACCTAACTAGACAAATATGGTCTTAATTTGATTTGGAGCATGGAGTTGGATTTGGCAAGGAAATGAAGAGGAGAAGAGAGGAGCTGTAGCAAATCGTTAAATGGAGGATCAAGGGAAGATGAAGAAACCGTTGTGTGAAATGAAAGAAGAGAAGGAAATGAGAAGGTAAGTTTGCTTTGGAGTATTTATGTTATAAGCCAAATAGTACTTTACTTTAAGCTTTACTTTACTTATTTGATTTCTTTTACATGTTGGTGACTCACACCATGAAAACCGGCCCCATATACTTAGGAGGTATAATAGCTTTGTTGACCAACTAATTACTTATAACAACATATGTTACAACTAGCTTAAAAAGGTTCTATTCATGAAACAAGGCACATAGAAGTGAAATTTTTGATTTCCCTTTGATATAGCCACCCAAATGTGATACTATATAGTACACATGTTATTAAAGAGTAATGATGGACATTTATCCATTCAAAACTCATTACAAGACAATTTTTCAAACGTGCTTTAAGACTCCTTAAAGCACTTTTTGTGTTTTAACTTGTTTTCAAGCTTGGTTTCTTTGGTAATTGATTTAATATGTTCATTAACATTTATAAGGTATAGGTATGACCATTAGGTCTTATACAAATTTATCCCAAGCTTAGAGCACATTTTTGTCATATGACTTTAAGGTATTTCTTGTGTTCTGTTTGGTTTAACTGTCTACCAAGTTTCCTAAGACTTAATTAGTCTTATACATCATAAGCAATATTATTAAGTCTTGGTAGGCTCTTTGGGTCCTAACCAAGTTCATCATAGCTTAGAGCATGTTTTTGCTCAAAACTGTGTCTTAGTGCTTTATTGCATTTTACTATGATTTAAATTGTCCACTGATGTTTCTAAGGCACTTTTAGCCTTTACATACCCTAGTTTAATATTTAAACCGCATATCAAGGTTTGGGGTATTTCAGTTATGAACGAGATTGAACCTTCCTTTAACCTCCAAATCACTCTACATAGATGTATAGAAGAGGTTGGGAGTGTAGATCAATCGAAAAAGGAAAGAAAGGTGAAGAAAATGGGCATTTTTATGCCTTAAGAGCTTACCTAGAGCTTGAGCTCTCATCAATGGAGTTGGAAACCTTACTACGGTGGGGGAGCCAAAGGGAGAGTTGGAAGTGAGCTCCACGTTTGGAATGGAGCTAATGAGAGAAATGGCTAGTTTTTCCTTAAAACACATTTTTTGCATTTTTTTATGTTTTAGTGACTTGATGACTCACCAAGGCTGATTGGGGTTGAATAATTGAGCTAATTCGGTGGAGATAAGAAGAGGGCGGCAGGCGTGTATGATTGGAGAAGGTAGGGCTGATTGATTCAAATTTGAATCAAAATGAGATAATAATGTGACTTTAGCAAAAGTGAAAGGTGACTCATCTTGCCTTGCGAAATACCCCAAACCTTAATGTGTTAATTAATTATGTAATTATAATTTTCTAAGGCTAATTAAGTCCTTAAGATCATTGGTGAAGAAATGAAAACCAAAGAAAAAGAAATGCGTATAAGTCAAAAAAACGTGGAAACGCGTATTTAATTATTTAGGAGGTAACATAACCTTTATAGGGTTATAATAATTTTTATACCTTAATACACATTAAGAACATGTGGGAAAAATTCCGGAAGAAAACGGATTCAAATAATGTTTAAAACACTAACGGAGTCTTAAAGCGCGTTTTCGGAGGAAAACCCGAAAACATGACCTTAAACAGTTAAATGACCCGTAAAAATAATAGTTGATTTTGTAACAATAATTAAACATTAATGGGAGTTTAATAACCATTTAAATTAAAGGAATGAGAAAATTCCGGAAAACGGTCCCGGTAGTGAATAGTGCTAAACCGGGTAAATAAACGAGCGTTTTCTGTAAAAAACGAAAAAAACGCTCCAGCATGTTTACAGTAGTGGGCCGGTTTATTAATGTAAACAGCTCGCTCACAAGATAGTTAACAAATTAATTGAGTAAAAAAAATAGAGGGACCACTTATACCCCTCTCTCTCTCTCTCTTCTTCTATCATTCTCTCTTCTCTTTTTTCTTCTCTCTTCTCTCCTCCACGGTTCCCTTCTCCCTCTCTGCCGATGGAGTCTCCAACCTAGCCAACAATGGCTTCTCCACTTCCTCTCATCCCCAAGCTCCATTGAGCTCCAAATCAAAAACAAATCACATATGCTTCTTCCTCTCACCTTCCTCTATCATCCTCTCTTTTCGAAATTTCAAAAGGATGAAGTTGACCTCCATGGGTTTTCCCCATTTGAAGAGAAAATGGCACCAATGTGAAGCTTGGAGCCCTCTTCCTTCTAAGGTAAAAATTCCCAAGAAAAAGTCATTTTCCTTCATCTCTTGGTGTAATCGATTTTTCACCATTTTTGATACCTTGTTTTCTCCTGTTCTTGAGCTCCAAATTGACCCTTCAATGGTGGAGTAATTTCCTTTTGATTCAAGGGTGAGAATCCCTCTAAAAGCCTCAAAAGGTAAACCCTAACCTTGTGTTCTAGCCTTTGATTGAATTGAGATATTCCAAGGGTTTAGATAATTAATGAGTGTTTTGTGTTCTTGGATGTTGGGATGGAGTTGGAAACTCCATACCCTCTTAACCTATTTTTGGGAGATGAGGAGCAAGAGGAGAATTAAGGAGACTTGTGAAATTAAGGTAAGGAATACACCTTAAACCTTGTTTATAATTGTTTAAGTGTTTGGGAGGGTAAGCAAATTAATGAACCAAATTGTGGATTGAAAATATGTGTTGGAATGTGTTTAATTGATTTTAGAGAGTTTGTGAATTAATGGTGAATGGAGGGCCTTTAGAGCCAAATGTTTTGAGTTGTGATTGTATTGTGGTTATGGAGTTATGGTGATTATGTGTTGTTGATGGAATTTGAGGAATTGTTATGTGCTGATAGGACCCTTATAAGGGTGTGGTTAAATTAGGATTTCAAATGGTGAAAAATTGGTGGATGTGGACATGTAAGGTTTATGGGGAGGTTATGGCGAAATTTTGGTAGAAAATGAGTGTTTGACTCTTTGATTTGGTGATGTTTTTGGTTGATTTTAATGTGTGTATGATGCGTTAAAACCCCGTTGAAATGTTTTTCGATGAGCTATTTTGCTACTATAAGTTATGTATGTTTTGGGGGGGATTTGTGGCTTGGTTCTAGTTGTTTCCGTAATGGATTTTGCAGTTTTCGGTATGTCCTAACATGTGTCCGAACATTGAAGTTCGGACATCATAGACGGAAAATTTTCAGAACTCTCGACTTATGTCCGAACATGCAAGGTCGGACATGTCGGACCAACCTTTATTTTTGCATAACTTTTTTTTTTGAACTCCGTTTGCGTGCCGTTTGCGGCGTTGAATTCCTCTTTTCAAGTACTATTTGTTTTGACAGGTTTTGGCATATGTTTAGGTATACTTTTATTGAAAATGACCAATAATCTTTTGAACTCCATTTTTTTTGCTCTATAAATGTGCTTGAGCCTTCTAATGATGTGGGGATTGGATGGTAATGGTTTTGGATGATGTTAGGCCTTGTTTGGTGACATGTAAAGGCCTTAAATGTGTAAACAAGTGTTAGGTTTGATGTGAGAGTTGTGAACTTAATCACAAGAGTAAAATTAAGTATAACGGGTAACGGGGTTAACCATGGGCGCATTAGTCGTTAAATAATTATGTTACCCCGATGTTAATGGAGATAGTTATAATGTTACCAGTGTTCAAAGATTTCAAGGAACATGTGATGGCACATTAGAGTGTACCTTCGGTGACAGGTATGGTTTTCTTGCAACCTGTGTCCTACCGGATTACACCGGCTTGTATGCCAATGTGTTTTCGTGTGTTTGCCACCTTGCAAGATAAAGCATGAAATGAGTTTACAGTAATTCATTATTGTGGCGTAACTAATTCCGATACCGCTTAACCTTAGTTATGTGTTAAATAATAGTTAACCGACCTTAGGTTCACATAAAGAGATCGGTATTCGGAATAAACGCCCCAACCCATGGGAACATTCTAACTACGGTTATCCGTGCGTTATTGTATGTTGTGACAATGCGTGATGTATGTGACTTGTTTAATGTGTTGTGATGTTGGATACTGTTATCCGTTGTTTTGAAATGGGATATGTTCCCTTAGGTGTCTAACCGAGTTAGTAACACTATGTGATGTATGTATGTGATAAGTTCCATAAGGGGACCTCTACTAATAAGTATATGTGTATGGAGAGGAATCGGGTATCCCGGTCGCGCGTATTGTTGGGAGTTAAATATATATGTGAATTAACTCCCATCCTGTTATGTTAGGGTTGTTTTCCTTCATTGGATTCGACCTCCCACTAGCTTAGCCAAAGCTTACCTACCCGACCTCCACATCGGGCTAGGAGGGAAATTATGTATAATTGGTAGGGTGTTGAAGCTTAAGTTCGCTTCGATCCTCTTTGTTATGTTACGGTTGTTCTTCCTCCTTGAATTACAACACACCCACAAGCTTACCAAGGCTTACCTAACTCTCACTATTGGGCTAGGGGGAAATTGTGTATGTTGTGTACGGTCCTATATGAGGCACCACTAAGTAAAGAAAATGTATGTATGTTGTGCTCGGGCTTATATCACCCCGGCACTCCCTAAGTGAAGTTCATGTACTCTAAGAAGAGTGAAATTAGTTGTGTATGTTATAAAGTGAAGTGTGTTGTTATGTTGAGTGTGCTAACCTTGTGTCTGTATTCTATTAATGGATGTTTGCTTATAAGCATGATATGTGTGTGAGTTTGTGCATGTTTGAAATAAATCAAACCGCACGCTAAGACGACAAATAGTTGTGCGTGGCCCGGTAGCATGCGGGCTGCGGATTACCATACAGCAAAGGTGCTGACCCCCTTTGGGGCTCCCATACTTTTCAGGTACAAGGAACTGGAAGCCGTTCGAGAGTAGGACGGGGTAGTGTTCGTATGTGGTAGTCATGAGAATTGTGGATGTATTATAGGTGTAGTAAGACCGAAAATGTATCGGCGTTAGTTGGTAATTACTTGGTACAGCTGTAATGTAAGTGTATAATGATTGTTGGACATGGACGGATTTATGTGTAGTTGCTCGGGATTTAGTCCATCAGACCGGTACAATGTATGTATGTTAGCCTTGTTAGCCACGTAGGTGGCTAACGGCGTGTAACACCAAGGAGTTTAAGTTATGTTGTGAGTTGTGATTTCCGCTGCAAGATGTTGTTAAGTGTATTGTTAGTAGTTGGGGTGTTACAAAAAGTGGTATCAGAGCGAAGTATCGCTCTGATGACTGAGTTACCGAGCTTAGGAAGTACCGAGTTAGGATTTTAGTGCTTTGGGTTAAGGTTTGAGTGATAGCGTGAGAAGTACGCTAGTTAGGAAATGCCAGTGTGTACTGGATACCTACAATATCCATCCCGCCCTCCACAAACCCTATTTTATACTTGGAAGGAACGCCAGAGAGATGCAAGTCCTCTCTTACTCGGGAATACCCGATCTGGCTATTATTAAGTGTCCTTATAAGTACGGAGAACCTGTCACACGGTAGATCCCGAAAGGTGTGAATCCCGAAGACGGTCTCCATTTTAACAATGTCTGCCGCATGAGTTAGCGAAAAGTGAAGAATTTTATGCATAAGAGAATGGAATTTCCGGCCCTGGGTCGACATGCGGAGCAGTCGAGGACAACCAGCTTGCAACGCACCAACTGTGCAACAGGCCAGAAGTGAAGTAATGAAACCCGAGACGAGTGTCTACGGGACTACAATGTTAACTAATACACCGACGGTATACCAACCGATCAAGGAACTACAACGTAGTACGAGGAGGATACAATACTAAATAAAAAGGGGACCCCCAGAATGGGAAATACCCTAGTTAATGGTTATCATGTGAAAACAGTGAGAAGTAACCAGAGGATTTATTGTTAAGACTGTAAGTGTAACACCCCAACCGCTAATCCTATGCTTACCGGCTAATCGCCCTATTAATCCTACGAGTTCGCAGCGGAATTAATACATACTTACTACGGCGGGTGAAACAATGCCGCTAACCGCCCATACGGCCAGCTAGGCTACTAATACTTACAGTCACGGTCTGATGAACATAATGTACCGAGCTACTAATTTACTTACCAAAATAACATAGGCCAAATACTTACATCCTGGATCACCGAGTATTTAAAGTATATTCAAATACAGCCTTTCAAGTTTACCAAAAGAATGAGTTTCTAATGCTACTCATCTATACCAATGCTCCTTTCCCAATATCCAAAAAGGTGTACCCCATGGTACACCGGCTATTCAAAAACTACAGCCATGTACTACTCAGTACACCCATCATAAATTCGTTGTTTATAACCAAAAAGAAGACAAGAAAATAAACTAAGTCTTCAGCAGCTTCATCCCTCTCTAGCACCTGCATTCATATTAAAAATGGTCCCCCGAGGGGGTCAGCTTACGCTGCGCATGAACTCCCGCATATCCGATTGCTAGCAAGGGTACGCCGACTAATTGGCGACCGCTAAACATGCTTGTTTATTACTCATGCATACATGCTTTACATACAATCATACATACATTACAATACATCATTCACTTCAAGGCAACAATACAATAGAGTTCACAATACTTACCTTCACAAGGTTAGCCAAATTGTGCATCCGGGTTAATCGGAATGCATATTACTCTTTTACTCATTACTTACTTCTTCTTACTTACAATTACTTACTCCCCTTTTTTTTTTCTTTACTTACTCATTCTTACTTACTTACTTATACTCAAGTCAAGTCGTCGGGACCTCCGGCCTTGGGGACTACTCCGTCCCACATCCGGGATTTACTTGACTCACTAATCCGGGATGCTACCCACTTAAGGGATTTGGGCCGCGGACCAGTTTAAGAGTCAGGATTTGGAGCCAACCTCTCGTGACTCCGCATCCTCACGCGTGGCCGAAACTATATCGGACTTCTACTCATTCCAATTTATTTACCAATTTAAGTTAGAGTGGTTAGCTTGTTAGGAACAAGTTAGAAGTCCAATCACAAATAAATCGGTCACAGTACATTGCAACATTCATACAAGCATTCATATTCATCCATACCTTTCATGAATTATACAAACTACGATTCAAGGAAATATACACATACCAGCACTACATATTCACAGTAAGCATTTAACTCCGATTCGTGCATTTATCTTTATTGGTGATCAATTAGCACACAACACACAAATCAGAGTAGCCATGATAGCATTCGGGGCATGAGGAATCCATACCGTTCACCGTCGTACGTAATTCCAAACGTCCTTCGATGTCACAAACCAAGTCCTATTACATACATACAATTGAATGATCAATATACCTATCATCAACTTAACTCCTACTTACTATGTCCTCACATTTCTTACACTTATACTTTACTTACTTACTTTTCCTTTACTTAAGTTTCTATCTTCTCACTTATGGTTTGCATGCTTACCCACATATACATCTACATATATGTATGGGTATACATATACATATATATATACAATTACTATTTAAATTAAAATAATTTTTTTTTTTTTTTTGTCAGGACCGGACTTGCGACCGACCTGCAAGTCCGGTCCATTCCAGTAGCTACCGGTACCGAAAATTCCTGGCCCGACCGAACTTGCAAGTCCGGTCGCAAGTTCGGTCGCTTCCAGTAGCTCAGGTTGCGGAAATTCTTCTGGCCGACCGAACTTGCAAGTCCGGTCGCAAGTTCGGTCGATTCCAGTAGCTATCCTCGGGAAATTTTCTGGGCCGACCGAACTTGCATGTCCGGTCGCAAGTCCGGTCGATTCCAGTAGGTTACAGGATGGGAATTTTTCTGGCCGACCGAACTTGCAAGTGGTCGCAAGTTCGGTCGATTCCAGTAGGTTACAGACGGGGGAAATCTCTGGTCCGACCGAACTTGCAAGTCCGGTCGCAAGTCCGGTCGATTCCAGTAGCTCACCCGTCTTTGTAAGTCTGGGCTCGACCGAACTTGCAAGTCCGGTCGCAAGTTCGGTCCGGCCCAGTATTTGCATTTTAAATTCTGTTTTCAATCCTCTCTTTACCCATACTTCCCCATTGTTCCTACACTTATTCCCACATGTTATAACATTAATTAAACCTCCTAATACACCCTAGTTCATTTCCTAACTCCTTACACAATTCTACACTCATTTACTCACATAATTTCCCAAGTTTCACTCAACACTCAACTAGTTTCTTCTCTAGTTATATTATGCTACAGATTTTAACACTTACACTTCTCCTCTACATCTCCCTCTTCTAATGTCATTTCTAGCACCACTAATACATTACAACTTCATTAACTATCTCTCCCCATCTTCCCTCTATCTATCTATATCCAAATCTGTTACACTTATATCATTCACCTACTTAAAATTCACTAAGTGTTCTAATTCTAAGTAAATTTTGCCATAGTCTCCCTTGTATTTTTATACACTCACCACACATTCTAGTTCACATTTCGACACTTGTTTCACCTGTTACAATAACCAAACTATACGAGCTCCCATATACAAATATCAACACCAAAACAACACTAAAATTCCCTGCACTCAACACTCAATTCCCAATCCGTTTTATAACAGTTTTTACAAAGTTTCAAAGGTTTCAAAATGCTTAGTTTCTCTTACCCATTATACTACTAATACATTACTATTTCATAATACCAATTTTCATTCTAGAAAATCTGTTACATACCCAAATACAAGACTACACAATGAGAGTTCTCACCTTGTTTTCCCTTCTAGGTTTCTTTCTTCTTCTCTCTTCTCCCTTCCTTCTCTCTCTCGGTTTTGGTACTTCAATCCACTAACACTACAACCATTCACATACATATCTCAATACAACATACTAACCCTAACCATTAATCAAGTTTTAATCTAGGTTTTAGGGTTTAGAAAATTTATTACCTTCCAAGGGCTCAAGAGTTGTTTGGGTTAGCTCAAGAACAAGATTTCTCACACCACCACAATGCCAAAATCGGCTGGAGCAAGAGAGACCAAACAAGGGTTTAGTCACCAAATTCGTTTTGCCTTTTTAAGCTAGAAAAAGATGGAGTTTTAAAGAGATCTTTACCTCGAAAGAACAAGGAGACCGAGGTGGCTCTAATGGTGGTGCTGAAACTTCAAACGGGGTATACCCTCAAAATCGAAAATGCTCGTTTTTAGATTTTGGAAGGATAGAATTGTAGCTCTTGAGGAGAGGAAGACAATGGTGTAGTTTTTACAATTTTTGGAGAATGTATGAGGGAGTTACAAAGGAGAGAAGGTGGTGTTTGTGGGTGTTCTCTCAAGCAGCCATGAAAATCGATGGAGAAGAAGGAGGAAGAAGGAGAGGGTGCTGGTGAGGGGCTTCCACGTGAGAGAATAGAATGAGAGGAGGAGAGAGAGTAGGAAGTGAGGTGAGGGTTACTTTTATGATTTTTGTCTTTTGTAAATAGTGAGTGAGTGTGTGAGAGAGTGTGAGAGAGGGGGAAATAAAGCCCATCGGCTACACCCCACACACACACACAAATTTTACTTTTTATTTTAAAAGTGGACACATAACTCTTGGTTATTTATGTTTCTACCCCACAACTTCCCGTTTTTGACAGTTTTTACTAATTTCTCGTTTTCTTGATTTTATTGGTCCTAAAGCTTCACTAACATTTATTAATGATTATTTAGTTGACCAAAATTGTTACGAGTCTATTTGACCCGCTTAAAGACACGTTTTCCCGGTTACCTCGAAAAACGTGCTTTAAGGTTCGGTAGTGATTTTAATCCATTTTAAGGATCCGTTTTCTTCGGGATTTGTTCCCTAATAATTATTCATGCTTAATTAAGCTTCTAAATTACTTATTGGCCTAATTAATCACTATTTTAAATACGGGGTATTTCAGTAAGATCAAGCAAGGGCCAACAAGGCCATTGATGTCAGTGCGGATGAAACCGATACCGCAACCGTGTGTATTGAACCGATAACCAGTTAGCATGGCGCACTTGCCATGGCAAGTGCTACTACAACAAGGTTGTGCGGGAAATTTTTAACAACTACCAAGTACTTAGTAAAGTACTATGAAGTTAAGTGGAACATCATAACCAAGGAAAGGCTTAACAGCCTGACCTCGTAATGGAAATACACTAGCAGCGAGAAGCTAGACTGGTTAAGGCGAGGAAATGTTGTGAAAACCATGAGAATTTTCTTCAAACTTAAATCATTTTCAAAACCTTTTTCAAAACCAAATTTTCTTTCAACCATTTTTCTTCTTTAAACCAAACCAGAAGACCTACACGGCCTCAGTGCCACATGGTAGGTAATTATACCCAGTTACTTTTAAATAACCGGATGGAAACCAGTAAACCCAAGGGTAACGACCCGAGGAAATGGAGTGAGTTCATAATAATACAACAGTGGATAACTTCCCTGATTAAGTTCGGGAAGCACGGAATGCATATTATCACGGATAATATAAGGGAGTTGACAACAGAATACTTCACCTAGGCGTGTGACGGACACTACGAGTGTACCAACAGTAATGTGGGACGACCGCACTCCGTTAGGAGCTTGTGGGCCTGACAAACCTTCTTATGGGGTAGACGGGTAAGTAGCAATGTATCAGTAGGATACCCCATGTATGTATACGAGTGGAGCCTGGAACACGGGAAGTAGTCGACTCCATACTACGGTCCGAAGTAGAAGTCAAGCAAGAGCAATGGATTACATCAAATGGTTGAAGTAAAGGAACCCAGTCAAGTTAAGGAACTAAAGGAATCAGTAAGTTCATTTTAAGGAAATGTTTAAAGGTGAACAAGTGCGAAGTGCACTGGTTAGTAAGCAAAGACGTCACACAAGTCTTAAGAATCCTGAAGGATGAACATAATAGCTGGAGTAAGTACCCAGCCTACATATGGTGAGGCAAATGCCTACAATGGATATGTTAATGTGCAATGATCGGGATGAGCTCCCGAGGTATCAATTTCACTAAAGAGGATATTTAACCCAACAAAGAACGCAGAGCGAAGTAGTAAACTAAACATATCAACAAGTGCAAGCCAGATGTGATGGCATAACCTAGTGACACCCAGGAGCTGTCCTTAAAAGGGTGTTTGGATCAACAGTGGTTGAACGAAATTACGTGACAGAAACGCAAGGGTTGAGACTAACACCCAGCTTAAGCATAAGTCGTCAGGAGGAAGTCTGGCATCTTTGAATGGGCATCCCATGAAAGGAACCGTGATGCTACGGCCTTGTCATGGAGCCCAATACGACCTCTAAACCATGTAATATTGTTTGGAGAAGTAAATGTGTGTGGACAGCCTACAGTGAGTAGAGCTCGAAGCAATAGGGCTTATAAGCCATAAATGGAGTGTGTCAAGTAAATTTTATTAATCACAGAAGTTTATGTTATATAAGTAAGTAAAGTGGATAACGAACCACTGCTTTAAGAGTGGGGATACCTCTTGATACTGTGAGACCGCAACGGCGGTAGTTATGTAAACCAAGTTTAAGAGAGATGTTAGGAATGGACTATGATGTTGTTACCTAAGAGTGATTTGAATGAGTGTTATACGAAAAGAAGTGTTATACCAGTTGTGGAGACCGGATGAGTAAAAAGTCTAATAACAACCACCATAGGTGTGTGATGCTAAATGTGTAATGAACAACGCTCGAAGAGCATAAAGACTCGAAGAATAGCGTGTTCAGCAATCAGCCAAACAAGTGGCGAAACTCAGTGTAATGGCGGAGGCTAATATAATAGCGAATGCAGTATAAGTTAATGTTATACAATGAAAAGAGGCCGGTGCGCAGTAAGCGACCGTTGCATAAGTATTGTTAAATAATAATGTGGCAAATAAGACAGATTATGAGTGAAACTCAATGGGCATACAAGGTAAGTGATAACAAACAGACTGGGCAATGAGCCAGTAGTCAGTACTATGTGAAAGGAAAACAGTGTGAGTTCCTATTGCTATCGCATAAGAGATTTACTGTCAAGAGTTTACGCCTCTGCACTCTGTATGACTGAGTGTTTTGGTATTGCGCTTGCACGGTAATGATCGAGTGAGATAGCTAGGAAGTTTGGGAGATGTCAATTGTGATGGAAGAACAAAGACTTAGGATGTGATAAAAACCGATGTATAGGACAAGCACGGTCGTACCAATAAAAAGGAACCTGGTTGACATAAGTGACTACAGTAACACGATTATTAAATGTCGGTATGGAATATACCTTAAGTGTTGGAAATAACCGACAGAGTACTACACAATACATAGTAGCTCAAACTCAACCGACAGTAAGTCGGAAGTAGTCAAGTTAAACATTGTGAAATACATAGCAGTACACACAGTAAATTATCATGGAAGTGGATAGAAAGTCTGTAACTCACCGAGTTCGCTCATGGTAAGAAATACCACGCGTCGGTTGAGAAATAGTTATTACCAAGATGAAGGTGATAATCGAAGATATACGGTACAGTAAGAATAATGTATGGGGCAAACTAAGCTCTAAATTATCAAGAGTTGCGCAGCAGAAACTGGTGAACCAGTGATTCAAACGATGAATGCGAATAGTGAACATGAGTGAATGGCAAACTAATGATGCCTAAAAGCCTCACAGGCCAGGATCGAAACCAGTTAAGAGTTAAAATAAACTCTAATGAGAAGTCTTGGTTAGGGACTAAACCGCCAATATGGCTAAGACCCTCAAACCAGAACACATGTGTAAAAACCGCGTGGAGATAAAACACTTCACGACGGTAGAATGTTCTAAACAAGTGATTAACTGATTGATTACGTGGGCGTAATCCCTTTTAAGGGGGGTAGAGCGCAGAACCACTTAGTGTCTTTTACCGTACAAGTGTACGTGAACTATGATGTGCATAGCACAAAATGATTTGTTTTGATGATTGGTGCGCGTGTTACATAAACATACGCATTCATTCATGGTTAATTGTGGTAATTGCGCACAGAAGATGCGAATACCATTGTGATAAGTGTTTGTTGTGTTAACGGATGTGTGTGAAAGTATAAGTATAAGGGAGTAAGAAACTCCCGGGGAACTAAACCCCGACTATGTATGTTCATACAATACTAAATGTAAAACCGTGTATTGTATTTTTATAAAAGCATATATATATACAGTATTGTGATTTATGAAGAGGTGTGACACCAACATAGAACCTAGTGAGAATTAAATTCCCTAGGTAACTTGATTTAAAATAAATCTGGAAGATGATTGATAGACAGAGTTCTATCCCTTGGAGATGTAATGATTACAACTAGAAGGATTAAAGATAGAAAATGGTACATGTTTGAATTAGCTGTTGTTGAAATTGAAGTGGGAGGTGGAACTTGATTATCATGAGATCAAGGGAAGCCGAACAAAATTGGGGTGGAGAGATAGTTCAACACTGATGCTGATCACATCAGGGTTGGATGATTCTTGAAACTCCCTATAAGTGGTCATAAATAACCACATCAAGAATAAGATGCAGTTAATAATTGAACTTGGAGTTGTATTGCGTTTTCAAAAGAATTTTAAATTGGTGGTTTCAAATTTTAAATTGGTATTTTCAAAACTTCAATAAATACTTTAAGATTCTTAAGTGGTATTTTCAAAGGAAGGACTACCTTTATGTGACCTCGTAGAGGATTTTCAACTTGTATCCTTCCAATAAAGGATTTCATTATACTGAACCTCATATAGAGTATTTTCGTATTACTTGCTCACGAGCTGAGGACGTATGAGCCTTTGTCTTCGGACCGGTGACATGAGAAGTATATTTTAAAGATGTATGCAATTGTTTTGATCTCCCAAGGAACGGGGACCAGAGTGTCCATCGCGACCGGTTCTGCGGGATCACAGTGTATATGTACTCTACATGGGTCTCGAACTCATGAAGAGATGGAAAAGGAATTTCTGGTTGATATACATGCTAAGACATGTTGTGTGGTATGTGTAATAATTATTATTTTGGACCTTGAGTCCTAATGTGGTTAAGTTCAGAAGGTGTTATATTACCCAGACCTATGTGTCTGAAGGTTGTTATGTTATCAAGACCTACGAGTCTAAATGTTGTTATGTTACCCAGACCAAGAGTCTAAGGGTTGTTATGTATGTGCAAATGTTGTTAAGGTACCCGGACCATTAAGTCCGAGGATACTATGTAAGTATGTTAAGTCATGTATGTATGTATGGATGTGTTACCCGGAGCGTTAAGTCCGAGGTTGTGATGTAAAGTATGTTTGTTATGGAAGTTTATGTTGCAAGTAATCCCTGTGTTCTAATTCAAATGACGCTAGGGAAGTGTGAACTTCGAGGACGAAGTTCTTTTAAGGGGGGTAGATTGAAATACCCCAAACCTTAATGTGTTTAATTATGTAATTATAATTTTCTAAGGCTAATTAAGTCCTTAAGATCATTGGTGAAGAAATGAAAACCAAAAAGAAAAAGAAAATGCGTATAAGTCACAAAAACGTGGAAACACGTATTTAATTATTTTAGGAGGTACATAACCTTTATTAGGGTTATAAATATATTTTTATACCTTAATTACACATTAAGAACATGTGGGAAAAATTCCGGAAGAAAACGGATTCAAATAATGTGTTAAAACACTAACGGAGTCTTAAAGCGCGTTTTTCGAGAAAACCCGAAAACGTGACCTTAAACAGTTAAATGACCCCGTAAAAATAATAGTTGATTTTGTAACAATAATTAAACATTAATGGGAGTTTAATAACCATTAAAATTAAAGGAATGAGAAAATTCCGGAAAACGGTCCCGGTTAGTGAATAGTGCTAAACCGGGTAAATAAACGAGCGTTTTCTGTTAAAAACGAAAAACGCTCCAGCATGTTTACAGTAGTGGGCCGGTTTTATTAATGTAAACAGCTCACTCACACAAGACTAGTTAACAAATTAATTGAGTCAAAAAAAATAGAGGGACCACTTATACCCCTCTCTCTCTCTTCTCCTCTCATTTCTCTCTTTCCTCTTCTCTTTCCTCTCTCTCTCTTTCTTCCTCCACGGTTCCCTTCTCCCTCTCTGCCGATGGAGTTCTCCAACCTAGCCAACAATGGCTTCTCCACTTCCTCTTCATCCCCAAGCTCCATTTGAGCTCCAAATCAAAAACAAATCACATATTCTTCTTCCTCTCACCTTCCTCTATCATCCTCTCTTTTCGAAATTTCAAAAGGATGAAGTTGACCTCCATGGGTTTTCCCCATTTGAAGAGAAAATGGCACCAATGTGAAGCTTGGAGCCTCCTCTTCCTTCTAAGGTAAAAATTCCCAAGAAAAAGTCATTTTTCCTTCATCTCTTGGTGTAATCGATTTTTCACCATTTTTGATACCTTGTTTTCTCCTTGTTCTTGAGCTCCAAATTGACCCTTCAATGGTGGAGTAATTTCCTTCTTGATTCAAGGGTGAGAATCCCTCTTAAAAGCCTCAAAAGGTAAACCCTAACCTTGTGTTCTAGCCTTTGATTGAATTGAGATATTCCAAGGGTTTAGATAATTAATTGAGTGTGTTTTGTGTTCTTGGATGTTGGGATGGAGTTTGGAAACTCCATACCCTCTTAACCAATTTTTGGAGGAGATGAGGAGCAAGAGGAGAATTAAGGAGACTTGTGAAATTAAGGTAAGGAATACACCTTAAACCTTGTTTATAATTGTTTAAGTGTTTGGGATGGGTAAGCAAATTAATGAACCCAAATTGTGGATTGAAAATCTGTGTTGGAAATGTGTTTAATTGATTTTAGAGAGGTTTGTGAATTAATGGTTGAATGGAGGGCCTTTAGAGCCAAATGTTTTGAGTTTGTGATTGATATTGTGGTTATGGAGTTTATGGTGATTATGTTGTTGTTGATGGAATTTGAGGAATTGTTATGTGCTGATAGGACCCTTATAAGGGTGTGGTTAAATTAGGATTTCAAATGGTGAAAATTGGTGGATGTGGACATGTAAGGTTTATGGGGAGGTTATGGCGAAATTTTGGTAGAAAATGAGTGTTTTGACTCTTTGATTTGGTGATGTTTTTGGTTGATTTTAATGTGTGTATGATGCGTTAAAACCCCGTTGAAATGTGTTTTCGATGAGCTATTTTGCTACTATAAGTTATGTATGTTTTGTGGGGGATTTGTGGCTTGGTTCTAGTTGTTTTCCGTAATGGATTTTGCAGTTTTCGGTATGTCCTAACATGTGTCCGAACATTGAAGTTCGGACATCATACGACGGAAAATTTTCAGAACTCTCGACTTATGTCCGAACATGCAAGGTCGGACGCATGTTCGGACCAACCTTTATTTTTGCATAACTTTTTCGTTTGAACTCCGTTTTGAGTGCCGTTTGCGGCGTTGGATTCCTCTTTTCAAGTACTATCTGTTTTGACATGTTTTTGGCATATGTTTAGGTATACTTTTATTTGAAAATGACCAATAATCTTTTGAACTCCATTTTTTTTGCTCTATAAGTGTGCTTGAGCCTTCTAATGATGGGGATTGGATGGTAATGGTTTTGGATGATGTTAGGCCTTGTTTTGGTGACATGTAAAGGCCTTAAGATGTGTAAACAAGTGTTAGGTTTGATGTGAGAGTTGTGAACTTAAGATCACAAGAGTAAAATTAAGTATAACAGGGTAACGGGGTTAACCATGGGCGCATTAGTCGTTAAATAATTATGTTACCCCGATGTTAATGGAGATAGTTATAATGTTACCAGTTGTTCAAAGATTTTCAAGGAACATGTGATGGCACATTAGAGTGCACCTTCGGTGACAGGTATGGTTTTCTTGCAACCTGTGTCCTACCGGATTACACCGGCTTGTATGCCAATGTGTTTTTCTGTGTGTTTGCCACCTTGCAAGATAAAGCATGAAATGAGTTTACAGTAATTCATTATTGTGGCGTAACTAATTCCGATACCGCTTAACCTTAGTTATGTGTTAAATAATAGTTAACCGACCTTAGGTTCACATAAGAGATCGGTATTCGGAATAAACGCCCCAACCCATGGGAACGTTCTAACTACGGCTATCCGTGCGTTATTGTATGTTGTGACAATGCGTGATGTATGTGACTTGTTTAATGTGTTGTTGATGTTGGATACTGTTATCCGTGTTGTTGAAATGGGATATGATTTCCCTTAGGTGTCTAACCGAGTTAGTAACACTATGTGATGTATGTATGTGATAAGTTCCATAAGGGGACCTCTAACTAATAAGTATATGTTATGTATGGAGAGGAATCCGGGTATCCCGGTCGCGCGTATTGTTTGGGAGTTAATATATATATGTGAATTAACTCCCATCCTGTTATGTTAGGGTTGTTTTTCCTTCATTGGATTTCGACCTCCCACTAGCTTAGCCAAAGCTTACCTACCCGACCTCCACATCGGGCTAGGAGGGAAATTATGTATAATGTTGGTAGGGTGTTGAAGCTTAAGTTCGCTTCGACTCCTCTTTGTTATGTTACGGTTGTTCTTCCTCCTTGAATTACAACCACCCACAAGCTTAACCAAGGCTTACCTAACTCATCACTATTGGAGCTAGGGGAAATTGTGTATGTTGTGTACGGTCCTATAGGCCGCCACTCAAGTAAAGAAAATGTATGTATGTTGTGCTCGGGCTTATATCACCCCGGCACTCCCTAAGTGAAGTTCATGTACTCTAAGAAGAGTGAAATTAGGTTGTGTATGTTATAAAGTGAAGTGTGTTGTTATGTTGAGTGTGCTAACCTTGTGTCTGTATTCTATTAATGGATGTTTGCTTATAAGCATGATATGTGTGTGAGTTTGTGCATGTTTGAAATAAATCAACCGCACGCTAAGACGACAAATAGTTGTGCGTGGCCCGGTAGCATGCGGGCTGCGGGATTACCATACCAGCAAAGGTGCTGACCCCCTTTGGGGGCTCCCATACTTTTCAGGTACAAGGAACTGGAAGCCGTTCGAGAGTAGGACGGGGTAGTGTTCGTATGTGGTAGTCATGAGAATTGTGGATGTATTATAGGTGTAGTAAGACCGAAAATGTATCGGCGTTAGTTGGTAATTACTCGGTACAGTTGTAATGTAAGTGTATATTAAATGTTGGACATGGAACAGGATTAATGTGTAGTTGCTCGGGAGTTTAGTCCATCAGACCGGTACGATGTATGTATGTTAGCCTTGTTAGCCACGTGGGTGGCTAACGGCGTGTAACACCAAGGAGTTAAGTTATGTTGTGAGTTATGATTTCCGCTGCAAAGTATTGTTCAAGTACGTTGTTGTAGTTGGGGTGTTACTGTAATACCCCAACCCGAAATCCAATAAACTGAACGGCGATCACTCCCAAATAAAATACAACTGCAGCGGAAATAAATACAACAACCGGGCGGTATTACAATGCCGTTGGCCACCCTTGTGACCAACAAGGCTAAGTCCAAATACAATCCTCAAATGTCACGGTCTGGAATACTGATACAACCCGAGATACTAGGAATCAAACCCAAAAGTACTATACTGAAATAAAACAATTAACTAATAGTAGACTCCCAAAGCTTGGTCTACCCCACCTACTCTCGGTGTGGTGATCTCCTCAACTTCAGGTACCTGAAAAATGGGGGTGCCCCCAAAGGGGCTCAGCAAACAATGCTGGTATGGAAAACGTGCAGCCCATCGTCTACTGGGCCACACCAACTACTTTGTCGAACACATGCAGTTCATTTTTATAAAGCTGTAAACAAGCATAGTCTGATAATAACAAGTATCCATACAAGGACAATAATGTCACATAGAACAAGACACAGAAGGTCGAGTTAGCTGAACTGAAATTCTTTACTGATAGTCGGTCCACACAATGGGACTGACCGTTTTAACTGAATATCTGAGATAGTGGAGGTATAGTGACCTCGTTATAGAGAAAGGTTGGGTATAAAAACCCCAGGAGATAACGTAGTTAAACCCTGAACTGAATGGCGTGGGAAATAAGAACCCACTAGAGGAATAAAGTCTTCCTCGAACTGAAGGACATTTGAATCCCGGAAGGAATAAAGTCTTCCTCCCAACTGAATGTTCCGTCGCGACGTAGATAGGAGACGACCTGAGACAGGTACAACTCCTGTAGCATGCATGGCCAGATCCAACTGGGCTCCTCATTCTCGTAGTATAGAGATGTTAAGTGTCATATAAAGACGTTAAACAAGAACACAATGTGTATTGTCAATTATCACGTTTAGGATAATGACGTTTGTTATAAACTGAAGTTAGTGAGAGACTTGAGTACAAGTCCTCGGTATACTGAAACGCAGGTGTTTAATCCACTGGTATAGTAGTGTTTGTATGCGTGGGACATACACGTTGTAGTCAGCAACAATCACGCACATGAAATAATACAACAGTGCACAAGAGTAAAACAACATTTTGCATTAATTATCTTGGTCGTTATTTCAAACAACAGATAGCACACAAGCCGGTGTAATCCGTTAGAAAACAGGTTGCAAGAATCCCATACCGTTCACCGTAGACTGTACTTGTAAATTCCCGGTCAACGTCTGGTCAAACAAAGTCCTAGAATAGGATTAACTGAGATGGTTAATTTATGTTACCCTTATATAATAATTCTATTGGATCTTTTAACAAATTTCATATTGTTATTTCATGTGAGGTTTATTTCTTTTAATCACCTCATGATTTAATGTATAACTTATTTGTTATCCCTTTTGATTTATTTATAAATCCTTTAATGCACATATATGTGTTTATTGCATTTGTTGTTTATTTTATTTGTCTAGGTGACATAACAACTTATAATCTCTTAACTATATTTATATGTCATACATAGACATAAAATTCTTATAGTTTTATTATTCTCCTTTTAACCATAAATAATATTTATTGTTTATCTTTTAATTCCTTATAACCATGTAAGCCATAGTTCCAATTCCATAATTCCTTTAATCAAAATTCTTTCTTCTAAATCCTCCAAATATCCATATAGGACCTATATTTATTTAAATCTAAATTCTTAAACTTGTATTTCGGTTATTTACAAAACAACCACATTAATTCATAAACTTTACTCTTAAATTCTAATCTCTTTATATTATAGAGTTTTAACTTCTTATTTAGCTAAATTGCAAAGCCATCCCTAATATTTTGGTATATAGCTTTTAAATATTATAACTCTCAAAAATTACAACTTAGCCCCTTAAATTCTCGGCTTTAATAATTTATTTCTTATAATTACAATCTAACCACAAAATCTTATAATTTTTTCACAATGTCATGTAAACTATAGTTTTAATTTTAATTCTCCATAAATGCCGAATATATATTTATAAATTCCTAAATTACCAAACTAACCCCAAAGAATTCGGCTTTGGTCTTGAACTTTCCATTAATTACATTTTCACCCCAAAACTTTCTATTAGTTACTTAATAACTTATAAACTATAGTCTAAATATTTAATCCCTTAAAATTTCGAAAGTGAACCTAATAATTCTCTTAATTATGAATTCGCCCACTAATAAATTATAAACTTTCATAACAACTTTTATAAATTACATAATAGCCCAAAACTTTATAAAAAGTTATTTCAAAGCTTGTTTAAATTATCTAAAATTCTTAAACTTAATTCCTAACCTTATATTATTATAATTACACCAAACAGCCCTTTAGCTCTCGGTTTTTAATATAAGTACACTAAACTTTGTAAAAATTACATTTAATCCACATAACTTAATTAATTAGTCATTTAGACACTAAAAGAATATTTTTAACTCACCAAACTTTATGATATAAATTTATATACCTAAGTAGCCCATTAAAACTTATTTATCAAGTAGAACATTCGGCCATAATTTAAATGAGACCTTATGTTATATAAAAGTGGATTTATGTCTAAGTAATTATAAATAAATTCATAGGAGTCATATAACTCATGTATAAATTATTGTAATGTCTTATATAAATTCTAAGCTCAAAATAAAGCATTTTTGCCTAAGACTTTTCGGCCTAAATTTATTTGTAACATAAATGAATTTTGTGACACAAAAATGTGTCTTAAGGTAAATATTTTCTATATATGTTATAGTTTATATTTTTGGCATATAAAACCATATAATTTCGGTATTAATAAACCTAGGAGGTGTACATAATTTTTGTACAATTTTTAGAAGCTTAACAAAGCTTATAATATAAAGATTTATATAGTAAACTTACTTCTTAACAAGGTGGTTAAGTGCTTGAACTTCTTCTTGAATCTCCAAGCTTCCTCCAAGGTAATATAAATGCTCCACTTCGGTTATATGCAAGTGGTGAAGGAGTTTTAGGAGTTAGATCTTGAATAAAGATCTTAAGTAGATTTGTAAGTATTTTTACAAGAGTTTACCTTAGACTTTTCTCCTTATGAATTCGGCACTCCTAAGGTAGATGAAGAACAAGGTTTCCTTCATGAAAATGAAGAAGGAAAGAACCTTAGAAGAAGTAGAACTTGGTTACACATAAAAAATGTGCTTTAAGGATTTTCAAGCATTAAAACTACCTTAAGATAATCTTGAGATACTCCTTGGTTTAATGTTGGTTTGGACAATCTCCTTGGAGAACTAAGTGAAGCCGAACACACCTTGTTATGCTAGGAAGAGTTTTGCTTCAAGACTTGCCAAGAAATGCAAGGAATTTACCTTAAAGATGAAGATAGAAGTTAAAACTCCATTAATGGACTTAAGAGCTTCAAAGGAAGAAGATGAAGCTAGAAGAGAGAGGAGAGAGCTTACCAAACCGTGGAGGAAATGTGCAAGGAGGGAAATGAGACCTAGCTCACGTAAATGAAAGAAGCAAGTTGGAATTTGATTTTGTTTTGTCAATTTTTAATGTCAAATGACTTTACTTTTGCTTTGTTTATTACATGATTGATTGGCTCAATAAATGACCTCTTTTCCAGCTTGAAAACCGGCCATGAGGAGTGTGACAAGGCAAGAGCATGTGGAAGAAATAATGTGAACTAGAAGACAAGGAAATTTAGGTAAGGTATCTTCTTTTGATTTTTCTAAGTTTGTGTTGTCTTCTTCCTCATGTAGAGTCACGAATTTAGGGACTGAATGGAGCTCAAAAACCGGCCATGAAGAGCTAAGGAACAAGCAAGGAAGGTTACTTGCTTAAGAAATCAAAAGGCAAAAAGAAAAGGAATCTACTTTTTGCTTTAGCATTTGTTTTGTCTAGTCAACTTGGCCATGTTCTCTAGCATAATTTCGACAGCTCTCTTGTCAATTGAGTCACACATTTCTTTGCCATTAAGTATTATAGCACATGGGATGATGAGTCATTATGTTTTAAAGCCTTTTATAAACTTTTAAGGCAAATTATATACTAGTTTTTACCCTTAAAATCGGCCCCTATAGAGCACCTTGTTGACTAGTCACACCAACTTATTTAGAAGGTCATTTTAACCCTATTTAATATACCAATTCGTGGCATGTCAAAAACTACAAGGTAATTGCGTAAAACGCATTTTCGTGACACCCGAAGGTGTGTTTTTGTGCTCTAAGGAAATTTTGGGAAACCAATTGTTCTTATGAGTTCCAAGTGTTTGTAAACACTTATTATAGTAAATAAACATATACTAAGATGTTACATTGAGTTATATGGGGTTATATCAACCCGTGACATAATTTACGGGCCATCGGGACACTCCCGGACCAAAAAGGAGCGCTAAGAAATCCTCCTTTGGTTTTTGCTGAATTTTGAGAAACCACTTCGTGGGTTCTCTTTAGAATGATAAATAATGATGTTAGGAACTCTAGGAATTAATTTTATAGGAGTTCGTGCCACCTCGGCACTCCTCCGGACTTTTCGTGCTTTAAGGAGCGGGTGTGAGCACTCCCGAGCATTTTGCGTATTTGACTGAATATAGCTTAGGGAATATATTTGTATATTCATATAATAATTGTATGACCATTTAGTTTGAATATTAGAGGGTCATACAAGGTCATGTTTGACCATATGCTTCTAAGGCGTTTTAGCGTTTATGGTGAACGACTGTTTTTACGTAACGTTTTCATGCATGGGTTTGCATGCGTACGTGAAATGATTTATATTTGGATTATATTCCAATAAATAATGATTAAATAATATTATTTAGATTTGGGGTATTTCAGTTACACCAAGCATCATTTGAATTAGAACACGGGGATTACTTGTAAAATAAAACTTCCATAACCCAACATACTTTACATCACAACCTCGGGCTTAACGGTCCGGGTAACATATCCACATCCATACATAACATAACATACTTATATGATAACCTCAGACTCAACGGTCCGGGTATCCTAACAACATTGTACTTGCATAACAACCCTCAGACTCTCAGGTCTGGGTAACATAACAACATTTAGACTCATAGGTCTGGGTAACATAACAACATTCAGACTCATAAGTCTGGATAATATTTATTACACATATCACACAACATGTCTTAGCATGTATAACAAACAGAAATACCTTTTCCATCTCTTCATGGGCTCGGTCCTAAGACTACAGGACGTTACAGTCCTCGAGTCCCAAGTCGAGTACATATACACTGTGATCCCGCAGAACCCGGTCGCGATGGACACCTTCTGGTCCCCGTTCCTTTGGGAGATCAAAACAATCACATACATTTTTAAAATATACTTCTCATGTCACCGGTCTGAAGACAAAGGCTCATACGTCCTCAGCTCGTGAGCAAGTAATACGAAAATATTTTTTTTATGGGGTTAAGTGGAATGAAATCCTTTATTGGAAAGTACTAATTGAAAATCCTTTTTATAAGGTCAAGTGAATAAATCCTTCCTTTGAAAATACTATTTAAGAATCTTGGAAATATTAATTGAAGTCTTGAAATTACCAATTGAAAATTTGAAGACACCAATTTAAAATTCTTTTTGAAAACGCAATACAACTCCAAGTCCAATTTGTGCTAACTGCATCTTATTCTTAACATGATTATCTGCGACCACTTATAGGGAGTTTCAAGAGTCATTCAACCCTGATGTGATCAGCATCAGTGTTGAACTATCTTTCCACCCCAATTTGTGTTTGGTTTCCCTTGATCGCATGCAAATCAAGTTCCACCTCCCACTTCAATTTAAAACAAGCAACAAAATCAAACATTTACCATTTTCTATCTTTTCAACCATTCTAGTCATAATCATTACATCTCCAAGGGATAGAACTCCGTCTATCAGTTATCTCCATTCACTTTTAATCAAGTTATCTAAGGAATTTAATTCCCACTAGGTTCTATGTCGGTTTCATTCCTCTTCATATATCACAATACTGTACACACACACACATATATATATATATTATCAAATACAATAAACTCCTGGGGGAACTAAAACCCCAAAAGTATGTGTTTGTATAATACTAAATGTAACACGGTGTATTGTATTTGATAATATATATATATATATAATTATCAAAACAATACACCGTGTTACATTTAGTATTAACAAAAACACATACTGTTGGGGTTTTAGTTCCCCCAGGAGTTTATTACTCCCTTATACTTGTACTAACACATAACAATTAACAAGGTAGTCACACTTATCACAATGGTATTTCGCATCTTCTGTGCAAATTACCACAATTAAACCATGAATGAATGCGTATTTGATGTAGTACGACGCACCAATCATCCAAACAATTATTTTGTGCTATGCACAACATAGTTCACGTACACTTGTACGGTAAAACAAACTAAACGGTTTTACGCTCTACCCCCCTTAAAAGGGATTACGCCCACGTAATCAGTCACTGAACATTGGATTAAATGTTCTGCTGGCGTGAAGTATTTTAACTTCCATGCGGTCTGTTATACAATGCGTTCTGGTTAGAGGATCTTAACCATATTGGCGGTTTAGTCCCTAAACCAAGAATTCTCATTGGAGCTTATTTAACTCATAATCGGTTTCGATTCTGGCCTGTCACGCTTCTAGGCATTGATAATTAGCCATTTACTCATATTCACGATGCACATTCCACATTTGAATCACTGGCATGTGCTGCACAACTCTGATAACTTAGAGCTTAGTTTGCCCCATTCGTTATTCTTAATGTATTGTATATCTCCCATTTGTCACCTTTATCTTGGTAATAATTGTTTCTCAACCGACACGTGGTATCTCTTACCGTGAGCGAATTCGGTGAGTTACGACCTTTGCATCCACTTCCATGATAATTTACTGTGTATGCTGCTATGTATTTCACAATGTTTAAC
This sequence comes from Limonium bicolor, assembly GCA_023374045.1. Lineage (NCBI taxonomy): Eukaryota > Viridiplantae > Streptophyta > Magnoliopsida > Caryophyllales > Plumbaginaceae > Limonium > Limonium bicolor. The sequence continues at coordinate 29,283,218 of CM041776.1, forward strand.
TTGATTTCTTCCGACTTATTGTCGGTTGAGATTGAGCTACTACCTCATATGTAGTGCTCCCTCGGTTATTTCCAACACTTGAGGTATATTCCATACCGATATTTGGTATTTCGTGTTACTGCAATCACTTATTGCTAATCATGCCTCCACACTTGGTTATGTACAAGTATTCTTTCATTTGTACGACCTTGCATTTCCTATGCCTCGGTCCTTATAGCGTTATAAGTCTCTTTCTACTTCTACCACAATTAACATTTCCCCCAAATTCCTAGCTATCCCACTCGATCATTACCGCGCAAGCGCAATACCAAAACACTCAGTCATACAGAGTGCAGAGGCGTAAACTCTTGGCAGTGAATCTCTTATGCGATTGCAACAGGAATTCATACTGTGTTTCACTGAGATTCTTATCACATAATACTGGTTAATGGCTTACTGCCTAGTTTATTTGCTATCACTTACCGTTGTATCTCCACTGGGTTTAACTCATAACTCTGCTCATTCACCATTTTATCATTTAACAATACTTATACAACGGTCGCTTACTGCGTACTGTGTTCTTACTTCTTGCACAACACTAACTTACATGGTATTCACTGTCATATTAGTTTCCACACATATACTTACATCATTCGTATTATGGTTCGTCATTCATTTGGATGACTACTGAATGCTCCTTGAGCGTTGCTCGCTACACATTTAGCATCACACACCTATGGTGGTTGCTATTAAACTTATTACTCTTCCAGTCTCCACAACTGGTACAACACTTCTTTTCGTATTTTTCTTATTCAAATCACTCTTGGGAAACAACAACATGGTCAATCCCTAACATATTTCTTGAACTTGGTTCACATAACTACCGCTCCTGCGGTCTCACAATATCGAGAGGTATCCCCACTCTTAAAGTAGTGGTTTGTTCTCCGCTCTATTCACTTGTATAACATAAACTCCTACCATCGATCAAATTTACATAACACATATTGTTTGTGGCTTATAAGCCTTACTGCCTCGAGCTCTGCTCATTGTAGGCTATTCACACACATTTACTTTTCTGTACAATATTGCATGGGTTAGAGGTAGTATTGATTCCATGACGAGGTCATTGTATCACGATTCCTTCCAAGTTGTCTCTTTGGCAACTTAGAGTCCTACTGTTAAGTGGGTTCCCTTCGGTGTTTAAACCGAGTAATTGTTTCAACTATTTCGTTTCAACCACTACATTTTATTCAACTTCAGTTAACCCCAACACCCTTCAAGGACAGCTCCTGGGCGTTTCTAGGTCAAGCCATTACATCTGGCTGCACTTATTGGTATGTTTAGTTAACTACGCCGCTTGCGTTCTTGGCTGGGTTTAGTATTCTCTTCAGTGAAGATCGATATTCCCTGGTAGCGTAGGTAATCACTCCGGGGATTTCATCCCGTTCGTTGCACATTAACGTGTTCATATTAGGCATTGGCCTTACTATGTTTAAGCTGGGTATTCATCCCACTATCTTGTGTGTCCTTTACACTCTTGAGACATGTCAATTGTCTTTGCTTATCAACTTGTGCTCCACACCTCATGTGAAACACCCCTACTCTAATCGGCTCCTAATCATCTTACTTAACAGTGTAATCGCAGCGGTAATCTCAACAATTGAACTACTGGTGTCACCGTTGTCACTCGCCCATACGAGTAATAACGTGCTTACTGATATATTCTAAATACGAACAATTTCCCACAGTGACAACAAGAGATAGTAACCTTCCCAAACCAATATATAATACATTCACAGTGAGCATTCTAAGTATCCCAATCCTATACACGTTTCTAAGTTCGTATCAAAATGCAACAGTGCATATTAAAACAACTGTAATTAAACTACCCAACGCGTCCCTCTCTTTGTCGACACCGGAAGCTGCATACCTGCAAAAATGGTTGTTTGTGGTATGGAATCAGCCCCTGCTGAGTATGTTACTACATGACTGTCATGTCCCCTCAGACCCTCAGTTATTTGGTCGAGAGCATGCAAATCATTTTCATGCAAGTAGTTTAATGTTAAAACTGTAAAGCAACAGTATATATTGCAGTAAACTCAAATAGCAAACAAGCCCCCGGCTTCACACATCGCATCGTAATAAACCACTGAAAGCGTTACAACGCTTATATGAGTACAGAGACTCCATTCCAACAAACACTTGATAGTTCATAATTGAGTTCGGCGACTCACTCGACCAAACAATCCACCATAATCTACACATGAGTACAGCGACTCGATTCAACCAGTTCACACACAATATGAGCACAATGGCTCGTTCAACAAATCCACCAACATACCACACATAATTACAAAGCATAACCACTGAGCAACAAGGCGAAACAACGAGAGTTATAAACAAGTATAATTACCCGTCTTTGGCGTACAAGCCCAAATAATGTTGCCTAATGTACAAGCTAGTATAGTCGTTCGTAATTGTTCAGTCATGTCTAATGACAACGTCTCGTTAGAACGACGTGTCTCTAAGTTACCCATCTCTTATGGCGGGTCACCCACGGCAATAGCCACTCTAGCGGTAGAGTCTCCGACCTACGAACAATCTGTAGTTCGTTGGAAATTTATCCAGATACTTACGGTTACCACACGGTATGCTAGTATCGTAATGGATCACAGTTCACAGCAAGAGCCACATCCTCTTGATAAACTTATCTATACCATCGCATCGCTTTACTATTTTTTTTCTAACACAGCAGACTAAGGTCGTAGTCCAATCCTGAGTATGTCGACTCGGGATCCAGTGCTAGATACGAGAGCGGCGTTAGAGAGGCCAATGCTCCGTATGTAAGTCTCAGATATTATATATATCTTATTATCCTAATGCTACAACGTTTTACTTACGTTCCTTGTATTACACATATAAGATAGCATCATTGCCGCTAGTTCGTTTTATAATATGTTCATATATACGAACTGTACTGTTATTGTACAACAGTAATAATAATGAAGCAGCATTAATACGCAACTCAAGCATATTAATTCACACAAGCAGACATTCAATCTTATCACAGATTTTCACACAATGTCGGAACTAAGGAAATCCTCAGAGACAATCAAGCCATATAAATAACATACCGTACACCGGGATTATAAGACCGTGGAGTATGAATCTGCTAAATTCTCTGGTGATCCTCGAGACGCCTCTTACAATCTATAAATATGCATCACACTATGCATCAGCATCTCGTACTAACAATACACTACGACACCCCGTACCGTTACTAATCCATCCCGGTTCATTCCCCGTTGTTAACTATAAACGTTTGTCAGGTTTTTGGTTTAACTCGGGATTTGGAAAAACGTCATGTTTCATGCGTGATTACGTCGAGCATATTAATATACTTAACTTTAAACGTTTATTATTGCATGTAATTTAATACACATTTGTATATTATATAGTTTATCACTATATTGCATGTATATCTTAATCATATACTATACATTTCACCTTAGTTTATTTTCCTAAGGTTTTGTTTTTCCACCATCCACTATAATACGTGGTTTCTAACCATAATATATATATATATATCCATCCTTATATACATTTTTCTTGTATATGTATATATTTACCACATAGGTAAGTTCCATGAGTTATAAACTCTTATATTATATGTTACATTTTTATCATCTTTTATTAGATGATTATTCCCTTTAGTTGTACTATACTATACAACTTATATTAAGATTATTATCCAAATATTATGTAACATTTTATGGTGTATCTTTACAACTCCCAAGGTTTAATTAACAAATTCCTTAGTTATAAATCCTATTTATTTATAGTTTGTCACATTACTTAATGTGAATATCCTTACTTTTATTAATTCCATCTAAACCATATAATTGTTATAACATTTATAACATTATAGACCTTAGTCTAAAATTCATTTTCCAACCTTTAATATTTCGGTACAGCCCTTGAATTTATTTAAATTCTATTTTGATCACATAACATGATGTTGTTATACCATATACTAACATCATATATATGATATTTTTATTCCCTTTAATTTATAACCTATAGTTTTTATACAACTATTATATATTGCCGCGTAGGCACATATATTAAACCTTATTCTTTTCCATAAACCATAGTTTCCTTTATTTACAAAACCACCCCATTATTTATACCATGTTATATATACCATTTAATATAACATTTCTAACTTATAAAAAAAGGGTATAACCTATGGTTATATTTTGTAAAATTCCGAACAGACCCATATATGTTCTATAATTGCCATTTGGCCCAATTTATAACATATAGTTTAATAATACATTAAAACTATATATATACATATATCTTAATAAATACTCTATATAATTCTAAAAATCACCAAATTTCACCAAAGGGTTATTAATACCTTATTAACCCATATACTTTCGTATTACTATACCACCACTTATATTCTCCAAAGTGTCATAATGACATAATAACTATTATTATACATATATAGTTTATCTTAATTCCAAAATCAACCCAATAAATCCCTAAAATTCCTAATAGCCCATGGGTGTTTATAATACCATTTTACACCCTTATCTTTCGGACAATAACATAATACCACATATGTTATAAAATTGTTACAATAAAATACTTATCTTATTATAAAACCTTAAATAAGTTATCTAACTTATTTAATTTGGTCAAAACCCACCATATGGTCAAGGTTGACCACCTTACTATTTCCTTGACCACTAATATCCATATATTACGGTTTGTACCCATATTTTCTATAAATCACCATTTAACCCCAAAACTTTATAATCTTATAATTTTATATAAACTCATTTAACTTCTAAATTTCGGCTATAATCCTTTTATAGCCCCCCAAATTAATATAATTACACTATAACCCCAATAATATGCGGTAATGCATATTTAGCACCTAAACTTAATTAAAGCTTATAAATGCATAATAAAATGGCCTAAAGTACATGGCCTTATTACAACATTGGCTTATAAATAAATTACACATAAATGCCCAAAAGTACTATAAACTCTCGGCCCCTTACCATATTTTCATTAATTACCAATTTTCCACATAATGTCTTAATTTGACAATTATGCTAATTAATTAGTTATAAAAATTTATTAAACCATTTCTTAATCACCTAAGGTCAAAATAAGACCTTAATTAACCATTCACTCACGGCACAATATATATACATATGTATAAACACAATTAATATATACCAAGTGTAGGTTTAAGTGATTTATACCTTATTTTTGCCAATTTAAGCCTTGTTTGGCCAGGCAATTTCAAGGGAAAATTTCCACAGCTTCTTAGATGAGTTCTAACAGCAACATAATGATATGGTTAGTCTCCAAGCAAGATCTAACCATAAGAAGTGTTTAATGTCAATTTCCAAGGTAAAATTTACCTCAAAATACCAAGGTAAACAAGGTTGGTCTCGGCCTGTTTTTACAGTAGAGAAAGAGTATCAAAAGAGCTACTAAAACCAAGCTTTGAACTGGTAAACTCAGATTAGAAGATGGCTAATTTTTACCTTGTTTAAAATGCCTAAAATGGTGTTTTTGGCTTGGATCTGGTTATACTTCGAAGCTCTTGATGTACCAACTGAATAAGTATGTTATGATGAAGATTATAAGCTTAGAAACAAAGTTTCACAGCCGAATTTGAAGGGAATCAAAAGATATGTGCTTAAAGCAAATTTTTATACCTTAAGAACAAGATTAGCTTTCTCCACCCTTCCCTTGTTAATGCCGAGATACACCCTTCATTTAACCTCCAAAACAACCTAAGAACATTGATGGAAGTGGTTGATGCTTTGCTCCATTGAAAGAGGAAGGAATTGTGAAGAAAATGAACATTTAAAGGCTTAATTAGCTTACCAAGATCAATTGGTGTTCTTCTCTGAATATTGCTTGTTCTTACCGTCAATGGATAAGCAAAGAGAGGAAGGGAGCTGCTGGTGTCGGCTGGGATGGAAGGTGAATGAAGAAAATAAGTGAGTTTGCTTTTTAAGACATTATTTGTTTACTTTTGTAATAGTAAAAGGTGACTAATTGCATTAGCTGTCTAATTGATTAGGGATGCTGATTGAGTGGGCATGACAGCACATATGGGGCGGCATCCTTTGGTCAATACCATGGGTGACTTTGACCATGGTCAAAGGTAAGTATTAAATGTTTATTTTTTTGGTACTATTTCATATAAATTGCCCATTTTGATTTTATTTTCAAACTTTGATTAAGACTTATAATATAGTCTATCATGTCACATTAATGTTATAAAGAACTTAATATAGCTTTACAGTGACAAAAGTCATTATCTTAGAGCTCATACACAAAAACGTGCTTTAAGGAATTTTAGTGCACATTTTGAGTCGCAGGGTGTTTCTGAGCTCTGTTTCTTTGAGAACATTTGTTGTGTTCCTTACATGATATTTGATCATGTATCCAATTTATATCATTTAGAGGTCATAGACCTTTAGGTATTCTTAGAGCACATTTTTGCCCTACTTTGACCTTGAAGCATGTAAATGCCTGTTCTTTGTGTTGAGTGTTGTCCAACCATTGTACGTGTTTAGTAATGTGTTAATAAGCTTAGGACAAAATATTAGGTCCTAAGAAGTTCATTTGGGTATTTACCCTAAACACAAGGGTGTAAAGGGTAACTCTTGCTTTGTGTTGACCACTGTTGTTCTCATTTGACTTTTAAAGGATGGTAGGCCTTAATCAGTGTGATTAAATATTTAATTATATTTAATTAGTTTGGGTATTTTCAGTCTACCCCCTTAAAAGACTTCGTCCCGAATCCTTACCCATCTACAGTTCCACTTAAGGAATCAAGTTCCACTAAGTAATCACAGAGATCATCACTAGGGAGTACATTCCACTACGTTTCAGACCTAGTCTTTATGAATCACATTGATACACATCAATCTCTTCCATAGAGTCAGTAATCATGACACATTCATTCATAAACAGCACTAAACAAGGTGCAAAACTCGTAGTACACAGCACTAGACAAGGTGCAAAACTCAAAAGTACTCAAGGTGTCTCACAAGGGGTACTCCACGCACCCCTATTCATATGCAAGTATCTCCGAGGATACCTCTACACCACTCCGCGTGTATGTGTAGCTATCTTTAACGATGGAAAATACAGGGAAGCAGTCACGAAGACCAGGACTTGACGATCCCCAACCCCATGCTAACCAACGTCAACCACCCGTGGACACACCGGTTTAGTAACGAAGGACACTACGGTCCACGGCTCCTCGGACAGTATCACCTTATTTCCTTAGTCACCCGCAGACACACCGGTCTAATGACAAGGGCGCTCTGCGGTCCACGGCTCTTTGGGTGATGTCACTCGCAGACACACCGGTCTAATGACGAAGGACTCCACGGTCCACGGCTCTTCGAGTGACGCCCTAAATTCCAATTTCTATTTGAAATACCCCAAACCTAGTTATGTTTTAAACACCTAAATATGGTATATAAAGACTAAAAAGAGTCTTAGAAACAAAGTAAAACAAATTTAAACAAAAGAAAACACAAAATGTGCTTAAAAGTCAATAAGAGCCAAAATGTGCTCTAAGCTTGGGATAAACTTGGTTAAGACCTAATGAACTTACCAAGACTCATTTTTATATAATGATTATTAAACCAATTACCAAGAAACCCAAGCTTGAAAACAAGTTTAAACACAAATGTGCTTTAAGGAGTATTAAAGCACATTTTTGAAAAATTGTCTTGTAAATGAGTTTTGAGTGTAGATTTCCATCATTACTCTAAATATATATGTGTACTATAATATCACATTTGGATGTCTATATCAATGGGAAATCAAAAATTTCACTTCTATGTGCCTTGTTTTGTGAATAGTGATTTTATAAGCTATTTTGTAACTATGTGTATAAGTAATTAAATTGACAAATAAAGACTATCATACCCTCACACTACTATGGGGGCCGGTGGTTTTTAAGGTGGTGAACACCACCCTGTTACTGTTAAGAATAAATAAGACTACTTAAGTACCTTTTTACTTTATAAATATAAATATCTTCAAAAGAAAGTTCATCTCATCTCTCTGCCTCCTTGTATTCACACGTCGTCCACACTCTCTTCAACCTCTCTTCTTCTTCTCTTCCACGGTAATACCACACCACCACCATTAAACCTCTTCTTTGATCTCTTGTAAAACCTAGCTCACTGTCCAAATCAAAAACAAACACCACCAATCTTCCTATCAAGCTCTTCATTCCTATCTTCTTAAAATTCCAAGACCACCATTTCGGTGCCAGGGTCCACCATTGAAGGAGCTTGAGCTTGTATTTTACATTTGTTACTCTCCTTTGCTTCTAGGTAAGGAATCTCAAATAAAAACGTCATTTCCTTCTGTTTTTGTTGTGACCGAAATACCTATTGAAGGAGCTCTTTGTGTGACTTTGTTTAGCGGCTCTTCCAACTCTTCATGGACTGGTGGAGTCCTCTCTGTTAGAATTAACTCTCTTCAAAGATCAAGGTAAAAACAACTACATTAATGTTTTTGAAACATGTAAAATTAGGGTTTACAATGAGATGAAGCTTATAGCTTGAATACTCATTATAATGTTTGTATTGTTTACGAACTTGACAAAAGAATCAAATACCTTAACAGGTTTTTTAAAGGAAAAAGAAGGAAGTTGTTTGGAAAGAGGTAAATCTACTAACCTAATGTTGTTAATGCCTTAGGAGAAAGAGCTTATAAATGCTATTAAAACTACCTAAAGAGCAAATGGTGAATGACTTAGTAAAGTGTTCTCAAGAGACTAGTAAAAGGCATATGTGGTTGAGTGTATTTGCAGGTCAAAGGCAAATATATGTGGAAATTCAGTGTTAAGGATTATGCACTTTAAGGGCCTAAGAGCATGCATTTAAGGGCCTAAGTGCCATGCAATTTAAGTTATGCACTATATGTGATGTTAGTGCTTTATGAGTGAAGTTTGTGTATAAAAAGTGTTGATGGATTGTTAGTATTCTTGTGTGTTAATGGGAGGAAACAATGTGCTCCGTTTGTAACAAATGCTAGGAGAACCTATGTCAAAATTTAGAAAAAATGATAAAGAGTCAAGATGTTTTAAAGGAATTTGATTGGAACTAGGAAGTGTTCTAGAGTGTAAGGACTTAGCATGATCTTGAGGTTTTAGTAAGTGCCAAAGTCATTTTTGGACTTAGGTAAAGGACTTAGGCAAACTTTGGTAAAATAAGGAGAAAGTGTAAACTTGGAAAAGGATTTCAAGAATGACATAAGGAGTTAGTTGTGAGAAATAATACTTAAAAGATGTGTTAAGATGAGGAGAAACATTTTGGGAAGTAGCATCATAGGTGAGAAATACCCTTAGAAACCTAGTGTAAATGTCATTAAGTGTTACGGAATGGGACAAGGAAATAAGTAAGACTTAAGGAATTAGAAAATGAGTTTCATGATGTTGTATGTGGATATAAGGTACCAAATGTTGTTAGGAAACAGTAAAGGCTTTAGGAGAAGTTTGGTGAAGATTGACAAAGTTTGGGTCGGACAGCCTCTGTTAGACGTCAGGAAATTGTTCTGGAATGGTCCGACCCAGAAGGGTGGGTCGGACATGGGTCGGACGGTCAATTTCAAAGGAGGGAAAATGTTCTGGAATGGTCCGACCCAGTCGAGTGAGTCGGACGTGGGTCGGACGGGCATGTTTGTAAGGCGGTAAAATGTTCTGTAATGGTCCGACCCAGAAGGGTGGGTCGGACATGGGTCGGACAATGTTCTGAGGTCGATGAAATTCTCTGTAATGGTCCGACCCAGTCGAGTGAGTCGGACGTGGGTCGGACATGTCTCTGGAATGGTCCGACCCAGAAGGTTGGGTCGGACATGGGTCGGACAAGGTAAGGTTCTTCAGACCCGAAAAACCACTGGAAGGGTCCGACCCAGTTGTGGGTCGGACGGTGGGTCGGACATACCAAAACTTAAAAAAAAAACAGAAAAGAATGTGACTTATGTAGTTAACCCTAGGGTGTATAATGAAGGTAACCTAGGGTAAATAGACATTAAAACATGTCATAATATGTTAAACACTTAGTAATTTGAGTTAAATAAATAATAACCGACTTACTATGTGTTTAGGATTCTCTCAAGGGGAAATCAATCGAGGCAAGGACCAAGGTATGGTTTTCGCAGTCTGTTGCCTACCGTTTACACCGGCTTGTGTGTTGTTTTTTTTCTGTGTGTTTATGACTTTGTAAGATAAACCATGTAAAGAGTTACAGTTGTTAAATATTATTATGTTGTTAAGTATGACTCTCTCTTCCCTTGTGTGTGTCTCAGACTTGACCTATTATTGTGAATTGTTTGTTGAGTTCAATGATGAACTACTAACAGGGCTAACGGGGGAAGTGAGGAGTCCGGTCTGTTCCGGCCACGCGTGTGAGTATGGGAGTCGATGTCTAACCGGTTCGATTCTCTCTGTATGTTATGGTTGAGTTTCCAATTTGGTTTCCAACCTTCCCTTTAGCTTAACCAAGGCTATTTTACTGACTCACGTCGGGCCACAGGGGCATACTATGTGTTATTTCGGTGTGCTTGGATCACTATATCCGAGGCACCTTGTGTTAATTAGCCGTTCAATCTAACCACGGTAACGAGTTATGTAACGAGCTAAGTATGAGCATGGCAACATTCTCTAGGCTCTCAATGGGGACTAACTATGTTGGTTCTCTTCCTATAAGGAATTGTTCTTGTGTGATGTATGTGATGTTGTGTACAATACCCATGTTATGTTATATATGTATAAGTTGTGTGTTTTAAAATAAATGCCATGTCATCATGACAAATAGTTTGCGCGCATCCCGGTAGCCGATGGGCTGCGCGTTAACCATACCAGCCAAGGGTTGCTGACCCCCTCGGGGGATCCATATTTCTTTTACTGCAGGATGAGATCGAAGAAGCGGAGTGGCTCTAGATCCTAGGGTGTAGTTTACTTTTGAGTACTTTTGGATGTTTGCCCGGGATGCGCCTGTGCTCCCGTGGCGTGTTATATATTTGGTTATGACGGTTTACAGTGACAGTATACAGTGAAGGATTTATGTAAACACTCGGTATTTTGTTGATGTATATATATGGTTGTTAGTTCTATGCTCGGAGTCTGATCATCAGACCGGTACATTTGTATTTATTCAGCCTTGTTAACCACGTGGGTGGTTGACGGCGTTGTAGCACCAATCGTTTAGTTACTGTTTAGTTGTTTAATTCCGCTGCGATTTCAAGTAGTGTTGCGTAGTAGGGGTGTTACAAAAAGTGGTATCAGAGCGAAGTATCGCTCTGATGACTAGAATACCGAGCTTAGGGATATACCGAGTTAGGAAACCTAACTACAGTTACCTAAGTGAACAGTTATGGAAAGGTTAACCACTAACTAAGTGTGGAGATACCCTATTATCGGGAAGCGTTACAATCGTTGGACCGATAAGTGTGCAAGCATATTGCTAATAAATATTCATGTGAATTCAAATGGCAGGTAGACCGCGAGGTAGAGCCCGCGGAAGCGGTACTGGCAATGTGGGTGACCAGGGCGAGAACCCTACGGCACAGGTTATGGCTGAGGTAGTAGCAGCCGCCGTAGCCCAAATGGTACCCCAGCTTGTGGCAGCTATTCAGCAGGGGCAGACGCCCGGAGTTCAACTACCACCACCGCCACGAGAGACCAACTGGGTCAAGGTGTTGGCTGATTTGAGGCCACCCTCATTCAGTGGGGAGACCGATCCCCGTAAGCTCGAGGCGTACATCTCCGAAATGGAGACCGCCTTCGAAACCCTAGCAGTACCTGAGCAGGTCAAGGTACGACTTGCTGCTTATTACTAAGGGCTCGGCACAGAGCTGGTGGAAGCTTGTGCGAGAGGGCAGAGTTGCTGACCCGACTTTTCTATGGAGGGAGTACACGGCTCTGCTGCGAGCCAAGTACTACCCTATACATGTGCAAGAGGCCAAGCGCCTGGAGCTAGACAGTTTGAGGCAAGGGATAAGATGACGGTAGATGAGTACTACTCAGCCTTCATCAGACTTATCCACCTGCTACCGGATCTGGGTTACTCAGACCGGATCCTTGTGAACCGTTTCTACAACGGACTGAACTATCGCCTACGCTACGGCATGGAGCCTACTGGATATACCACTTTGCAGGTAAAGGAACTACAGTGTAATGTGAATAAGTGTGTACGATGTGTTAATGTGTTGTGAATTTATTTGGCGGGGCATAACTGACACCCTAAATAGGAGTGCTATCATGCCGCTGCAATTGTGGAGATCACCGTCCGTCTGAGGGACGAGGAGAGTGCGCTTAAGCGCAAGGCTCAGAACGAGGGCCAAGGCACGCAAGGGCAGTGGGGAGGAAAGAAAAAGAAGTCATACCCCCAGTCCCAGAAAGGACAGCAATAGGGTGGCAAGGGCCAGACCCAGACCACCACTGCTGAGGAGCCTCTGCAGCTCACCTATGCGTATGCGGCCAAGCCCCTACGTTCCTACCCACCTAAGGGTAATTGTCTAATCCTGTGTGATAAGTTAGAGTATATGTTGATAAGTTGTGGAACAAGTATTGATTGTGTATTGTGATAGCAGCTAGCACGGGCTCTGGACCGGAGCGCCACTATTACTGCAAGTGGTGCAACGGCGACCACCCCGGCAAGGACTGCAAGGGTAACGATGTTCAGTGCCGATATTGTAAGAAGATGGGTCACCGCGATCACGAATGCTGGCAGAACCCGAATAGTAGGAACTACAGGCCCAAGGGGCAATGGAAGGGTAAGGCCACTGCGACCACCGATGGCCAGAAGACGGCAAACCAGCCACCCCCAGATCAGAGGTACACAGAGTCCCAGAAGGGGAAGGGGTCGGGGTCCAACAAGGCCACCCTGAATGTGGTGGACCGGTCTGAGGCGCCAGGGCCCTCTTCTAGACCAGGTACCGCCTAAACTGTTGAATGAAATAAGTGTCTGCATACCGCATTTCATGCATGTGTGTGAGTGAGTTTAAATAAACAACCATGTGAGTAAATAAATAAAGTATAGTGTGAGATTTACCTAATTAGAGTACTCTAAACTTAAAGGAACCTTCAATATATGTTATCCAATCCCACCCACACCAAACCCTGAAGAAACCACCATCAACATCACCGACTTTCCATTGGAGCAATGTCAGGTTATCCAGCCAGGTATGATACTCTTAAATGGATACCTGACACCGGAAGCACAAATCCATATCATCAGACGATGCGACGAACTTGGAGCAAAACCAGGAGGGTTCTACACACCCGAATACCGAACGGATCAAGAATGCAATTGAAGATGATGTGCATGGGTAAGGACTGGAACCCTACACCAAGTCATATCAAGAATGCGAGCTGAAGATGGAGCAACAGTACCAAGTATACCAGAGGATTCCATGCGGTCATTAACCACGCCGTGGGAATTGCTCAACAAGTGAAACGGATTCAATTCCAATGTGAAAGCAGATCTATGTATTGTGAACTTCTACCAGAAAGGTACGGTTAGGTATACACCAAGACAAGGACGAGTCACCGAGTCTCTAAGTAAGGGAGTACCCGTGGTGTCTTGGTCCATTGGTGATACCGCAGTGTTTGTGTATGGCGAGCAGAAGCGTGCTGACCTCGCAAGAAGCTACTGTTGAAATCGGGGATGTATTAATCATGGGTGGGCAATCAAGGATGCTATACCATGGCATCAGAAAGATCAAACTGAATACCGCACCGTCGGCAGTGATCAATGCCACACACATGAAACCCGGACGTTTGAATTTGACCTTCAGACAGTTTTAAGCCTTGTATAATTATGTGATGTGATAAACCAGTGTGTATTAAGGATGTTGTAAGTGTAAATCATGGCGACAGTATAAGCTAATGAATGTTGTAAAAAGAGTGTGTTAATGAATAAAGTGGAGTTGTTTGAAGCATATAACCCGTGTTGTTACCCAATACTTATTAGTTTGCCAATGAATTAGGATGTGCACTCGGAACGGGAGGTATACTGAGTGTCTGCAATGAGGCAGAAGCCGGCAAGAGCGGCACAATCCTCACCAGTACCTTTCCAGTGAATGGCGTGGATGCATCGATCTTGTTCGACTCCGGAGCCTCACACACATTTATTTCGCTATCATTTGCGAAGAGACTAGGGTTAGATGGCGATGAGATGCCAGACTTCTTGGTCACTCTCCCATCGACAGAGCGGATCAGGTGTACCCACTACCACCGAGATGTCATTGTGAGAATCAGGGGTGAAGAGTTTCCGATCGACTTGATAGAGTTCGACGGACTAGGCTTTGATGTGATTGTCGGGATGAACTGGTTGGAGCGGTACAAGGGCAGAATCCTGTGTGCCGAGCATCGACTGCTTCTTCGGAGTCCATCCGGGGTTACCGTATCTTACCGCCAGAGGCCCAGGGAACCTTCGACTCAGATCATCACCGCCATGGCTATGTATCATGAGTTACGACGAGGGAGTGATGTATACCTCTGCTATGTCCAGGACATAGAGAGAGACCTGAGTTTAGCCCAGATGTACCGGTAGTGTCGGAGTTTCCTGATGTATTTCCTAAGGAACTGCCGGGCATGCCGCCAGCACGAGAGGTTGAGTTTGAGATTGATCTAGTTCCGGGCACCGGACCCATTGCGAAAGCACCTTATCGTATGGCTCCAGCAGAGATGACAGAGCTCAAGGAGCAGCTGAGAGACCTACTCGACAAGGGCTTTATCCGCCCTAGTGTTTCACCATGGGGAGCGCCGGTCCTCTTCGTGAAGAAGAAGGACGGTAGCCTCCACCTGTGTATTGATTATCGGGAGCTGAATGCTGTTACGGTGAAAACCGTTACCCTTTACCACGCATCGACGATCTATTTGATCAGCTGAGGGGAGCATCAGTATTCTCCAAGATAGACCTACGTTCCGGATACCATCAGATTGCCATCCGTGACAGTGATATCGAAAAGACAGCATTCAGAACTAGGTATGGGCATTATGAGTTCACAGTTATGCTGTTTGGCTTGTCAAATGCACCAGCAAAGTTCATGGACTTAATGAACCGTTTGTTCCAAGATCAGTTGGACAAATCAGTGGTAGTCTTCATCGATGACATACTTGTGTATTCGAAATCGAGAGGTGAGCATGAAAGCCACCTGAGAGATGTGTTACAAACGTTGAGGAAGAATCAACTGTATGCTAAATTTTCTAAGTGTGAATTTTGGTTGAACCAAGTATCTTTCCTTGGACATGTGATTTCGGAGGCCGGGATCGCTGTTGATCCGGCAAAGATAGATGCAGTGCGCACCTGGCCTAGGCCGAAGACAGTTACCGACATCAGGAGCTTCCTCGGTCTGGCAGGTTTTAGGAGGTTTGTGAAGAACTTCTCTAGTGTCTCGAAGCCGATGACTTCCTTGATGAAAAAGGATGCACCATTCGAGTGGACAGTTGACTGTGAGAGTTCTTTCGCGAGTCTCAAGGATGCTCTGACATCTGCACCGGTTCTGACATTACCAGACGGTCCAGATGGTTTTGAGGTCTATTGCGACGCATCAGGCAGAGGTATGGGTTGTGTGTTGATGCAACACGGGAAGGTCGTAGCTTACGCCTCCCGACAGCTGAAGAAGCATGAGGAGAACTACCCTACCCACGACTTAGAATTGGGGGCCATTGTCTTCGCACTAAAGATATGGCGACATCACTTGTATGGGGTAAGTGTGACGATTTATTCTGACCACAAGAGTTTAAAGTACTTGTTTACTCAGAAGGAGTTGAACATGAGGCAAAGAAGGTGGGTTGAATTTCTGAATGACTATGACATCAATTTACAGTACAAGGAAGGTAAGGCAAATGTGGTAGCTGACGCATTGAGTCACCGAGCACACTCTCTCCATTCGCTAGTCTCTCATACTGGCTTGGTTGAAGAGGTGCGGAGTGCTCAGATGACGGATCAGTACATGATGGAGATTAGACAGAAGCTTATTGATGGCACATTCGAGGGTCAGAAGTACGACTTCAGACTCCACGATGATGACCTGATTAGGCTTAATGGCCGACTGTGTATACCCAGGAGTAGCGCTGAGTTGAAGGAGCGCATATTGAGTGAATCCCATTGTTCTACTACTTCGATTCACCCCGGAGCTTCAGAGATGTATAAGGGTATGAAAAGATTTTTTGGTGGACTGGAATGAAAAAGGATGTAATGATATGTGTTGAGGTGTCTCACTTGTCAGAAGGTCAAGTTTGAGCACCGACGGCCTGGTGGTATGGTGCAGCCAATGCCAGTGCCGGAGTGGAAGTTCCATGACATATCTATGGACTACGTGGTAGGGCTTCCGCCTACAAGGGGAGGTCTGAATATGATTTGGGTTGTGGTAGACCGACTGACCAAGGTGGCTCGATTCATACCGATGAAGGACACCTGGAAAGTGGCTAAGCTTGCAGAGCTCTTCGACAGAGAGATTGTAAGACATCATGGGGTTCTGAAAACGATTGTATCTGACAGAGATACCAGATTCCTATCCAGATATTGGAAGTCTACACGAGAGGCACTTGGTACTGAACTGAAATTGAGCACTGCGTTTCACCCACAGACCGATGGTCAGAGTGAGCGCACCATCCAGACACTTGAGGATATGTTACGTGCATGTGCACTTGACTTTCAGACCAGCTGGATTGATAAGTTACATCTGATCGAGTTTAGTTACAACAACAGTTACCATGCTTCGATCAAGATGTCTCCCTTCCAGGCATTGAACGGTAGACCATGCCGCACGCCATTATGCTGGGATGAGTCGAGTGAGACGGTCATTATAGGACCAGAGTATCTTGAGCAAGTTCAGGCAGAAGTTCGCCAGATCAGGGCTAATATGAAAGCAGCTCAGGATAGACAGAAGTCGTACGCAGATGTGCGCCGACGCGACCTAGAGTTCGCCGTGGGCGATCAGGTATTTTTGAGAGTATCCCCCATGAAGGGAGTATTTCGTTTTGGCCAAAAAGGCAAGTTGAGCCCCAAATATGTGGGGCCTTATGTTGTGACGGAGCGGATCGGCCCGGTATCTTATAGACTTGACTTACCCGCCGAGCTGGGCAAGGTACATGATGTATTTCATGTGTCCCAGTTGAAGAAATATATGTCTCATCCGTCTCATGTGCTTCAGCCTGAAAGGCTAACTTTAGAGCCGACCATGCGATCAGTGGAGACTCCGGTACGGATTCTGGACACTAAGACTCGAGACACTCGCCATAAGTCTGTGAGACTGGTGAAGGTTCTCTGGTCTAACCAGGACGTTGAGGAGGCCACTTGAGAGCTGGAAGATAAGATGAAGGCGAAGTACCCGTCATTGTTTACTTCTTAGTCTTTGTATGTATAGGGTACGGGGCGTACCCCTATTTAAGGGGGTAGAGCCGTTTCGGTTATGTGTATGACATGTATTTGAACATTGTCTGTGTTGTTGTTATGTTGTTAATGTTACAGACCGCTGAGTCTGAATGATGTTGTGATGTTTTTGTTTGGACCATGTGTCCGATGTGATGTAAAGATGTTGTTAATGTGATATGGAAGTGTTGTTGATATGTGTTCCCATGTTCTAATATTTAGGATATGTGGAAGTATGAACTTTGGGGACAAAGTTCTTTTAAGGGGGTAGATTGAAATACCCCAAACCTAGTTATGTTGTTTAAACACCTAAATATGGTGTAATAAGACTAAAAAGAGCCTTAGAAACATTAGTAAACAAATTTAAACAAAAGAAAATACCAAATGTGCTTTAAAGTCAATAAGAGCCAAAATGTGTTCTAAGCTTGGGATAAACTTGGTTAAGACCTAATGAACTTACCAAGACCTCATTTATATACTAATGAACTTATTAAACCAATTACCAAAGAAAACCAAGCTTGAAAACAAGTTAAAACACAAAATGTGCTTTAAGAAGTCTTAAAGCACATTTTTGAAAAATTGTCTTGTAAATGAGTTTTGAGTGGCTAAATGTCCATCATTACTCTTAAATATATATGTGTACTATATAGTATCACATTTGGGTGGCTATATTAATGGGAAATCAAAAATTTCACTTCTAAGTGCCTTGTTTAGGTGAATAGTGATTTTTATAAGCTAGTTTGTAGCATATGTTGTGTTAAGTAATTAAATTGACAAACAAAGACTAAAATACCCTCATTATAATATAGGGGGCCGGTTTTCTAAGTGTGGTGACTCACCACTCTCTAGTTAATATAATAAGTAAGTAAATAAAACTAATTAAAACTACTTTTTACTTTATTACTACAAATATCTTCTTAAAAGCAAATTCTATCTTCATTCTCATTTCTTTCCTTCATTTCCCACGGTCCCAACCTTCTTCTTCCTTCCTTCTTGCTGTTCTCTCACGGTAATACCACTACCACCATAAAAACTCCATCTTTGACCTCTTGCTAAATCAAGCTCACTTGTCCAAATCAAATTCTAAGACCACCATCTTCTCAAAGCTTCAAGAGCCCCATTTCGGTGCCATGGAGTTCCACCATTGAAGGAGCTTGAGCTTGTCTTTTGACATATTGTTGATCTCCTTTGCTTCTAGGTAAGGAATCTCAAAGAAAAATCATGTTTCCTCCATGTTTTGTTGTTGACCGAAAATACACATTGATGTAGCTCTTTGTGTGACTTTGTTCTAGCTTCATTCCAACCTTTCATGGACTAGGTGGAGTCCTCTCTTGATATATATTCAAACTCTCTTCAAAGATCAAGGTAAAACAACTACATTAATGTTTTTGAAACAATGTAAAATTAGGGTTTGCAATGAGATGAAGCTTATAGCTTGAATACTCATTATAATGTTTGTATATTGTTTAGAACTTGACAAGGAATCAAATACCCTATCGGTTTTTATAAGGAAACAAGAAAGGAGTTGTTTGGAAAAGAGGTAAATCTACTAACCTAATGTTGTTTAATGCCTTAGGAGAAATGAGCTTATAAATGCTTATTAAAACTACCTAAAGAGCAAATGGTGAATGACTTAGTAAAGTGTTCTCAAGAGACTAGTAAAAGGCATATGTGTTGTTGAGTGTATTTGCAGGTCAAAGGCAAATATATTGTGGAAATTCAGTGTTTAAGGATTATGCACTTTAAGGGCCTAAGAGCCATGCATTTTAAGGGCCTAAGTGCCATGCAATTTAAATTATGCACTATATTGTGATGTAGTGCTTTATGAGTGAAGTTTGTGTATAATAAAGTGTTTGATGGATTGTTAGTATTCTTGGTTATTGGTTGGTGAAAACAATGTGCTTTGGTGTAACAAAAGGCTAGGAGAACCTATGTCGAATTTTAGGAAATGTATAAGGAGTTCATGATGTTTTAGGGGAATTGTGAGGAACTAGGAAGTGCTCTAGAGTGTAACAAGGACTTAGGCATGATCTTGAGGTTTTAGTAAGTACCAAAGTCACCTTGGGACTTAGGTAAATACTTAGGCAAACTTTGGTAAATAAGGAGAAAGTGTAAACTTGGAAAAGAATTTTCAAGAATGATATAAGGAGTTAGTTGTGAGGGATGATGCTTGGAAGATGATGTTAAAATAAGGAGAAATCTTTTGGGATAGTAGTTATCATAGGTATGAAACACCACTGGAAAAACTAGGAGAAAACATTGTAAGTGTTAGGTATTTTGTGAAGATATAAGTAAAGGTTTAAGGAATTAGAAAATGAGTTTTATGAGTGTTTAAGGATGTCTTAAGGTGTGTTTAAAGTGCCCAAATGAGGTTAGGGGGTACTAGGTTATATGGGGTGAAGTTTGGAGTTGAATGTGAAAAGGAAAACAAAGGTCTGGGGCAGACCGAACTTGCGACCGAACTTGCAAGTTCGGTCGAGCCCAGTTTACCCTGCGAGAATTGGCTTCTGGAATGGACCGACCTTGGGGACCGGACTTGCAAGGTCGGTCGGGCTTGTATTTTGTGTACGGATTGAGTTACTGGAATCGACCGAACATAGGACCGGACTTGGCAAGTTCGGTCGGGCTAAATTTTCAAAGGGAAGAAACTCTCGGGAATAGACCGAACATGCGACCGAACTTACAAGGTCGGTCGGAGTAGAAAATTTTGACGGAAATGTGTTCTGGAATCGACCGAACTTGGGTAAGTTCGGTCGGTAAGGTCGGTCGGACCTAAACTTGTAAAAAAAAAAACAGAAAAGAATGTGACTTATGTAGTTAACCCTAGGGTGTATAATGAAGGTAACCTAGGGTAGAATAGACATTAAAACATGTCATACAATCATGTTAAATACTTAGTAAGTTTGAAGTTAAATAAATAATTAACCGACGTTACTAATGTGTTTAGGATTCTCTCAAGGTGGAAATCAATCGAGGCAAGGACCAAGGTATGGTTTTCTTGCAGTCTGTTGCCTACCGGTTTACACCGGCTTGTGTGTTGTTTGTTTTTCTGTGTGTTTATGACTTTGTAAGATTAAACCATGTAAAGAGTTTACAGTTGTTAAATATTATTATGTTGTTAAGTATGACTCTCTCTTCCCTTGTGTGTGTCTAACAAGACTTGACCTATTATTGTGAATTGTTTGTTGAGTTCAATGATGAACTACTAACAAGGGCTAACGGGGGAAGTGAGGAGTCCGGTCTGTTCCGGCCACGCGTGTGAGTATGGGAGTCGATGTCATAACCGGTTCGATTCTCTCTGTATGTTATGGTTGAGTTTCCAATTTGGTTTCCAACCTTCCCTTTAGCTTAACCAAGGCTATTTTACTGACTCACGTCGGGCCACAGGGGCATACTATGTGTTATTTCGGTGTGCTTGGATCACTATATCCGAGGCACCTTGTGTTAAGTTAGCCGTTCAATCTAACCGGACGGTAACGAGTTATGTAACGAGCTAAGTATGAGCATGGCAACATTCTCTAGGCTCTCAATGGGGACTAACTATGTTGGTTCTCTTCCTATAAGGAATTGTTCTTGTGTGATGTATGTGATGTTGTGTACAATACCCATGTTATGTTATATATGTATAAGTTGTGTGTTTTAAAATAAATGCCATGTCATCATGACAAATAGTTTACGCGCATCCCGGTAGCCGATGGGCTGCGCGTTAACCATACCAGCCAAGGGTTGCTGACCCCCTCGGGGGGATCCATATTTCTTTTACTGCAGGATGAGGATCGAAGAAGCGGAGTGGCTCTAGATCCTAGGGTGTAGTTACTTTTGAGTACTTTTGGATGTTTGCCCGGGATGCGCCTGTGCTCCCGTGGCGTGTTATATATTTGGTTATGACGGTTTACAGTGACAGTATACAGTGAAGGATTTATGTAAACACTCGGTATTTTGTTGATGTATATATATGGTTGTTAGTTCTATGCTCGGGAGTCTGATCATCAGACCGGTACATTTGTATTTATTCAGCCTTGTTAACCACGTGGGTGGTTGACGGCGTTGTAGCACCAATCGTTTAGTTACTATTTAGTTGTTTAATTCCGCTGCGATTTCAAGTAGTGTTATGTGCGTAGTAGGGGTGTTACATTAGCTATTCTGACTTGTGATCGGTTTAGGGGGAACATGTGTTTGTGTGGTGTGTTCGGGCCACCAAACCCAAACCATCTTAACTTAAGTTACTCGTCCGACTATTTGGACGGTAATGAGTGTTGTTGTTGTTGTATAACGAGCTTATCATGAGGGTGACATCATTCTCTAGGCTCACCAGTGAATTAACAATGTTTGGGTCGGTTCCTGAGAGGACCGTTCCTGTTATGTTATGTGATGTTGTTGTAATGCAATTTCTATTGCGATGTTATTATGTGCTCGTCGAAACGTGAGAAGTGTTGTTATGTTTTGTTATGTGATGCAGGTTATATGTTGTAAAATGTGGAGTATGTGGATCATGGATATGAATCCCAGTTTGTGTTAAGAGGCGTTAAAGGATAACCCGATTAATGGGTAGTTGTCGTCTATTAAGGAAGTAGCTCCATTAGAGGAGAAACACTCTAGGGATAATGAATACCATGAGTGACTTATCAAATAAGGATGTATTATCCGTTTATTGAGCCCTTTGAGACGAAATGTTGTGTGTTGTGTGTTTACAGTTGCATGCATGATTTAAATATAATCAACCGCATGCTAAGACGACAATTAGTTGTGCGTGGCCCGGTAGCATGTGGGCTGCGGGATTACCATACCAGCAAAGGTGCTGAGCCCCTTGGGGTCCACCCTTTCTCTTCTTTTCCTATTTCAGGTATAGAGAGCTGGAAGCCGTTCGAGAATAGGACGGGGTAGACGTTGTACATGGGTAATCATTTAAATTGTATATGTACTGTAGGTGTAGTAAGACCGAGATTGTTATCGGCATTAGTTTGTAAATACTCGGTACAGCTGGAAGGTATGTGTATGTGTCATCGTTAATGGAAAGGGATAATAATGTGTAGTCACTCGGGAATCTAGTCCATCAGACCGGTACAATGTTTATGTAATAGCCTTGTTAGCCACGTGGGTGGTTAACGGCGTGTAACACCAACGAGTTAAGTAATGTGAAGTAGTATATTTTCCGCTGCAGAATGTTGTTATGTGTTTGTTGTCGGATGGGGTGTTACATCCCTTCTTGTTGGCTGCGCATGGTTCTCGCGACTGCAAAGCACGTCGCCCCATGGTGCCGTAAATTCCATCATCCTATATTTAGGATCTTCAATTTTTCTACCGTTCAATACGGTTATTGTCACTGAAACGGGGACCGTCTCCGGGATTTCCAGTTCTTGGGATCTACCGTATGACTGGTTCTTTCTCTTTACAAAGTTCGTTTACAACTGCCAGATCGGGTTAACCCATGTGTGAGAGGTCTTTCCATCTCTCTGGCGTTCTTTTCCCCAACTTATTACGGGGTTGCGGAGGGCGGGAGTGGTTATGTAGGTATCCAGATCACACTGGAAGTTCCTAACTAGCGTACCTCACACGCTAACACTCAACCCTTAGCCCTAAGTCTCTAATTCCTAACTCGGTATTTTCCTAGACTCGGTATTTAGACCATCAGAGCGATACTACGCTCTGATACCACTTTTGGTAACACCCCTACCGGTAATCTCGCCATAACTCTTAACCCGTCTCCATTATCAAAATACCAGCAGCGGAAATTCTAATACAACCGGGGTGAAACAATGCCGTTAGCCTCCCACGTGACTAACAAGGCTAATTCCAAACAAACAATGCATCACACTATCGGTCTGATGGGTCTTTACCGAGTACACCATACAAATGACACATTCCATTCCCTTTTCAATTCTCAAACCAAATACAACCATCAACCCCATGATATACAATACAAACTTCATTTAATACTATACTGAGTATCTACAATTCCCAACATTATTAATGACCTTTCGGTCTTACACTTTCATAATGCATAAATACAAATAGTTAACGACTACCCTTGCTTAGTCACAACCCCGTCCTACTCTCGAACGGTGACCGGCTACAAGCCCAATACCAATCACTACTATCTATACTTCACGCCTGCAGAATGGATTTATCGTGAGTTATTAGCACAGGTGAAATTGATAAAAGAAAGAAATTAATACTCAAAATATCCGTCGGGCTGCAAATTAAAACCCGGTCGTAGTACTATAGAAGACAGAAGCGGCCGGGGTCAAACCGTGGGACTTATAGCGAGCTAAAACAGTTCCTAAGCTTGTCACAAAAGGGGGGAAGTTAATTGACTTGATTTTAGAGAATTAAAATAGCAGATTAAATTACTGAGTGCAGATGAACTAAATGGAACTCCGGGTTCAGGTTTTATATAATCTGATTAATTATGCTATCTCTACCGGTTTAATATATTAGTTTGGCAAAATTCCTGTTATCCTAAGGACTAAGTCATAGACCCTTAAGAACTCGTTTACCAGAAAATGCTCGGTCTAATCAAGGTACGAGCAATACTATGTAAACGGCGTTAAATTCGAGGAATTATAATTGCATCTGTAAATACTAACTTATTAAATCATAATAAGTTTTCTCCAGATTTACGGCTTAAATAACCTGTCTATTTATCACCTGGTCTGATCAAAATAGACTTAGGAAAGCATTTTAATAAATTCATGTAATTTATTAAAATGGTGAGAGAAATCCTTTAAGCGTAACAAACTGTATTTATTTTAACCGGTAGAAATATTGATTACATAATAAACAAACCATAATTAAAAACCTTGCCCGGAGCAAATCCTCCTTAGCCAGACATATTAACTGGTAATAAATCTGACAGAGGTTGGACGTAATAACAGCACGGAGACGTGAATAGTGAATGGAGAAATGAAGAGAATGAAGAGTGGAACATGTACGTAGGTTATTGTAAGTGAAGTGGGTGAATTTGAGAATTAGAGAACTGGGGTATGAATGGAGTGTTGAGATGTACGTGAGTGTTTTACTGGAAGAGAATGAGATGAGGTGAGTGTGAGTGATTTTCTGGTTTTCTCCGTGCACTGGTATAAGGTTGCAGTGGATGGTTATTTATAGAAGAAAGGAAGACTACGTAGAAGACTTGCAGTTGATTGCCTCTGTTGATTTCTTCACTGATTGAAGCATTGATTGCTTCATTTAATGCAGGGGACAGAGCCGAAACGCGTGAGCGATTTAAGGTAGGCGGAGCAGCGAGTTGCAGAGTCGGCGCGAAGAAGAAAACTGTTTTCGGGCGATTTTAGTCTTGTCCGCCTGTGGAACCGCCTCTGTTTGGGGCGGTTCAGACACGTCCGCCTGAGGAACCGCCTGAAGGTCCGCCTGGGAGTCCGCCTCTGTTGGGGGCGGTTGTGCAGGCGGTTGTAATGCTGTTGTAGTGCTGACCGTGACTTATTTCCTTCTACAAACTTCGACCGGCTCTAGATTCTTCGTTTGGACTCCGTTTTCTGAGCTGTTTGCGTCTATGCGTTCGTCTACTTCACTCCCGGCTTGGTTTTCCTCATGTTCAACCAATAATTTTGTGAGATAAATAATAAAACATAAACTAGAGGAAAATCAACTGAAGTGGAGAAATGAGCAAGAAAAGTGCTAATATTATACATGAAATACACCTATAAAACATGCTCATTTGGACACTCATCACACCCCCACACTTATCTTTTTGCTTGTCCTCAAGTAAAACCATGTACCTAAGCAAGTAGGAAATGCTCAATACTAACAAATATTATTATGAAGGGTAGGATAAAAAAGTCAATAGTTCATGATCTTTATAACTTATTGAGGAGTGTGAAAAATTATCTGCTGGTGGCATAGGTGTGCTCAGGGTAAAAACAAAATATAGAGTTTCGGGGTATGATCTAAGGTACTTCAATGTTTCTTTTGTTTAGGTGACTCCGAGAACTTTTACCATGGCCAACTTCTCTCAAGAATGGGCATTGAGGAGAAAATAAAAGGAAGAAAAGATTTATGCATTTGCTTCACTTTTGCATAAGGGATGAGAAAATGTAGGCATAATGCCTTTGTATTCAAGAACGCTCATCTCTCTTTATTGGTTACCAATGGTGTCTCGAAAGTCCCTTATTATTTTTTGTATTCTTCTTTTTTTAACAGAGAAGCACCCCTTAGCAATCCCTAAGAGAGAAGACAGAAAGAAACCCTGAGCAATAAAATCCAACCATTTGCAGATTATTTGGTCACACCGCATATAAAATGCTCCTCAATAGTAATCAAATGAAAAAAATTTAAAAATTTGTACCATTTATCCCACAATTCATAATAGTGTTTGTTTTTAAAGAGAACAACCTACATTAGCAGGGTACATAATTTTTTGAATGAACAAATGCAAGGTAAGCAGAAGATAAGCAGAGAGTTTTAACAATTTAAGCATAAAATGACCTGAAAAGGCTCTTCCCCCACACTTAAGCTTAAGCAATGCCCTCATTGCGTAGATGAACTAAAATTAATAAGGCATGCAATTAGTAAAGGAAAGAGTGTACTCCCCAGATTTCGTAGAGTGTGTAGAGCTCCCCCACACTTGAGTGTTGCTGTGGAATGTCATGAATTAACCTGTAAAGAATATTCTACACAGCGA
Organism: Limonium bicolor; assembly: GCA_023374045.1. Classification (NCBI taxonomy): domain Eukaryota; kingdom Viridiplantae; phylum Streptophyta; class Magnoliopsida; order Caryophyllales; family Plumbaginaceae; genus Limonium; species Limonium bicolor. The sequence goes on from CM041776.1 coordinate 29,309,285, forward strand.
GAAGAACTCAAGTGAAGCCTGCATTATAGTACAAAAAAGAAAACAACATTAAATTAAAGGAAAGGCAAAAGATAGATAGTGGGTTGCCTCCCACCGAGCTGCCCGGGTTTAACGTCTTTAGCTAGACGTATTTGACCAAGTTTTAGTTTGGAGAAGAGTTCGAGGGCGAATTGTCCCGCTGTTCTTGGACAAAATAAGTTGCAGATAGGTCAGTTGAAATATTAGAATGAGAATTATACCTTTTAAGACGTGCCCCGTTGACCTTGAAAGTTTCGCCTTGTTTGTTCTGGAGTTCAAAGGCACCGTACGGGGTCACACTAACAATTGAAAGGGCCGGCCCAATGAGACTTGAGCTTCCTGGGATCCTTAATCCTAGAGTTATAGAGAACCCAATCACCAATTTCGAAGTCCTTCTTGAGATCATCCTGTCGTGGAACTTTTTGGTGCGCTCTTTATAGATCTTTGCATTCTGATAAGCCTGATCTCGTAGCTCTTCTAATTCGGAAGTTGGAATTTTCCTTCTCTCTCCTGCAGAACATGTCAAAGTTTAGGGCTTGATTGCCCAATATGCTTTATGCTCCATCTCTACAGGAAGGTGGCATGCTTTTCCATAGACCAGCTTAAAAGGAGACATCCCGATGGGAGTCTTGAATGCAGTGCGGTAAGCCCAAAGCGCATCATCCAGTTTAAGTGCCCAATCCTTTCTCGATGAGTTAACCGTCTTCTGAAGGATCCATTTTAACTCTCGGTTGGAAACTTCTGCTTGGCCGTTTGTCTGGGGGTGATAAGGTAAAGCTACCTTGTGACGTACCCCGTATTTTAACCATAAGTGCTTCGAATAAACGGTTGCAGAAGTGAGTTCCTCCATCACTAAATAATTCTGGGCACGCCGAAACGGGTAAAGATGTGCTTTTTGAGGAACCTGGTTACTGTCTTTGCATCGGCATGATGACACGGTATAGCTTCTACCCACTTTGACACATAATCAACTGCCACTAGAACATATTCGTGGCCCTGCGAGGAAGGGAACGGTCCCATGAAATCATGCCCCAACAATCAAAGAGCTCTACTTCTAGTATCCCTTGTTGCGGCATCTCATGTCTCCTGGATGTGTTACCCATTTTCTGACAATTATCACATTGTCTGCAGAATTGGTACACATCTTTATGAAGGGTTGGCCAATAAAAACCTGAGGCCAGGATCTTAGCAGCGGTCCTCGTGGGTCCATGGTGACCTCCGGCTTCCCGAGAATGACGCTCGAAACCTCTTCTTCCGGGAGACATCGTCGAATTAACCCATCAGCACTAACTCGGAACAAGTACGGGTCCTCCCAGAAATAATGCCTCGAGTCAGAAAGAATTTCTTCTTCTGGGAGTAGGAAAAATCGTAGGGTACTGTTCCTGAGACTAAATAATTGGCCAGGTCTGCGTACCATGGCTCCTGTACTTTGGTGATGGAGAAGACAGTCTCGTCGGGGAAGAATTCGTTGATGGGCACACTATCCGTAGGAGTCACGAGAGAACATTCAGTTTCCCTCTTATCTTTGACTTCGATGTCAAACTCTTGAAGTAGAAGAATCCAGCGCAATAAGCGAGGCTTGGCTTCTTGTTTTGTAATAAGTATTTGAGAGCGGAGTGGTCTGTATGCACGATGACCTTGCTTCCCCATAAGTAAGATCTGAACTTATCGAGGGAGAAAACTATAGCCAAAGTTCTTTTTCGGTGGTCGTATAGTTTTTCTGGCGTCGTTCAGTGTTCTGCTAGCATAGCGATCACTCTCAAGATTTTCTCTTTTTTGGCAAGAGCTGCCCCCACGGCGTAGTCACTTGCGTCACACATGATCTCAAAAGGAAGAGACCAATCAGGTGGTATGACCACAGGTGCTGACACCAATTTTTGTGTTATAGTTTGGAAAGCAGCTGAACACCTTTCATCAAAATGAAACGGGGCATCTTTCTGTAGCAGGTCGGTCAATGGTTTGCTGATTTTGGAGAAGTCCTGAATAAACCGCCGATAAAATCCTGCATGCCCTAGAAATGCTCGTATATCTCGAACTGTAGTTGGTGCTGGTAACTTCTCGATAACCTCTACCTTGGCTTTATCCACCTCTATCCCTTTTGCTGATATTTTATGTCCAAGGACGATCCCGTCCTTGACCATAAAATGACACTTCTCCCAGTTTAAGACGAGATTCGTATCCTCACACCGTCTCAGGATCAAATCTAGTTGTGCCAAGCATTTGTCGAAACTAGAGCCATAGACTGAGAAGTCGTCCATAAGACTTCTATGCTCTGCTCGATGAAGTCAGCAAATATTGCTTGCATACATCTCTGGAAGGTAGCAGGGGCGTTGCATAGACCGAAAGGCATTCGTCGGTATGCAAAGGTACCGTAAGGACAAGTGAAGGTTGTCTTGTCCTGGTCCTCAGGTGCGATTGGTATTTGAAAATAACCCGAGAACCCATCTAGAAAACAGTAGTACTCTTGCCCTGCTAGTCGTTCCAACATCTGGTCGATGAAGGGGAGAGGAAATGATCCTTCCTGGTGGCCAAGTTCAAACGCCGATAGTCAATACACATGCGCCATCCTGTGATCTTTCTTTGAGGGATAGTCTCTCCCTTTTCATTAATAACAGCTTCGATGCCCCCCTTCTTAGGGACAACTTGAACAGGACTGACCCATGGACTGTCAGAAATTGGATAATGATGTCTGCGTCAAGGAGTTTCAGAACCTCCTTTCGAACTACCTCCTTGAGGTTAGGGTTTAGCCGGCGTTGAGGTTGTCGGATAGGCTTGAAGTTTTCCTCCATGTAAATATGGTGCGTGCAATAGGAGGGATCAATTCCTTTGATATCAGCGATAGTCCACCCGATTGCTGTCTTGTGCTTCTTTAGTACCTCGTAACTCGTTTCCTCCCGGAATTCAGAGAAGAGGAAATAATGACAGGCAAATGGTCATTTTCAGCTAGGAAAGCATACTTGAGGTTAGAGGGTATTTCTTTAAGCTCGAGTTCAGGTGGTTGTTCTACTGATGGAATTGATTTTTGAGGTTTTCTGTCGAGTTCTTCGATTGGTGGCCGGAACGATTGATAACCAGCCCTTCCTTTCTCTACGTACGCCAGCATGGCGTTAACTTCTGGATCCTCCATCTTTTCTTCTAGAGAAGTAAATAATACTCGCTCTAGCGGTTCAGTTTCAGCTTCCTGGATGGAAGATGGAAATACGTGTCCTCTCTGTAGCAAAATCGCCTTCCTCCTCCTCGTCATCTGTGAATCCCACCGTCTTAGCATGAGGAGAAAAGTTTGAGCTTTTCTTCATCATTTTCTGCATGTCGAATTCAATCGTCTCATCTTCGTACCGAAGAGTGATTTTCCCGTCGTGGACGTCAATGATGCTTTGGCGGTACTTAGAAACGGTCGACCTAGAATCAGGGGAACCTCGACATCGTCATCCATTTCTAGAATGACGAAATCAGCTGGAAAGATGAAGCGAGACACTCCAACTACCAATCCCGGACTATGCCCATGGGCTTGATCTCTGATCTGTCTGCTAGTTGGAGTTTGAAAGGAACCGGTTGCATTTCTCCTCCTTTAACTTTCAAGAAGGTGGCATGGCATGATATTAATGCTGGCTCCTAGGTCGCATAGACCACTTCCACAGTCCACCCCCTATAAAACACGGGATCACGGGATTTCCCGGATCTGTTTGTTTGGGGGGAAGTGCTCGAAGAAGGGCTGCAGAGCATTCCTCTGTCAGGTGCACTGTCTCTTTTCCAGGTTTCTTTTTTTCTTTGTCAAGAGATCCTTTAGAATTTGCGTAGTTAGGCATCTCTTGCAAAGCATCATAAGGTATGTCGAGGGTCAGTTTCTTGAAAATGCTCAAGAACTTGGAGAATGCTCGTCGAGGTTTTCTTTTTCATTCTGTTTGGGAATGGGAGTTCATTTTTTTATGAGTGGAAGTTGGGATGTCGATGGTAATTCGAGATGGAGGTGGAGTAACAGGAGTAGGAACTTGGATTTCTGAGGGAGGTGAAGTTGTGTTTGGTGGTGGCAAGTTCCTTCCACTCCTTAAAGAGACTGCACACAAGTTTGTTGATTGTAATGTGCCATCGTCTATAAGGACTGAATTTGCTTGTTCCTTTGGATTGGGATTAGTCTGTGAAGGGAATTGACCAGGTGGTCTTTGTTGAGTAGTAACTGTTGGATCTGAGATTGCAAGGCTTTTTGGTCTTTGCGCAGAGCTGCGACCTCTTCTTGCGTATCTCGGGATTTACCCATCATCGCCTTAAACATCTCCTGCATCTGAGACATATCAGACTCAGGATTCGAAGGAGGTGGCTGGTCGGCTCGATGAAGCTTCATTGCCATAGGGCTGTTGTTGATATTGCCTTGGGCCTCCTTGGAAATTGGATTGAGGTCTGTAATTTTGGGATGTTTGTAGGGTATGTGGGTTCTGGATATTTCCGGTGTTTGAGTAGCTAAGATTGGATTGCATGTTACGTTGCCATGGTTGTCTGTATCCTGAATTGTTGGTGATGTAGTTTGCTTCCTCCGCTGCTTTCATTTCTTGTAGTTGGGGGCATTGATCGTAATCATGAGGCCCGCAACATTGCGTACAAGAAATTGTTGGTGACGTTTGAGATTGAGGAGCATAGCCTGGAGGGGTAGTAGGTGGTCGGGAAATCATCGACTTAGCTTGTTGAGGGAAGGAATTCATAGCCATCTGTTCAACCACTTTCTGCAAAGTACTGACTTTTGTTGCCTGCTGAGCATTGCTTTCCATGAGTTGCTCATGGCTTCTCATGAGCTGGTCGAACTTGTTATCACTCTCCCCAACATGATATAATCCTGGAGTACCGCTCCTTGATCCACCGGAGGCCCAGTCTCTGATTTCCTCACAAGAGATTCCATGCTGTTCAGAAATTGTGCTCCCGGCTTTTTCAGAACGTCAGCCCCTAACGAAGATAACACCATTGTTCTGCACGGACCGATCAAGCCCTTGTAGAACAATTGTGATACTTGTTCCTTCGTCAGACCGTGGTGAGGACAAGTGAGTAATAGACCTTTGAAACGGTCCCAAGTTTCACAAATATTCTCCGACCCTGGTTGCTTGAAATTATAAATTTCAGCAATCATCTCCAAAGTTCGGCTCGGGGGTAGGAATTTGTCATAGAACTTGGTGGCCATGTCGTCCCAGGTACCAATGGTACTCGGTGTTAGGCTATGATACCACTTGCTCGCGTTTCCCGTCAGGCTGTGTGGGAATAACGACAATCTTGCATATTGAAGTACTGCGTCGGTTGCAGTAAGGCTATTGGCATGTTGTAAGAATTTTGTAACATGTAACAGGGCTTCGTCTGGACTGGTGCCATCAAACATGCCCAACTCCTTCACACATCGAATCTGATGATATGGCTTCAGCTTCTGCCACTCATCGTATTCGGATGGGCTGAGGTGAGGAGAGGATGATAGCAGGCTGTTGTCCTTGGTTAGACGGCCTGTTGATATTTCGAACCGTTGCTGGTGTAGCTGCCATGTTAGCTTCCGGGTCAGAATCTATCACTGTGGTGGTATTTTGTTGAGCTCGTCTCTGCCTGAGAGTACGCAGAAAGGTTCTCTCGATCTCTGGATTGTAACCAACCGTGTGATTATTAATATTTTCTGGGAGACTGTTTGACCTGGTAAAAGGCATTCACCACTCAAAACAGATAAAAGAACTGGTTATACGTTAGAATAATAAAAATGTTAGGAATTAGTTGACAGAAATTTAAAGTTAGTAGTTAGGGACAATGGAACGAAATGACAATGGACGAAATGACAATGGAACGAAATGACTGGAAATTTTAAGTTAGTAGTTAGAGACAATGGAACGAAATGACAATGGAATGAAATGACAATGGAACGAAATGACAGAAATAAATGACAATAATATTAACAAGTTAGTAGTCAGATGTCCAAGTCAGATCAAAAGTTAGATGTCCAATGTCCAAGTCAGATGTCCGAGGTTATATGTCCAAAATTGGATTAACAGTTTTTTTTTTTGAATTTTAATTTTTTTTTTACAAAATTAACAGATTATTATAATATAACAGGTGAATTAACCGGGGCATAGGGACTAGATTAAATCAAGTCCCCGGCAACGGCGGCATTTTGCAGAATGGATTTATCGTGAGTTATTAGCACAGGTGAAATTGATAAAAGAAAGAAATTAATACTCAAAATATCCGTCGGCCTGCAAATTAAAACCCGGTCGTAGTAGTATAGAAGACAGAAGCGGCCGGGGTCAAACCGTGGGACTTATAGCGAGCTAAAACAGTTCCTAAGCTTGTCACAAAAGGGGGGAAGTTAATTGACTTGATTTTAGAGAATTAAAATAGCAGATTAAATTACTGAGTGCAGATGAACTAAATGGAACTCCGGGTTCAGGTTTTATATAATCTTATTAATTATGCTATCTCTACCGGTTTAATATATTAGTTTGGCAAAATTCCTGTTGTTATCCTAAGGACTAAGTCATAGACCCTTAAGAACTTGTTTACCAGAAAATGCTCGGTCTAATCAAGGTACGAGCAATACTATGTAAACGGGCGTTAAATTCGAGGAATTATAATTGCATCTGTAAATACTAACTTATTAAATCATAATAAGTTTTCTCCAGATTTACGGCTTAAATAACCTGTCTATTTATCACCTGGTCTGATCAAAATAGACTTAGGAAAGCATTTTAATAAATTCATGTAATTTATTAAAATGGTGAGAGAAATCCTTTAAGCGTAACAAACTGTATTTATTTTAACCGGTAGAAATATTGATTACATAATAAAACAAACCATAATTAAAAACCTTGCCCGGAGCAAATCCTCCTTAGCCAGACATATTAACTGGTAATAAATCTGACAGAGGTTGGACGTAATAACAGCACGGAGACGTGAATAGTGAATGGAGAAATGAAGAGAATGAAGAGTGGAACATGTACGTAGGTTATTGTAAGTGAAGTGGGTGAATTTGAGAATTAGAGAACTGGGGTATGAATGGAGTGTTGAGATGTACGTGAGTGTTTTACTGGAAGAGAATGAGATGAGGTGAGTGTGAGTGATTTTATGGTTTTCTCCGTGCACTGGTATAAGGTTGCAGTGGATGGTTATTTATAGAAGAAAGGAAGACTACGTAGAAGACTTGCAGTTGATTGCCTCTGTTGATTTCTTCACTGATTGAAGCATTGATTGCTTCATTTAATGCAGGGGACAGAGCCGAAACGCGTGAGCGATTTAAGGTAGGCGGAGCAGCGAGTTGCAGAGTCGGCGCGAAGAAGAAAACTGTTTTTCGGGCGATTTTAGTCTTGTCCGCCTGTGGAACCGCCTCTGTTTGGGGCGGTTCTAGACACGTCCGCCTGAGGAACCGCCTGAAGGTCCGCCTGGGAGTCCGCCTCTGTTGGGGGCGGTTGTGCAGGCGGTTGTAATGCTGTTGTAGTGCTGACCGTGACTTATTTCCTTCTACGAACTTCGACCGGCTCTAGATTCTTCGTTTGGACTCCGTTTTCTGAGCCGTTTGCGTCTATGCGTTCGTCTCTTCGTCTACTTCACTCCCGGCTTGGTTTTCCTCATGTTCAACCAATAATTTTGTGAGATAAATAATTAAACATAAACTAGAGGAAAATCAACTGAAGTGGAGAAATGAGCAAGAAAAGTGCTAATATTATACATGAAATACACCTAAAACATGCTCATTTGGACACTCATCAATGCCTAGCTATCCAAGCTTAGCTGTCGGTCACTTACCGTGATCAAGTCCGTTACGGGTACTTGCACACTAAAAAACGTTGCCCCTAGGGGCTCAGCTTACGCTCAATATGACTTCCGCATACCCCACGTACTAGCGAGGGTACGCCGACTATTTGGTCGAGAGCATGTGATTCATTTTATTTCAATCAGCATGCAATACACAATACATCATATATGTACATTCACAAAACACCCACATTCAATCCAGGAATACAATCCACGTAGATGTCACATCCAACTCGGAAAATTCAACTACCTTATTCTTAAACCTTGAGAGACCATATCTCAAGTGAGTTTCATTCTCGTCATTTACCAACTTTCCATCCCAACCGGGTTGTTTACTTGACTCCTGGATCATTAGACACTCTCGGTCCTGACCTAGTTCACTTAATTATTCTACTCTTGAATAATTTTAGGTTAAGCCTCAAGGGCCTCTGGGCAGAGACATATATAGGTCTCACCACCGAGCTTTTATAATCTCAATACGGGATTAGAAACTTTCTCTCATGTTCCCTCTTCCTATCCCATAATACCCAGCTTACCTCTTTAAACGGGTAAGCTCTGCCGGTCTTACTCCAATCGGGCACCACTATGTGGCACACGACCCGGTAACAAGGGAGTTCGACCATGGATTCAGAAACATACGCTCTGTTGCTTCCTCATCCTTGCACGCGTGACTCACCATCCCCCTAACCCAACTCTCGGGTTAGTTATAATAGATACTCATATATAAGTACATATATATACAAATATATCAGTCAACCGCATCTTTCTCGATGCCATCATACAACTTAGGAGATTTCCTATATCGTTGTATCTGCCGATTTACGGGTCACCCCTACACTTCCATTACTTAGGTACTATGTTCGTTTTCTAACATTGAGTCACATCCTTGCATAGGAGGTCAACTATTCATATTAAGGACGTTCACTGTTCTCGTGCGTCACTTGATCTCATTTCGAGTAAGTTCTTAAGTTTTTTTTATCGTTGTTCATTAACCGATTGTTTTCGTGTGTTTCCTCGTTTTCGTTATTTCACAACCTGACTCATTCTTCGAGTCACTGATCAATCAAGACTCAACTATGAGTCGCATTACCATACACACTCAACTTCTCAAGCAATTCATTCACAATTCAGATTTCATGAATTATACAAACTTTAGTTGAAAGAATACAATCCAACAACAACAATACCATGCAAGCACTAATATGTGCACACAATCCGATTCGTGCATTTATCTTGTTAGGTGATCACACAATCAAACAAGCACACAAATCGAGGTAACCAAGTTAGGATACAGAGCATGAGGGAATCATACCTTTCACCGGGGTTATCTTTACCGGGGGTTCTCATGTTCTTTGGCTCACACTTGTTCCTCGTGTCTTACTCTTGAACCACTATTTACATGCCAAATGGTTCTATTAATATCAAAGTGTTACGGTAGGTGCATAATTGTTACTCCCGTACTTACCCTGTTATCCCGTTATTTCGGTTTAACTTAGTGTGCTTAATTCCTTAACTTGCTCACTCACTTCCAACACTTGTTTATACTTCTTAGGACCTTTATAAGTCACCAAACAACTCCTAAACATCATCTAAAACCAATACCATTCAAACCCCCATCATTTAAACCCATTAAAACACTTTCTGCAAGATTCTAGGGGTGGTCCGGGACCTGGTCCCTATCTTAAGTCCCGGACCAATACATTGCCAAACTCTCGGGTGTATTCTCATGGGTGGTCCGGGACCTTGTCCATATCCCAAGTCCTGGACCAGGTGCAGGGTGAACTCTCGGGCTTTTTAAATGGGGTGGTCCGGGACTTTGTCCAAGGACTAGGTCCTGGACCCTGCTAAAACCTACTACAAGGGTGATTTTTCATCCCCTAATCAATCCTTAAACCACCCTCAAACTTTCCCTAATCTTTCCATAAGTTTTCTACATAATTAATCACCCTAGAACATGCCCTAAACCACTCCAAATCCTTGGTTTAATCCACCACTCAAATCTTGCTCAACTTCAACAATTCAAATTCCCACATTTTGCATTTTGCACTCTTTTGCATTTCTAACTTCTCCTTGCTAGTTTTTTTACATCCTACCAAGCCTACCAAATCATTTAATGACCATACCAATTCATTCCTAAATACACACCATCCTAAAACCCAAGTTCACTCCTTGTTTCACAAGTTATAAACACTAACTCTTTTTCCAAAATTCCCAAGTTCCTAACATGCTATTGATAAGTGTGAAACATATATGCTTTTAAGGGCTTAATTACCTTATAATCTGCTACAATTTAAGCAATGTTTCCCACTTATTCTATGTTTTTCCTAAGATTGATGTTTTGATATGAACTGATGCATTTTATATGCTAAATATAGGAAAAACCCTGAGAAAGGAAGATTTTACATCATAAGGATTGCAACACAACAAACGGGGAACAAATCCGGAAAAAGAGACAAAGATTGGTCACGTCCGGATCAACTTAGCCGGACGCAGAACCGGACGTCTCATGTCCGGATCTACGTCCGACCCGAGACAGCCGGACATGACCCAAGATTCAACTCCAAAAGTTATGTGTCTTGTCCGGATCCGGACACAGATCCGGACATATCCCAAGTTTTAGATCTAAAAGTTCTGTGTCACGTCCAGATCCGGACACAGATCCGGTCGTCACACAGAGATCAAAAATAAAAACGCAATCGCGCTGATAATCGGGCTTTCGGCGCAATTATCAGCCGAAAGCAATTAAGCCCATACCTCAACGTTTATTAATATACAGCCATGCTCAATTAATGACGAACATACCAAACTTCCACTAACCTATGTCTATTTTCTAGGCCTATATAAACACAGCTTCAGCCTTCATTTCAAATCATCCCAAACTCTCAGAGTCTAATCCTCTCTTCCTCTCTACACATCCTCTCATCCACGATAATCCATTCACCTCCATTCACAAATCTTCATCCGTAGCTCTTCACCCTCACTCACAGACAGAACCTTGCTCACAGCGCTTCATTTACCCGCGTCCGGATTTACGTCCGGATCCGGACAGCACCAGGAGAACACGTCCGGATCTGCGTCCTACCCAAGTTAGCCGGACGTGACTCAGACGTGTGTGGAATTTGCAGAATCGTCCACGGCTTCTAAAATCAGTTTTTCTGCTAAATCCCTCTATCCTTATGTTGTTTATATTGAGCATTGTTATTTTGTCCATGGCTGAGTAGTCGCTTTTAATTTCGGTTTACTATGTATCTCTAGAATAATTATTTATGAACCTTTGTGATTTTTTGGATTATAATAGAATAAAGTTCTTTTCCCTTATGAATTCCTAGACTTGTTAATCTGATCATTTAAATGAGTCTATCAGTTTGTTAGCTTATAAGTGAGAATTGCGGCTATCAATTGACTACAGGGAAAGAACCAGTTAGTATAAAGATGGTAATTCCTCTAAAACACTAGCTGACCATTAATCTAGACTACACTTAAAGCAATTAGTAAACAGTGGATTCATAACGAGAGTTAGGATTCGGTCTTTGCTAATTAGAATTCGTGGAGCGGGAGACCGAATACGAGTTATCCTTATTCTAGGGTTTTATTCAGAATACTGTAGAAATCACTTAGGGGAAGAAATTGCAATCCAGAGAGAAGTAGTAAACCGGAATTTCCTTTATCAAACAAAACCAAAACAATTATTTATCTGTTATTTATTGTTTATTGAACTCTCTTACAACATTTACCATCGCACGCAAAAAAACCCCCAATTTCCTGTTATTTATATTATTCTTGTTTGTGTGTAAGTAGAAATTAGACTAGCCGCTGCCTTCTTGGATTCGATACTCAGGGAATACTCCGAGATTTAAAACTTGCTATAATCGACCGGTACACTTGCCGTTAGGTTAAACCCCCCAACAACAATTTACCGTTAGGTTTTATCCCAACAAGTTTTTGGCGCCATTGCCGGGGAGGCACGGTTGCTTAGTTTAATTTTTATATTGGTATTTTAATTTTTTATATTGTTTTGTTTTTGCATTTTAGTTTAGTTTATTTTTTTTTGTTTTACTTTATTTTTATTTTTATTTTCCTATGTTTTCTTAGCTTTGTGCAATTTGTCTCTTATTTTTGGTTCCAGTATTATTTTGGTTTTACTTGATTGAGTTTACTTTTTCACCCACTCTCAGTTATCTGATTATTTTGGTTTATGGTTAAAACTCGTTCTGAAGGAAACCCTGAATTCGAAATTGAACCAGAAATAGACAGAGTAACAAGAAGGATTCGAAAAAGGCTAGTGCTGGATCCTCCAATTGAGCAGGAGGTGCCTCCAAAAGATTCACCAGCAGAGGAGATTGTTTCTGAGTTACTAGTTGAAGAAGAAATTCTAAACAGCCCCTCAGGAGCCAGTATGGAGAATTTGAATTCGGGGAGGCACATGAGGGATTACACCCGCCCAAGCGTCGAAGGGCTTATTTCACCGATAGTAATTCCTGCGTTACCAGCTGGAGTGCAGTGGCAGTTCAAGACACACTATGTTACTATGGTCATGAACGCACCTCAGTTCAGCGGGACAGTCACCGAAGATCCCAATGTCCATCTCACCACATTCCTGAGATTGGTAGGAGCATGCTCTACATCTGCTTCACAAGAGGTTGCTAGATTGACTCTCTTCCCATTCTCCCTGAGGGATAGAGCTGCAGAATGGTTAAACTCATTAACGCCCAACAGGATCACTACCTGGACGGAGTTAGCAAATGTATTCTTGGCGAAGTATTTCCCTCCTTCTCGAATGCTGACTATGAGAAGAGAAATTACCAACTTCAAGTAGTTCACCGGTGAGACATTATCTGAGGATTGGGAGCGTTTCAAAGGGATTGTGCGCAGAGTACCACACCATGGCTTGGGAGAGGAGGTAATTTTACAGTCCTTTTACAAAGATTTGGATCATTCAAGCCGTTTGTTGGTAGATACTTGTGCAGGAGGAAGCCTCATGGAGTTACCAATAGCTAGAATCAAGGAATTGTTGGAGACCATTACCAATGCATCCAATCAGTGGGGAGATGCTAGGACATCTACTGAGGTTCCCCCAAGGAAGACCGCTGGAATCTATGAGGTAGATTCGAACACTCTTTTAGCTGCTAGAATGGATAGCATGTCTAAGCAATTCGAGAAGATGTGTGCAATGATGAACCCTCAGTCAAGTGAAGCTGTTGTGACCGATTCTTTCCCACAGTGTGAGTATTGTGGTAGAAGTTTCAACATGTGTCAGTGTACTTCACAGCAAAATGAAGAGGTAAACTATCTGGGAAACAGGCAAGAGAACTTCTACAACAATCAAAACAATCAAGGATATCAGCAGCAGAGGTTCCAGGGAAATAACTACATCCAGAGGCCTCCACAGCAGAACACTCCGCATTTTCAGAGATCTCATCAGAATCAACAAATGCAGAACCAGCAGGCACAGAAACAGCCAGCTGGTGTGAGTTCAAGTTTGGAGGATATGATGCGGGAGTTTATCTTGTCGACCAATAGGAAACTCGAACAACAAGAGAACACAAACCATGAGAACAAGACATTCATCTTGGAGCAGAGAGCTTTCAACAAACATATTGAGACTCAGATTGCCCAACTGAATGAAAAATTTTCTGATAGACCTGCAGGGGCTCTACCTAGCCAGCCAGAAAAGAATCCTCGCGAGTATGCTAAAGCTGTTTTTGTTGTGGAAGAAGATACTCCACTTGTCGCTGCGATTTTACCTGTTGAACAAGAGGTTAAGGACTCCAGTAAAGTTTTTGAAAAACCCAAGGAGAAGGAGTCTCCTGAAACTCAACCTTCTTACTCTTCTGTTTCCAATCGTAAATTTGAAGAACCTATTCCTTTTCCTCATAGGTTAAAGAAAAGCGACCTTGATGAACAGCTTGGGAAATTTCTTAAAATTTTTAAGATATTAACTAAAGATATTCCTTTTTATGATATGCTTAAGTTAATGCCAAATTATGCTACACTGGTGGATGATATTTTGGCTAACAAATGTCTACTGCATGAAAAGGAAACAGCGAAGAAGGTAGCTACTAGGAGTAGTAAAGGTAAAGCTACTGAGCCTCAGGTGGTGAGCATAGAGCAAACGGTGCTAGAGAATGAGCGGAATTGTGAAGTTACCAAATCTCCTTCACCTACACCACCTACAGTTGAAGTTGCTCCTCCAGTTCCATTTTCAAACAGAACCAAGCGTTCCAAAGAGGATAGTGAGTTTGATAAGTTTCTTACTTTACTTCGTCAATTATCTGTTGATATCCCCTTTGTTGATTTAGTTGCGAAGGTACCTAACTATGCCAAGTATTTAAGGAAGCTTTTATCTAATAAGGCAAAGTTAGTTGAGACAGGAACTATTCAGCTCACAGAGACTTGTTCAGCGATCATACAGAAGCGCTTACCAGAGTGAAATACCCCAAACCTTGATATGTTGTTAAACATTTAAACTATGGTATGTAAAGGCTAAAAAGTGCCTTAGAAACATCAGTGAACAATTTAAACCATAGTAAATGCAATAAAGCACTAAGATACAGTTTGAGCAAAAACATGCTCTAAGCTATGAGTGAACTTGGTTAGGACCCAAGGAGCCTACCAAGACTTAATAATATTCAATTATGATTTAATAAGGCTAATTAAGTCCTTAGGAAACTTTGGTAGACAATGAAACCAAACAAAACACAAATAAATACCTTAAAGTCAATAAGAGCAAAAATGTGCTCTAAGCTTGGGATAAATTTGTATAAGACCTAATGGTCATACCTATACCTTATAAATATGATAATGAGCATATTAAATCAATCACCAAAGAAAACCAAGCTTGAAGACAAGTTAAAACACAAAATGTGCTTTAAGGAGTCTTAAAGCACGTTTTTGAAAAATTGTCTTGTAAATGAGTTTTGTATGGCTAGATGTCCATCATTACTCTTTAATTAACATGTGTACTATATAGTATCACATTTGGAAGTCTATATCAATGGGAAATCAAAAATTTCACAACTATGTGCCTTGTTTTGATGAATAGTAACTTTTATAAGCTAGTTTGTAACATATGTTGTTATAAGTAATTAAATTGGTCAACAAAGACCATTATACCCTTCTATTAAATGGGGGCCGGTTTTTCAAGGTGTGAGTCACCAACTTGTAAAAGATAAGCAAATAAGTAAAGTAAAGCTTGTAAAGTAAAGAACTATTTACTTTAATATAAATATCTTTCAAAAGTAGAACTCATCTCCATTCTCTCATTTCCTTTCATTTCACACGTCTCCTTCCTCCATTCTCTCAAGCTCCATCGGTTATGCTACAGCAAAGCCTCACCATTTCCAACTCCTTTCACTTGTAAATCCTAACTCCATGCTCCGAATTTAATTCTGAGACTACCGTTCTCTTAGTTGGAGCAAGCTCTACAACATTGTCTTTTCAAATCATCAAAACCACCATTTCGGTGCCAAGGAGAATTTCCATGGTGGGAGCTTGAGCTTATATT
This sequence comes from Limonium bicolor, assembly GCA_023374045.1. Classification (NCBI taxonomy): domain Eukaryota; kingdom Viridiplantae; phylum Streptophyta; class Magnoliopsida; order Caryophyllales; family Plumbaginaceae; genus Limonium; species Limonium bicolor. The sequence goes on from CM041776.1 coordinate 29,324,571, forward strand.
TTTATGCCTTGTTGATCACCTTTGCTTCAAGGTAAGGAAAAACCAAAGAAAACTTCATTTCCTTCATTTTTCGTGTTGACCGAAAATGCACCTTGTAATGGTGTCTTCTCTTGTCTTGTTTTAGCTTCATTTGAATCTTCCAAGGGCTAGGAGGAGTCCTCTCTTGATACTTATGCAAGCTCTCTTTCCATTCCAAGGTAAAACAATCATTTTAATACCTTAAAACAATATATGTAACTAGTGTTTACAATGAGATGAAGCATAATGCTTGAATGCTCATTCTATTATTTGTACATTGTTTAGAAGTTGACAAACAACCAAACACCCTACCGGTTTACAAGGAAACAACAAAGAAGTTTGTGAGGAAAAAAGAGGTAAACAAGCTATCTCAATGTAGTTTAAATGCCTTAGGAAAAATGAGCTAGATATGCTTAATAAAATACCTAAGGAGCCAATGGCAAATGAGCTAGTAAAATGCTCTCAAGGAGTTTATTAAGGGCATATGTATTGTTGGGTGTATTTGCAGGTCAAAGGCATTATTTATGTGGGAAATTCAGTGTTTAAGGTTTATGCAATTTAAGGGCCTAAGAGCCATGTTATTTAAGGGCCTAAGTGCGAAGCAATTTAAGTTATGCACTATATTGTGATGTAGTGCTAAATTTGTGAAGTTTGTGTTTAAAAAAAATGTGTTTGATGGATTTTAGGTGTTCTTGAATGAAATAAGGTAAAAACCTAAGTGTTTGGATGTGAGTATATACAAGAGAAGCTATGGCCAAATTTGGGAAAATGTGTAAGAAGTTCTAAGTGTTTTAAATGGTTTTGGTGAACTAGGAAGTGTGAAAGGTGAACAAATGTTTTACTTGGGAAGAAAACATGTATTAAAGTGATTTAGAGTGATGCAAGGATTTAGGTGTTACCTTGGAAGTTCTAGGAATTCAATGTGTGTTTTGGGAATGCATTTAAGTCTTGGAGAAGTTTGTTCAAGGTCTAGGAATGTTGATGTTTAGGTAAGATGTCAAAAAGGAGATTTAGTTAGTAAGAAAAGAAGTTGAGAGGGGATGTTAAGGTGTAGAGGAAACACCTTGGTATAGTGGTCATTATAGGTGAAATACCACCTAGAAATCTTAAGGAGAAAACATTCCAAGTGCAAGGAATTTTGTAAGGAATTTGTGAATGATAAAATGGTTTTGGTGAGTGATTTAAAGAGTTTAGCATATGGCTAAAGGTGTGTTTGAAGTGCCAAATGATGTTAGAACACATTAGGAGGCTTGAGGAAAAGTTTGGAGAAAATTTGACAAAGTTTGGACAAACTCTGATGTTGTCCGACCCAGTGGTCCGACCCAGTTGTGGGTCGGACAGCTCTGTTTAGTCACCTGTTGGAGTTTCTGGGATGGTCCGACTCAGATGGTTGGGTCGGACATGGGTCGGACATGTGTATTTATAAGACGGGAAAAGTTTCTGGAACGGTCCGACCCAGCTGTGGGTCGGACGGTAGGTCGGACGGCCCAAAATTATGAAAAAAAAAACAAGACAATGTTGTAAGGAGAATCAAAGTGATACTTTGGTATTAGAATATGCCTAAGTTCATGTATGAAGTTTGGGTAATCAATGGATGAAGAGAATAGATGAAACAAGACTTGAAAATGTCATATTTGGGATTCTGTTACAGTGGTCCGGGACCTAGGTAGTGGATGATGTCCCGGACCATACACAAAAAAAGGGCCGAGAGTTCACAAGAGCTTTGGTCCGGGACTTAGGGTGAGTACAAGGTCCCGGACCACCCTGTTAAAAATTGCCGAGAGTTTCTGTAAGTGTTGGTCCGGGACTTAAGGTAAGGACCAAGTCCCGGACCACTCTAAAAATGTTGTTTAAGGTATGAAAATGATGTGTAATGATGGGGATTGATCAGTAATGATGATATAAGATTGTTAAGGACATGTTAAGTGAGTTATAATGACAATTTAGTGGAGGAAAAATTGTATTAAAATGTAAAAGTAAAACAAGTTAATAAAAGTACATGTAATGTTATCAGTTGTTCGAGAATTGCTCGAGGAACATAAGTGGACGTGGTAAAGTGGACTCCGGTGACAGGTATGGTTTTCTTGCAACCTGTGTCCTACCGGATTACACCGGCTTGTATGCCAATGTGTTTTTCTGTATGTTTGCCACGTTGTAAGATTAAACATGTAATGAGTTTACAGTAATTCATTTATGTGGCGTGTTCAACTCCGATACCATCTAACCTCGGAAGCGTTAACCTTAGTTAACTGAGTCTAGGATCACATGAGAGTTTGGTATTCGGATTTAAAGACCCGAACCTTGGGGCGTTCTAACCACGGCTATGCGTGAGTTGATTATGTGATGTTGTGTATGTGAATGTAGGGATCTCCCTTGTATGTTTAACCCAGTTGAATACTGTATGAGTGTAGATGTGATAGACTCCATAGTGGGGTTCGAACTAATATCTAAAGTAAGTATGACTAACAGTGGTGAGGAATCCGGTTTGGCCGGTCGCGCGTTGTTTGGGAGAGGGTATCCTTCTAGCCTTACCCTTCTCTTTGTATGGTGTTTCCCTCACGGGTAATGATCTCCATTAGCTTATTCCAAAGCTTAGCTATTCTGACTTATGATGTCGGTTTAGGGGGAACATGTGTTTGTGTGTGTGTTCGGGCCTCCAACCTGAACCATCTTAACTTAAGTTACTCGTCCGACTATTAAGACGGTAATGAGTGTTGTTGTTGTATAACGAGCTTACCATGAGGGTGACACCATTCTCTAGGCTCACCTGTGAATTAACAATGTTTGGGTCGGTTCTTAAGAGGACCGTCCCCGTTATGTTATGTGATGTTGTTGTAAAGCAATTCTTATTGCGATGTTATCATGTGCACGTGGAAACATGAAGGGTGTTGTTATGCTTTGTTATGCGAGGAATATATATGTATAAAATATGGAGGTGTGGATCATGGAAATGAATCCAGTTTGTGATATGAGGTTTAAGGATAACCCGATTATTGGGTAGTTGTCGTCTATTAAGGAAGTAGCTCCATTAGAGGAGGAACACTCTAGGGGTAATGAATACCGTGAGTGACTTATTAAATAAGAATGTATGATCCGTTTGTTGTGCCCATTGAGGCGAAATGTTATGTGTTGTGTGTTTACAGTTGCATGCATGATCTAAATATAATCAATTGCATGCTAATACGACAATTAGTTGTGCGTGGCCCGGTAGCATGGGTTGCGGGATTACCATACCAGCAAAGGTGCTGAGCCCCTTGGGGGCCACCCTTTCTCTTCTTTTTCCTATTTCAGGTACAAGGAGCTGGAAGCCGTTCGAGAGTAGGACGGGGTAGTCGTTTGTACCTGGGTAAGTATTTAAGTTATGAATGTACAGTAGGTGTAGTAAGATCGAAATTGTTATCGGCATCAGTTTGTAAATACTCGGTACGGTTGGAAGACTTGTGTATGTTTTGTTGTTAATGGAAAGGGATAGTAGTGTGTAGTCGCTCGGGAATCTAGTCCATCAGACCGATACAATGTATGTGTAATAGCCTTGTTAGCCACGTGGGTGGCTAACGGCGTGTAACAGTAACGAGTTAAATAATGTGATGAAGGAAGTTTTCCGCTGCAGATTGTTGTTATGTAGTTGTTGTTGGATGGGGTGTTACAAAAAGTGGTATCAGAGCGAAGTATCGCTCTGATGACTGAATTACCGAGCTTAGGAAGTACCGAGTTAGGATTTAAGTACTTTGGGTTAAGGGTTGAGTGATAGCGTGAGAGATACGCTAGATAGGAATTACCAGTGTGTACTGGAAACCTACAATATCCATCCCGCCCTCCACAATCCCTGTTTTATAACTTGGGAAGGAACGCCAGAGAGATGGAAGTCCTCTCTTACTAGGGAATACCCGATCTGGCTGTTATTAAACACCTCTAAAGGTACGGAGAACCTGTCTTACGGTAGATCCCGAAAACTGGGAATCCCGGAGACGGTTCCCATCTAAACAGTGTTAACCGCATTTCATAGCGAAGAGTGAAGAATTTTGTGTATAAGAGAATAGAATTTCCGGCAACCTGGGTCGACATGCTAAGCAGTCGAGAATAATCAGCTTGCAACGCACCGACCGTGCAACAGGCAAGAAGTGGATTAATGAAACCCAAGACGAGTGTCTACGGGACCACAGTTGTTAAGTGATACACCAACGGTATACCAACCGATAAGGAACTACAACGTAGTGCCCGAACAAGAGACAAGTCTCAGTAACCACGACAAATATGTGGAACGGACTACGAAGAGGAAACAATACAAAAGAAAAGGGGTCTCCCAGAATGGGAAACACCCTAGTTGATGATTATCATGTGAAGACAGTGAGAAGTCACCTAGAGGAGTCATTGTCAAGACAGTAAGATCAGTGAGGGCCAATAAGGCCACTGATGACAGTGCGGGTAAAAACAATACCACAACCGGTATGTGTTAAACCGATAGCCAGTTAGCATGGCACACTTGCCATAGCAAGTGCTGCTATAACAGGGCTGTTCGGGAAATTTATAACCACTACAAAGTACTTAGTAAAGTACCATAAAGTTAAATGTGATCGTCATAACAGTGAAAGGGCCTGTTAGCCTAACCTTTGTAATTGTAAGTACACCAGTCAGCAAGAAGCTAGACTTGGTTAAGGTAAGAAGATGTTGTGAAACCATGAAAATTTTCTTTCAAACTCAGATTTATTCAAACTCTTTCCTTTCAAAACCAGATTTTCTTTCAAACCAATACTTCTTTCTAACCTTCTTCTTAACCAAACCAGTAAAACCAAGGGCAGTTGATAAGAATTCAACAATGGATAAACTTTCCCTCGATTAAGTTCGGGAAGCACGGAATGAATATTGTCACGGGACAATATAAGGGAGTTGACAACAGAATACTTCACCTAGGCGTGTGACGGACACTACGAGTGTACCAACTGTAATGTGGGACGACCGCACTCCGATAGGAGCTTGTGGGCCTGACAGACCTACTTATGGTTTAGTTGGGTAAGTAGCAATGTATCAGCATGGTACCCCACATATGTATACGAGTAGAGTCCGGAACACGGGAAGTGGTCGACTCCGTTCTACGGTCAGCAGTGTAAGTCAAACAAGAGCTAAGGATTACCATGAATGGTTAAAGTTAAGGAACTCGGTTAAGTTAACAAGACTAAAGGAATTAGTGAATTCCTTTCAACGAAATGCTTAAGGGTCAGGAGGTGCGAATTGCACTAACGGTAATGTAAAGACATCGTATGTGTCATGGATCCTCAGGGATAAACATGATAGCTGGAACGGTGACCCAGTCTGTCCATGGCTAAGCAGATGCCTAATGTGGACGCACTAATGTGCAATGAACGGGATGAAACTCCCAGAATGAGTACCTACACTACCAGGAAGTGTTGATCTTCACAAGAAGAGATAATAAGCCAGTTAAGAACGCAAACGGCGTGGCTAACTCAATATATCAATGGGTGCGAATCAGATGTAATGGCATGACTTAACAACACCCAGGAGCAATCCTTGAAGGGTGTTTGCATCAACAATTGTTGCACGAAATACATGATAGAAACACAGGGGTTGAAACTAACACCCAGTTTAAACATAAGTTGTCAGGAGACGGACTGACAAACCTAAGGGGCATCCCACGAAAGGAAACGGAATGTAACGACCTTGTCATGGAGCTCAATATAGTATCCAACCATGTAATGTTGTACAGAGAAGTACATGTGTGTGGACAGCCTACAATGAGCGCAGCTCAAGGCAAGTAAGGCTCATAAGCCACAAATAAAATGCGTTATGTAAATTAGATTGTTTACAGAAGTTTATGTTATATAAGTGAATAGAGTAGTAAACGAACCACTATATTAAGAGTGGGGATACCTCTCGATATTGTGAGACCGCTAGAGCGGTAGTTATGTGAATCCAGTCCAAGAAATATGTTAAGGATGGACAATATTATTATTATTTGAGAGAACAGTTAGTTTAGTAGCTTTTTGGAAACACCGAGTGAATAATGCCGGCTTGTGACTCGAATGATCGATGCTCAAAGAGCATTCAGTAGTCATCCAAATGAGTAATGAACCATAATGTGAAAAATGTAAGTATATGTGTGGAAGTTAATGTGACAGTAAATACGATATAAGCTGATGTTATACAAGGAGTAAGAGCACGGTACGCAGCAAGCGACCGTTGTATAATTATTGTTAAATGTATAATGTAACAGATAAACAGTATGAGTTAAACTCAGTGGAGATGCAAGGAAAGCGATGTTAAACGACTGGGCAATAGAGCCAGTGTAGGTTACCCTGTAATGAGGAACTCAGTGTGAATTCCATAGCGATCGCATAAGGGATTTACACGTACTTTCAAGAGTTTACAACCTCTACCACTCTGTATACTGAGTATTTGGTATTGCACTTGCGCAGTAATGAACGAGTGGGATTCTAGGAATTGGAAACATGTTAATTGTGGAGAAATAATGTTATAATGCCGATGCATAGGAAATGCAGGCCGCACCAATAAAAAGTACTTGTACACAACACCAAATGTCGAGATATGATTAACAGTAAGTGACTACGGTAGCACTAACTGCCAAATATCGGTATGGAATATACCCCAAATGTTGTAAATGCTGAGAGAGCACTACCACTAGGTAGTAGCTCAATCTCAACGCGACAGTAAGTCGGAAGGGAACAAGTCAATCATTGTGAAATACATAGCTGTATACACAGTAAATGTTATGGAAGTGGATAGAAAGTTTATAACTCACCGAATTCGCTAACGGTAAGAGATACCACGCGTCGGTTGAGAAACCATTGTTACCAAGATGAAGGTGACAATTGGGGATGTACAATACAGTACGAATAACAAATGGGCAATTAACTCTACAGTTATTAGAGTTTCGCAGCAGAAACTAGTGAGCCAGTGATTCAAGTGTTGAATACATGGTGACATGAGTGAATGGCTAATTATTAACGCCTAGAAGCCTAAGGCCAGAATCGAAACCAACTAAGAGTTTTAACAAACTCCAATGATAATTCTTGTTTAGGAACTAAACCGCCATATGGTTAGATCCTCAATCAAATCCATTGTGTAATAGACCGCGTGGAAGTTAAAACACTTCACGACGGCGGAACATTTAAGCCAATGTTAGCGATTGATTACGTGGGCGTAATCCCTTTTAAGGGGGGTAGAGCGCAAAACCACTTATGTGTATTACGTACAAGTTTACGTAGTGTAGTGTGACTTATCATGTGCATAGCACAAATAATTGTTTTGATGATTGGTGTGTGTGTTACATAAACATACGCATTCATTCATGGTTTAATTGTGGTAATTGCGCACTGAAGATGCGAATACCATTGTGATAAGTGTGTTTATTTCGTTAACAGTTGTGTGTGATGGTACAAGTGTGGGGAGTAGAGAAACTCCTGGGGAACAGAACCCCGACAGTGTATAAATGTGAAACTGTGTGTTGTTTTTAATAAATTGATGTATATTATATAGTGATTCATGAAAGGGTATGATATTGATATAAAACCTAATGAGGATAAGATTCCCTAAGTAACAACATTAAAGTGAATGGAAATAACTGATAGATGAAGTTCTATCCCTTGGAGATGTATGATCATCACTAGAATGACTTAAAAGATAGAAAATTGAAAATGAGTGATTTATTTAATGCTTGAAAATGAAGTGGGAGGTGGAACTTGGTTTGCATGCGATCAAGGGAAGCCGAACACAAATTGGGGTGGAAGGATAGTTCAACACTGATGCTGATCACATCAGGGTTGGATGACTCTTGAAGCTCCCGATAAGTGGTCACAAATAACCACGCTAAGAAAAGAAGCAAAGAGCTTAAGTTGGACTTGGAGTTGTATGTGTTTTCAAAAGGATTTTGAATTGGTATTTATAAAACGTCGATAGATATTTTACATAGTTAAACTCCTCTTAGTTAATCTCATAAGGAAATTTTAAATTTAAGTGATTGTTTTGATCTCCCAAAGGCACGGGGACGGAAGGTGTCCATCGCGACCGGGTTCTGCGGGATCACAGTGTATACCAAAGATATTTTTGATTGTTATACATGCTATGACATGTTGTGTGGTATGTAATAAATGTTATGTTATTTTGACTTTGATCTCCTAAAGTGTATGCTATTAAGACCTATGAGTCTAAATGTGTTGTGTTACATAGACCTATGTGTCTAAAGGCTGTTATGTTATCAAGACCTAGGTGTCTAAATGTTGTTATGTTACCCAAGACCAGAGAGTCTAAGGGTTGTTATGTATGTGTAAATGTTGTTAAGATACCCGGACCATTGAGTCCGAGGTTATCATGTGAATATGTTATGTTATGAATGGATGTGAATATGTTACCCGGACCATTAAGTCCGAGGTTGTGATGTAAAGTGTGTTTGGTTATGGAAGTTTTATTGCTATAGGTAATCCCCATATTCTAATCTAATGATGTGTGGGAAGTGTAAACTTCGAGGACGAAGTTCTTTTAAGGGGGGTAGATTGATACCCCAAACCTTGATATGTTGTTAAACATTTAAACTATGGTATTTAAAGGCTAAAAAGTGCCTTAGAAACATCAGTGAACAATTTAAACCATAGTAAATGCAATAAAGCACTAAGATACAGTTTGAGCAAAAACATGCGCTAAGCTATGAGTGAACTTGGTTAGGACCCAAGGAGCCTACCAAGACTTTATAATATTCAATTATGATTTATAAGGCTAATTAAGTCCTTAGGAAACTTTGGTAGACAATGAACCAAACAAAACACAAATAAATACCTTAAAGTCAATAAGAGCAAAAATGTGCTCTAAGCTTGGGATAAATTTGTATAAGACCTAATGGTCATACCTATACCTTATAAATATGTTAATGAGCATATTAAATCAATCACCAAAGAAAACCAAGCTTGAAGACAAGTTAAAACCACAAATGTGCTTTAAGGAGTATTAAAGCACATTTTTGAAAAATTGTCTTATAAATGAGTTTTGTATGGCTAGATGTCCATCATTACTCTTTAATTAACATGTGTACTATATAGTATCACATTTGGAAGTCTATATCAATGGGAAATCAAAAATTTCACAACTATGTGCCTTGTTTTGATGAATAGTAACTTTTATAAGCTAGTTTGTAACATATGTTGTTATAAGTAATTAAATTGGTCAACAAAGACCATTATACCCTTCTATTAAATGGGGGCCGGTTTTTCAAGGTGTGAGTCACCAACTTGTAAAGATAAGCAAAAGTAAGTAAAGCTTGTAAAGTAAAGAACTATTTACTTTAATATAAATATCTTCCAAAAGTAGAACTCATCTCCATTCTCTCATTTCCTTTCATTTCACACGTCTCCTTCCTCCATTCTCTCAAGCTCCATCGGTTATGCTACAGCAAAGCCTCACCATTTCCAACCTTTCACTTGTAACTCTCTCCTACCTGCTCCGAATTTAATTCTGAGACTACCTATGTTCTCTTAGTTGGAGCAAGCTCTACAACATTGTCTTTTCAAATCATCAAAACCACCATTTCGGTGCCAAGGAGAATTTCCATGGTGGGAGCTTGAGCTTATATTTTTATGCCTTATTGATCACCTTTGCTTCAAGGTAAGGAAAAACCAAAGAAAACTTCAATTCCTTCATTTTTGGTGTTGACCGAAAATGCACCTTGTAATGGTGTCTTCTCTTGTCTTGTTTTAGCTTCATTTGAATCTTCCAAGGGCTAGGAGGAGTCCTCTCTTGATACTTATGCAAGCTCTCTTTCCATTCCAAGGTAAAACAATCATTTTAATACCTTAAAACAATATATGTAACTAGGGTTTACAATGAGATGAAGCATAATGCTTGAATGCTCATTCTATTATTTGTACATTGTTTAGAAGTTGACAAACAACCAAACACCCTACCGGTTTACAAGGAAACAAGAAAGAAGTTTGTGAGGAAAAAAGAGGTAAACAAGCTATCTCAATGTAGTTTAAATGCCTTAGGAAAAATGAGCTAGATATGCTTAATAAAATACCTAAGGAGCCAATGGCAAATGAGATAGTAAAATGCTCTCAAGGAGTTTATTAAGGGCATATGTATTGTTGGGTGTATTTGCAGGTCAAAGGCATTATTTATGTGGGAAATTCAGTGTTTAAGGTTTATGCAATTTAAGGGACTAAGAGCCATGTTATTTAAGGGCCTAAGTGCCAAGCAATTTAAGTTATGCACTATATTGTGATGTAGTGCTAAATTTGTGAAGTTTGTGTATAAAAAAAATGTGTTTGATGGATTTTAGGTGTTCTTGAATGAAATAAGGTAAAAACCTAAGTGTTTGGATGTGAGTATATACAAGAGAAGCTATGGCCAAATTTGGGAAAATGTGTAAGAAGTTCTAAGTGTTTTAAATGGTTTTGGTGAACTAGGAAGTGTGAAAGGTGAACAAATGTTTTACTTGGGAAGAAAACATGTATTAAAGTGATTTAGAGTGATGCAAGGATTTAGGTGTTATCTTGGAAGTTCTAGGAATTCAATGTGTTTTGGGAATGCATTTAAGTCTTGGAGAAGTTTGTTCAAGGTCTAGGAATGTTGATGTTTAGGTAAGATGTCAAAAAGGAGATTTAGTTAGTAAGAAAAGAAGTTGAGAGGGGATGTTAAGGTGTAGAGGAAACACCTTGGTATAGTGGTCATTATAGGTGAAATACCACCTAGAAATCTTAAGGAGAAAATTCCAAGTGCTAGGAATTTTGTAAGGAATTTGAATGATAAAATGGTTTTGGTGAGTGATTTAAAGTTTAGCATATGGCTAAAGGTGTGTTTGAAGTGCCAAATGATGTTAGAACACATTAGGAGGCTTGAGGAAAAGTTTGGAGAAAATTAGACAAAGTTTGGATAAACTCTGATGTTGTCCGACCCAGTGGTCCGACCCAGTTGTGGGTCGGACAGCTCTGTTTTAGTCACCTCTTGGAGTTTCTGGGATGGTCCGACTCAGATGGTTGGGGTCGGACATGTGTATTTATAAGACGGGAAAAGTTTCTGGAACGGTCTGACCCAGCTGTGGGTCGGACGGTGGGTCGGACGGCCCAAAATTATGCAAAAAAAAAAACAAGACAATGTTGTAAGGAGAATCAAAGTGATACTTTGGTATTAGAATATGCCTAAGTTCATGTATGAAGTTTGGGTAATCAATGGATGAAGAATAGATGAACAAGACTTGAAAATGTCATATTTGGGATTCTGTTACAGTGGTCCGGGACCTAGGTAGTGGATGATGTCCCGACCATACACAAAAAAGGGCCGAGAGTTCACAAGAGCTTTGGTCCGGGACTTAGGGTGAGTACAAGGTCCCGGACCACCCTGTTAAAAATTGCCGAGAGTTTCTGTAAGTGTTGGTCCGGGACTTAAGGTAAGGACCAAGTCCCGGACCACTCTAAAAATGTTGTTTAAGGTATGAAAATGATGTGTAATGATGGGGATTGATCAGTAATGATGATATAAGATTGTTAAGGACATGTTAAGTGAGTTATAATGACAATTTAGTGGAGGAAAAATTGTATTAAAATGTAAAAGTAAAACAAGTTAATAAAAGTACATGTAATGTTATCAGTTGTTCGAGAATTGCTCGAGGAACATAAGTGGACGTGGTAAAGTGGACTCCGGTGACAGGTATAGTTTTCTTACAACCTGTGTCCTACCGGATTACACCGGCTTGTATGCCAATGTGTTTTTCTGTATGTTTGCCACGTTGTAAGATTAAACATGTAATGAGTTTACAGTAATTCATTTATGTGGCGTGTTCAACTCCGATACCATCTAACCTCGAAAGCGTTAACCTTAGTTACCTGAGTCTAGGATCACATGAGAGTTTGGTATTCGGATTAAATGACCCGAACCTTGGGACGTTCTAACCACGGCTATGCGTGAGTTGATTATGTGATGTTGTGTATGTGAATGTAGGGATCTCCCTTGTATGTTTAACCCAGTTGTAATACTGTATGAGTGTAGATGTGATAGACTCCATAGTGGGGTTCGAACTAATATCTAAAGTAAGTATGTACTAACAGTGGTGAGGAATCCGGTTTGGCCGGTCGCGCGTTGTTTGGGAGAGGGTATCCTTCTTAGCCTTACCCTTCTCTTTGTTATGGTTGTTTCCCTCACGGGTTATGATCTCCCATTAGCTTATTCCAAAGCTTAGCTATTCTGACTTATGATCGGTTTAGGGGGAACATGTGTTTGTGTGGTGTGTTCGGGCCTCCAAACCCGAACCATCTTAACTTAAGTTACTCGTCCGACTATTAAGACGGTAATGAGTGTTGTTGTTGTATAACGAGCTTACCATGAGGGTGACACCATTCTCTAGGCTCACCTGTGAATTAACTATGTTTGGGTCGGTTCTTAAGAGGACCGTCCCCGTTATGTTATGTGATGTTGTTGTAAAGCAATTCTTATTGCGATGTTATCATGTGCACGTGGAAACATGAAGGGTGTTGTTATGTTTTGTTATGCGAGGAATATTATATGTTATAAAATATGGAGTGTGTGGATCATGGAAATGAATTCCAGTTTGTGATATGAGGCGTTTAAGGATAACCCGATTATTGGGTAGTTGTCGTCTATTAAGGAAGTAGCTCCATTAGAGGAGGAACACTCTAGGGATAATGAATACCGTGAGTGACTTATTAAATAAGAATGTATGATCCATTTGTTGAGCCCATTGAGGCGAAATGTTATGTGTTGTGTGTTTACAGTTGCATGCATGATCTAAATATAATCAATCGCATGCTAAGACGACAATTAGTTGTGCGTGGCCCGGTAGCATGTGGGCTGCGGGATTACCATACCAGCAAAGGTGCTGAGCCCCTTGGGGGCCACCCTTTCTCTTCTTTTTCCTATTTCAGGTACAAGGAGCTGGAAGCCGTTCGAGAGTAGGACGGGGTAGTCGTTTGTACCTGGGTAATTATTTAAGTTATGAATGTACAGTAGGTGTAATAAGATCGAAATTGTTATCGGCATCAGTTTGTAAATACTCGGTACGGTTGGAAGACTTGTGTATGTTTTGTTGTTAATGGAAAGGGATAGTAGTGTGTAGTCGCTCAGGAATCTAGTCCATCAGACCGATACAATGTATGTGTAATAGCCTTGTTAGCCACGTGGGTGGCTAACGGCGTGTAACACCAACGAGTTAAATAATGTGATGAAGGAAGTTTTCCGCTGCAGATTGTTGTTATGTAGTTGTTGTTGGATGGGGTGTTACACAAAGAAATGCAAAGATCCTGGAAGCTTCACAATTCCATGCAGAATAGGAGACATTGACTTCGACCACTGTCTTGCTGATTTAGGAGCGTCGATTAGTCTCATGCCATATGCTCTATTTGAAAAGCTTGGAATTGGAGACTTACAACCTACATGAATGACGCTTCAACTAGCAGATCGCTCAATGGTTTACCCTTATGGAATTGCAAAGGATGTGATGGTTAAGGTGAAGCATCTATATTTCCCCTGCGACTTTGTCGTACTCGACATGGCTGCAGATCCGACGGTCCCTATTATCCTGGGAAGACCCTTCCTAGCAACAGCCGACGCTCGAATCGAAGTTTCTCATGGTACAATCACTTTGAATGCAGAAGGTGAGCAGCTACTGTTTTATGCTGGTAGGTCTTCGAAAAACGTCTTGGAAGTTTCTTGGAGTTCGTGTCACCAGGTTTCAAAGATGGCTCAATCTTTTGGAGTCTCTTAAGAACAAAAGCCAAGGTCTAGCCAAAGACCGAAAAGATGGGCAGCTTGGTGGGAGGCAACCCACCAGTAAAAAAAAATCCCCTCTCTACTTTCTTTTTACACTTTCATATTAATTGATTTAATTTTCTTTTAATGAGTATTTTTACTATTTTACTGCAAGAGACCCGACTCCCCTATTTCAATAAATAACTATGCCTGTCTCCACTTGAGTTCTTCTGGTTTTGCAGATTTAATCTTTCAGGTACTTCATTCTAATGCTAAACTGAACTCAAGTGTGAGGGAATATCATGGCAATGTTCACCACGGATCAGGGAGTCTTTTAACACTCTTGCTATTTCATTTCTACATTTCTTGTGTTTGTTTTATTTAATTATTTTTGGAAATGTTTTTATTTTTAAAATAATGAGGTGTTTTAGATTAATGGTTTTTTAATTTATAATATTATATATATATATAAAAAAATTCAACGTGTCCGGCTAAATCCAGCCGGACGTAAATCCGGACTCTAGAAAACCCTAGTGCGTCCGGCTAAGTTGACCCGGACGTGGATCCGGACACACAAAAAAAAAAGTTTTTAACGTGTCCGGCTAAATCCAGCCGGACGCAAATCCGGACTCTAGAAAACCCTAGTGCGTCCGGCTAAGTTGACCCGGATGTGGATCCGGACACACAAAAAAAAAATCTGCAATTTTTTTCTAGGTTAATGTTCTACTGTTTATTGTTATTATTTGCCATGTTTGGATGTTTTAATGCCTTGGTTCTCATAGAACAACTATGTTCCAGAATATGTTCAAATAGAACATGCTGCTCGATCGGTTTCGGGTATTGGTGCATTATTTGCTTCTCTTTTCTTGCTGTTTAGGTTTCTCACTGCATTTGTTTATCGTTTAGAAACTCGCAACTTTTGCTCTGGACGACACGCATACTGTCTGTGACTCATGAGGAATATCTCGACCCCTGAAAAACTTCAAGTGTGAGGAAGAACATCTTCCTCAATCTATAACACCAGGGGAGTCTCAGTTCCTAATTTTACTTATTGATGTTCCACCTTTCTTGCGTTGAGGGTTATTTATTGCTTATGCGTCTATTATGAGTATAGCATGTTTTGAAAGATCTGTTCACTGCTTTTTCTATGAACAATAAGGACATTGCTCCTCTTAAGTGTGAGGAAGGAAAGACCTTTCCCTGAAAACATGCTAGTTGTTCTTTAATGCCACACTTGCTTTTTGCTGCTCTAATGACTATGCACACCAATAAAAAATTTAAAGGAGCATTTGAAATTAAACCAAGTGACAACCGTAAGAATCGTTTTGCTTGATGAGGTTTGATAAATAATTTTATTTCAAAAATACTCTATTTTCACTGAAACCAGGTGGATTAGCTAGTTGTGGAAATCAGATTATTTTAGCTTGGGATCTTGGAAATGAAGAGAATGTTTGGAACGAAAAGGGTAAGGCAAGGTACTCCACTGATCAAAACTCTTTCCTAACAATAACAGGCCTCGTCTATCCGGTTATTAAGTCTTAAGGGTGCTTTAACACCTATCTACCTAAGGTCTCGGGATCTGGGATAGTTGGCCCAACACCATCTCAAGGATAGAGAGAAAAGTCTGGGTTACGGAAGAACTCTGCAAAAATTTTCAATATTAGCTTGTTTTATACATAATTCTTGAAGAAGAATGTTTTTGCTTACAGAAGAGATGATTGCAGTTAAAATTATGCTTTTGATCATGAGTGCGTGGTGTTGAAAGGTATTGCGGAATAAGGCATTACTTCACACCCCTTGTCATCCAAAGGTTAGAGGAATGAAAATTGGTGGAAAGTCCCAAGCTAAGTTAACTTGTTTTCTACAATCTAGTTTCTCTATGCTTTTACAAAATTGTTCTTCTTTCACTGTTTAAGAAAACCTACCTCTAAAGAGCAAGATTATTCTTTCATTTGTCACTTTGCTTGATTTCCCTCTGCACCTGTTTAATCTTGAGATTATGTGACGGTTTTAGAGATATTCTTATTCCTTATTTTGCTTGAGGACAAGCAAAAGCTTAAGTGTGAGGAAGTTGATAAGTGTGAAACATATAGGCTTTTAAGGGCTTAATTACCTTATAATCTGCTACAATTTAAGCAATGTTTCCCACTTATTCTATGTTTTTCCTAAGATTGATGTTTTGATATGAACTGATGCATTTTATATGCTAAATATAGGAAAACCCCTGAGAAAGGAAGATTTTACATCATAAGGATTGCAACACAACAAACGGGGAACAAATCCGGAAAAAGAGACAAAGATTGGTCACGTCCGGATCAACTTAGCCGGACGCAGAACCGGACGTCTCATGTCCGGATCTACGTCCGACCCAAGACAGCCGGTCATGACCCGAGATTCAACTCCAAAAGTTATGTGTCTTGTCCGGATCCGGACACAGATCCGGACATATCCCGAGTTTCAGATCTAAAAGTTCTGTGTCACGTCCGGATCCGGACACAGATCCAGACGTCACACAGAGATCAAAAATAAAAACGCAATCGCGCTGATAATCGGGCTTTCGGCGCAATTATCAGCCGAAAGCAATTAAGCCCATACCTCAACGTTTATTAATATACAGCCATGCTCAATTAATGACGAACATACCAAACTTCCACTAACCTATGTCTATTTTCTAGGCCTATATAAACACAGCTTCAGCCTTCATTTCAAATCATCCCAGACTCTCAGAGTCTAATCCTCTATTCCTCTCTACACATCCTCTCATCCACGATAATCCATTCACCTCCATTCACAAATCTTCATCTGTAGCTCTTCACCCTCACTCACAGATAGAACCTTGCTCACAGCGCTTCATTTACCCGCGTCCGGATTTACGTCCGGATCCGGGCAGCACCAGGAGAATGCGTCCGGATCTGCGTCCTACCCAAGTTAGCCGGACGTGACTCAGACGTGTGTGGAATTTGCAGAATCGTCCACGGCTTCTAAAATCAGTTTTTCTGCTAAATCCCTCTATCCTTATGCTGTTTATATTGAGCATTGTTATTTTGTCCATGGCTGAGTAGTCGCTTTTAATTTCGGTTTACTATGTATCTCTAGAATAATTATTTCTGAACCTTTGTGATTTTCTGCAGTACAATAGAATAAAGTTCTTTTCCCTTATGAATTCCTAGACTTGTTAATCTGATCAATTAAATGAGTCTATCAGTTTGTTAGCTTATAAGTGAGAACTGCGGCTATCAATTGACTATAGGGAAAGAACCAGTTAGTATATAGATGGTAATTCCTCTAAAACACTAGCTGACCATTAATCTAGACTACACTTAAAGCAATTAGTAAATAGTGGATTCATAACGAGAGTTAGGATTCGGTCTTTGCTAATTAGAATTCGTGGAGCGGGAGACCGAATACGAGTTATCCTTATTCTAGGGTTTTATGCAGAATACTGTAGAAATCACTTAGGGGAAGAAATTGCAATCCAGAGAGAAGGAGTAAACCGGAATTTCCTTTATCAAACAAAACCAAAACAATTATTTACCTGTTATTTATTGTTTATTGAACTCTCTTACAACATTTACCATCACACGCAAAAAAAACCCCAATTTCCTGTTATTTATATTATTCTTGTTTGTGTGTAACTAGCCGCTGCCTCCTTGGATTCGATACTCAGGGAATACTCCGAGATTTAAAACTTGCTATAATCGACTGGTACACTTGCCGTTAGGTTAAACCCCCCAACAACAATTTACCGTTAGGTTTTATCCCAACAGCTATTTGCTATAGATTTTGTACCCCTTTCCTCTAGTTCTCCAAATGCCATTTCAAGGCTACCACTCAACTCTAAACAACACTACAAGCACCTAGGTTCTCCAATGCACTAAGTCATCTTAAAACACTTGTTTTTCTACCAAAATTTTGCCATAACCTCCCCATAATTCTAACATTCTCCAAACCATCAATTCACATCATTTTACATTCCTAATCTAGCCACACCCACAAGGGGTCCTACCAGCACACAATATCAATCCCAAGCTCATCAAAATTCCATAAAGCACAATATACCCCAATAGCTTAAACTTTCAATACATTGGCACTTAAGCCTTAAATCCACACAAGTTCACAACCACCCTCAAATTCAATCAACTACATTAATTCACATTGTTTGGGTTCATTATTTAAATTTAACCCATCCCAATTCCTAAAGCAATTAAAGCAAGCTTCAAGGTAGATTTCTTACCTTAATTCACAAGTTTCTCTTTTGAATTCTCCTCTTGCTCCTCCTCTCCTCAAAATCGGGCAAGAGGGAATGGAGTTTCCAAACTCCATACCAACATTCAAGAAACACAAAATACATTCAATTAATTATCTAAACCCTTAGGAAATCTTAATTCAATAAAAAGGGCTTAGAGCACAAGTTAGCGTTTACCTTTTTGGGCCTTTTAAGAGAGGTTCTCACCCTTGAATCAAGAAGGGTATTATCCCACCATTGAAGGGGTGAATTGGAGCTCAAAAACAAGGAGAAAACAAAGTGTGAGGATGGGCAAAATCGGCCAACAAGGAAAGATGAAGAAAGATGAGTTTTTCTTGAGATCTTTTTACCTTAGGAGAGAGAGGGGTCTTCAAGCTTCAGTTTGATGCCCTTCTTTCTTCAAATGGGGAAAACCCATGGATATGAAACTCATCCTTTTGAAATTCCGAAAAGAGAGAAAGGTAGAGGAGGATGAGGGGAGTTCAAATATGTATTTTATTTTTGATTTGGAGCTTGTATTTAGCTAGAGCAAGAAGGAGAAGGTGGAGCATTCATGGAGGGCTTCAAAATCGCCCAGCAAAACCAGAGAGGGGGAGAGAGACGGCTGGGGAAGAAGAAAGGGAGGAAAGAGAGGGAAAAGAGAAATGAGAGGAGAGAGAAGAGACTAACCTTTTTGTACCTTTTTACTTTTCCTTCTTTTTCTTTCTTTTCTTTCTTTACTAACTTAGTGTGTGAGAGAGCTGACTCACTTAATAAAACCGGCCCACATAATTGTTACAAGCTGGAGTGTTTTTCGTCTTTTACAAAAAACGTTCGTTAATTTACCCGGTTTTAGCACTATACACTAACCGGGCCCGTTTTCCGGAATTTTCTCGTTTCTTTAATTTTAATGGTTATTATACTCCCATTAATGTTGATTTATAGTTATTTAATGAACTATAATTTTTACAGGTTCGTTTGACCACTTAAAGTCACGTTCCCGGGTTTTCTCGAAAAACGTGAGCTAAAGCTTTATTAGCGTTTTTAATTCGTGTTATGGATCCGTTTTCTTCGGGAGTTGTTCCTATATATTATTTAGGCATTATTAAGCCTTTTAAATTAGTTTAATACCCTTCCTACAGTTGTATTCCTCCTAGGGTCACTTAACGCCCAATTTAGTGTTTTTTCACTTTTTAAGCGTTTTCTCTTTTCTTTTGGATTTATTCTTTTTACCAAAATTCATTAGGCACTAATATGCCCTTAAATATCATATTAGAGTAATTTAATCACCCTAATTATGTTTGGGGTATTTCATGACCCACGATCCAAATAGGGCTCGTTGGGTAAATACCTGGAGCAGAACCCGATCAGGAACCCCTCAGTGATCACAAATGCGCAACCAAGTAGTTCGTAAACTACCGGGATTCCTCACCTCAAATCATACCAACTCTCTCTCATAATGTTTAAGATATGCTCTTAGTTTTATGGAGAATACAATTTATTAATTAGCTGCCCAATGGGTCTGACGCATACCTAGAAGTAATCTAGGTTATATTCATGTTCGAGATCCATGCTCTAGAGACCGACAATGTCGTGACTCGTACCTAAGTGTTTTACTTAGGTTACCATATACTTAATATTAATACTAAGGGTATTATATATTAAGTAACCATCATGTCACCACATTAAACGCATATGTATGTTTATATAAGCCGATCTATAGTCGACGTAGTGTTAGTCCCGTAGGACGCTCGTCCATAAATAATTAATGCAGTAACACACATAATCACATACACGTATCGACACACATAACACACAAGTTATATCAACCAAATCCGAGCCCAAGGAATTCCTTAGGACAACCCGGATTAAACCCCTTTACATACCGTACACCTTAGACCAAGGATGCGCAGTGTAGACCACTAGCTCGTCAAGCGCCTTCGTCTGAAGTATGATCTAAACGGTAATAAAACTATAAGTCAGTCTCCATGACTAACTAAATCCGGTATTTCCGAATAACAAGTAAACCCGACAGTTCATCCCCGGATTTCTACAGTTAATTGTTATGGGTTTCTCTAAACCAGTCGGCTTCGTTACTAAAACTCGTAGGTCGTAATATTTCGACTGTTAAGTTTAATTCATTATATTTCTTTAATCTTGTCCATCATTGTACTTAGGTATATAACCTATTGTTGCATGAATGCATGCATTATTTTATATTTTGTATTATTTCCCACCATCCATTATAATACTTTGTATTATATAATCCATTATTTTTAGTAAACTATATTTGCATTCAAAAACTTATAACTTATAGTTTGTAAACTATATTCATATAATAACCTCCACCATTATATTATATGGTTTCCAACCATAATATATATCCATCCTTATAATCATTATTCTCGCATATGTATATATTTACCAATATAGGTAAGTTCCATGAGTTATAAAACTCTTATATTATGTGTTATATTTTTATCATCTTATATAAGATGATAATTCCCATTAATTGTATTATTTATACAACTTATATTAAGATTATTATCCTAGTATTATGTAACATCTTTATGTTGTTATATTACAACTCCTAAGGTTTAATCAATATATACCTTAGTTTATAAATCTTATTTATTTATAGTTTGTCACATTTTTTTAATGTGAATATCCTTACTTATTTTAAATCCATCTAAATCCCATCAATACCATATAATTGTTATAACATTTATAACACTATAGACCATAGTCTAAAATTCATTTTCCAACCTATTTAAATTCGGTACAGCACTATATTTTCTTTTAAGTTCATTTTAACCCCATAACATTATGTAATGTTATACCATATACTAATATCATATAATATGATATTTCTATTTCCTTTAACTTATAACCTATAGTTTTTATACAAAACTATATTTAATGCCACATAGGCATATACATTTAAACCTTATTCTTTTCCACAACCCATAGTTTCCTTTATTTACAAAATCACCCCATAATTTATACCATGTAATATGTATCATATAATATAACATTTTTAAATTTAATATTAATATAACCTATGGTTATATATAATTTAAAATTTGCGAACAGACCCTATTCTGTTCTAAATTATTTTTCAACCCTTCCACTTTCTATAATTGCAATTTGACCCAATTTATAACACATAGTTTTATAATATCATTAAAACTATATATTATACATATATGTTATTAAATACTCTAATATTATTCCAAAAATCACCAAATTCCACCAAAGGGTTATAAATATTTTTCATAACCCATATATTCTCGGTTATTACATTTCCACCCCTTTTATTTATCCAAAGTGTAACAATGACATAATAACTATATATTATACATATATAGTTTATTTTAATTCCAAAATCAACCCAATAAATTCCTAATAGCCCATGGGTGTTTATAATACCATTTTACACCCTCAACTTTCAGAAATAACATATTTACCACATATGTTATAAAAATGTTACAATTAAATACTTATCTTATTATAAAACCTTAAATAAGTTATTTAACTTATCTAATTTGGTCAAAGCCTACCATATGGTCAAGGTTGACCTCCTTAATATTACCTTGACCATTAATTCCCATATATTACGGTTTGTACCCATATTTTCTAGAAATTACCATTTAACCCCAAAACTTTATAAAATCTTATAATTTTTATTTTAAATCCTTTTAACACCTAATTTTCGACTTTATTATTATATAGCCCCCAAATTTAATTTAATTATGGTTTAAACCCCTAAACCTTACGGTAATAGATATTTATTACCTAAACTTTATTAAAACCTTATAAATACATAAATAAAATGGCCTAAAGTACATGGCCTTATTACCAACATTAGCTTATAAAATAAATTACACATAAATTCCCAAAAATGCATTAAACTCTTCGCCTCACCATATAGTTTTCCATATTTACCAATTTCCACATAATGTCTTAAATTTGACAATTATGTTAATTAAGTACTTATATAAATTTACTAAACCATTCCTTAATCACCTAAGGTCAAAATAAGACCTTTTATACCATGTTCACTCACGGCAATTGTATAAACACATATTAATACACCAAGTGAAGGTTTAAGTGATTTATACCTTATTTTAGACAAGATAAGGCCTTGTTCGGCCACGACAATTTAAAGGAGAATTTCCACAGCTTCTTAGAGGAGTTCTAACAGCAATATAATGATATGGTTAGGTCCCAAACATGAACTAACCATAAGAGTAATTTAAGTAATGAAAAACATGAACTTTTACCTTGAAAAATCAAGGATCTCCCATGCTGCTCTCGGCCTATTTTTCCAACAGAAAGAAGGCATCAAAACACTCTTTAAACTAAGCTATATAACAGCCAATGATCTAGGTAGAAGAAAGCTATGGTTTACTTTAATACCCCGAATCTAAAAATGGTGATTAAATTACTCTAATACGATTTATAGAGGCCTAATGGTGCCTTGATAGTATTGGTAATAAGAATAAAACCAAAAGAAAAGAGAAAACGCTTGAAAAGCGAAAAACGCTAAAACGCGCATTAAATGAGTGTAAGAGATATAAGATCTCGTGAGGGTCCGAGATGGATTCCTAAGGCTTAGTTAGGCCTAATTAGTGTACGGGAGTGATTCCCGAAGAAAACGGATCCAAATAATGGATTAAAACGCTAACGGAGTTTTAAAGCATTTTTTCGAGAAAACCCAAAAACGTGACTTTAAGTGGTCAAACGGACCCGTAAAAATTATAGTTGATTAAATAACTATAAATAAGTATTAATGGAAGCTTAATAACCATTAAAAATAAACAAACGAGAAAAATCCAAAAAACTGGCCCGGTTAGTGAATAGTGCCAAACCGGGTAAAATTACAAGCGTTTTCTGTCAGAAACCGAAAAACGCTCCAGCCCACTAATAATGTGGGACCGATTTTCTAACTACACACACACCTATAATTAAGTAATTAGCTAGCTTTTATTTATTTAGTCACAAAAGGACAAAGTAATAAAGTAAAAAAAAAGGGAATAGTTGAATGGGCTATTAGTACCCTCTCTCACCTCTCTTTCTTCTGATTCACGATTCCCTCCTCCCAAACTGAACTCCATCTTCTTCCTCCTCTGTAAAATGCCGCTTTCAAAGGAAGCTCACAGCCTCCATCTTCTTCCTCCTCTAACTTGCTCATTTCTTCACCAAATCGCGCAAAAATACTACCGTTAGATTCGTATCGGTAAGGGCTTCGTTTTCCACCCAAAAAGTCTTGATTCCTCCATCTTCACTTCCATGGGTGTTGGGACTTTTGAAGCTTGAAGAGCTGATTTTGACTCTCCTTCACCTCCTTGAAGCCTTAAGGTAATAATAAGCAAGAGTTTTACTCATTTGTAGCTAGTTCTTCCAATCTTAAAAAATTCCTCCACGTTGAATATTTTCTACATTCCAGCCGGTTTCTTCATGTCCTTGTGGAGTGGTGGAGCTTCATCATTTTGATTGCCAAGCTCTCCTTTTGGATACTCTAAGGTAATATCTAAGCTAGAGCCTAAAAACTAGTTCTTGAAATACTAGTTTTTGTGTGGAGAATTTGAATTACTTAGGTTGTTATGTGTGTATGGGGATATGATTGTAGCTAGTAATCTATACTCCTTTGTGTGTTGTGTAAACAAGAAAAGAAAGAGAGAGCAAGAGAAAGAGAAAGAAGAGGAAGAAAACCGAAAACAAACAAGGTAATAAGCTCACCTTGAGTTGGTTTTATTTGACTTGTAAAACAGATTCCAGTGTTGTATTAATGATCTTGATTTAGTGTAGTTAAGAAACTACAATTTGAATGGGTAATGAGGATGTTTCCAATGTTGTTTAGTTTGGGAAATAAGCTTGAGACTAAACTGTTACATATGTGTGAACAAGGTGGGAATTTAATGTGTTGTGTAGTAAGTGTTGTAGTTGATAATGCCTAAATCAAACAGGGGTGGAGAACTGATTTGTGAGCTGTTTTGATGTGGTAGAAATGCTTAGAAAGTAGCCAAGTGCTGTCAAAATTTACCTAGGAATGGATAGGCTTGATTGTTTTATGTTAAGGAAGAAACTAGGTGAGTTAAGGGATTTAAGTGGTTGGTTAATGGTTTGAAAACCAAACTAAGAAGAAGAGTGTGTTTGTAGTGGACATAATGTCATTTGAGTGCTAGGAATGGCATTAGTGAATGAAGTTTGAATGGTAAAAAGAGGGTACCAAATCTGTTACAAAAGTTGGAAGAACAAGAGAACTAGTTATGATTTATAAGTGATTTTGAGTAAGAATTGGGTAAGGGTTTAACCCATGATTTGAAGAGGTTTAGAGCATGTTTAAAGGTGGTTAAACATGTGGAAAACTTATGGAAAGATCAGGGAATGATTAGGGGTGGATTAAGGATTGAATTGGGGGTGAAAAATAATGCATGTTGCAGGTTGTAGCAGGGTCCGGGACCTAGTCCTTGGACAAAGTCCCGGACCACCCCATAAATTTAAACCGAGAGTGTAGTTTGTGCTTGGTCCGGGACTTGGGATAGGGACAAGGTCCCGGACCAGTGTTGAATTCCACCCGAGAATTACGATGAGTATTGGTCCGGGACTTAGGTTAAGGACCAAGTCCCGGACCACCCCCAGAATTGCCCCGTGAGTGTTTTAAAGGGTTCTAATAATGGGGGTTTGAATGTTAATGATGTTATATGATGTTAAGGCCTTGTTTGGTGACATGTAAAGGCCCTAGGAAGTGTAAGAAAGTGTTAGAAGTGATTGAGAAGTGAGAACTCAAACTAACAAGAGTAAAACCGAGATAACGGAATAACGGGGTAAGTACGGGAGTAGCATTTAAATATGTACCGAATGAGCTTAGTATTAATAATAATGTTTGGAACATTATCAGAGAATCGTGCGTGACCCGAGCATGGTGAGATGACACGGTAAAAGTAAAAACCCCGGTGAAAGGTATGATTTTCTCATGCCCCGTATGCTAACCGAGTTACTTTGATTTGTGTGTTTGTGTGCCGGCTTAATCAAGATTAAAGCATGAAAATAATCCCTTGTTTGATTATGTATGCCTTGATGTATGTTGTATGAGCTAACATACTTGTATGCCGGTGAAATATCCCGGACTTAAATATGGTGATTAGATTATTTTAATGTGGTATTTAAGGGCCTAATAGTGCCTAAGTAATTTTGGTAAGGAAAATAAATCCAAAAGAAATGAGAAAAACGCTTAGAAAGCGGAAAACGCTAAAATAAGCGTTAAATAACCATAGGAGGTACGAGACCTTGGTTATAGTATCGTAAGGATTCCTAAGGCTTATTCATGCCTAATTAGTATACGGGAATGATTCCCGAAGAAAACGGATCCAAATAAGGTATTAAAACGCTAATATAGCTTTAGCGCGTGTTTTTCGAGAAAACCCGAAAACGTAATTTTATGTGGTCAAATGAACCCGTAAAAATTATAGTTCATTAAAAAACTATAAATAAACATTAATGGAAGCTTAATGTCCATTAAAAATAAAGAAATGAGAAATTCTGGAAAACGGACCCGGTTAGTGAATAGTATCAAAACCGGGTAAAATAACGAGCGTTTTCTGTAAAAGACGAAAAACTGCTCCAACTTAACAGTATAAGTGGGCCGGTTTTTATAGGGTATTAATACCCTCTCTCACACTCAATTAAATATTACTCTCTCACACACACACTAGAAGACAAGAAAACAAAAAGTAACAAAAAGTAAAAAGTAGCCCTCTCTCCCCTCATTTCCTTCTCTCTCTCTCCTATTCTTTCCTTCCCCCATCGTGAGACTCTCCTTCTTCTCCCCCTTGCAGCGATTTTTGCAGCCCTCTCATGGCTTCCATGGAAGCCTCCTTTCTTCCTCATGCTCTAGCTCCATTTGAGCTCCAAATGTAAAATAAAATACATATTTGAACTCCCCTCTTCAAGCTCTACATTTCTATCTTTTCAAAATCCAAAAATGAGCAACTTCATCTCCATGGGTTTTCCCCATTTGAATAGAAAAGCACACCATTGTGGAGCTTGGAGTCTCCTCTTTCCAACAAGGTAAAAATCTTCATGAAAAACTCAAGTTTTCTCTACCTCCTTGTGTAACCGATTTTTGCCCTCCTTGTAATGCCTTGTTCTCTTCTTTGTTTGAGCTTGGTTCTACTCTCCAATGGTGGAGGAACTCTCCTTTGTATTCAAGGCTTAAAAACCTCTCTTGAAACTCCAAGGTAAAACCCTAACTTGTGGTAATTTAAACCCTTCATTTAATTAGTGGAGTTATAAGAGGTTAGAAGTTTAATTATATTCTCCTTATGTGATTTGGGTGTTGGGATGGAGTTTGGTAACTCCATCCCCCACAAAACCGATTGGACAAGAAAGAGAGGAAGAGGAGAAATGGAAAAGAAATGAAGGAATCAAAAGCTCAAGGTAAGAGCTCCTTCTTAATGCTTAAATTTAATGCATTAGTGTAATGGGAATGGGTAACCAAATAAAAGAACCTAAACTATTGTATTAGTAGTGTAGTTATGAAGTTTTAAGTATTTGGGAACTAGTAAGTGAATTGTAGGCCTTAGGGCCAAGTATATTGTGAATGAGTATTAGTATTGTTGTTGATGGAGTATTGATGTATTGAGCTGAATTTATATTGTATTGAGTGCTGGTAGGACCCTTGAATGGGTGTGGCTAGATTAGGAATGAATTTGGTGGAAAAGTATATATGTGGAGAAGTTAGAATTGTAGGTGAACTATGGCAAAATTTTGGTAGGAATTGTGCATTTAGGGATGACTTGGTGAATGGGAGAACCAAGGTATGTATTGGGGTTGGTAAAGGTGTTTAATGACCATGGAATGGTAGTTGTGGTATGAGAGTATTAGGATGTAAAATCTGTAGCAAGAGAGGTACCAAAATGCATTGTGGAACTAGGAAGAAATTGGTGTGCAGGATTTTGTAAAATGAGTGTTGGAACTTGGGTGTAGGAAGTGTAATGTCTTGGAAATGAATTGGCATGGTAAGGAGAGGTATTTAGAATGCTAGGAATGGCATTGGTTGAGGAAGTATTGGATGGGAGAATTGTATTTTAAAATCTGTAGCATAAGTGTAACAAAAACTGTTACATGTGTTGGAAAAGAAATGAAGAAATTGTGTAAGTTGATTGATGGATTTAGTAATGGATTTGGTGGATGAATTGAGGTGTTTTAGGAGGCCTAAATGGTGCTAAAACATGTGGGATTACGTGTAGGAAGATTGGGGAAGTAATGGGTAAAGAAAGAAGTGGAAAACAAAATCTGTAGGCATATTCTGGACCAGTCCGACCCAGAGGTTGGGTCGGACGAGCCCAGACCACGGAACCAAAAGCTACTGGAATGGTCCGACCCAGAGGCATATGGGTCGGACGGAACAGTTCTGGGTCGGACGGGACATTTTCAGAAGACGGAAAACTTACTAGAATGGTCCGACCCATAGGTTGGGTCGGACGGTGGGTCGGACGGCCCGAACTTATAAAAAAAAATAATAGTAACATAGTAATCACATGTATGTATATATGTAGGTAAATACATAAATAAAGGACCTTAGTAATATACCATTGATGTGACACCAATGGTAAGGAAGTAAGTATGTGAGTAGGAAAACAAGTATGAAAAGTAATTAAGTAGGTTGAGAGTGTGAGGACATTAAGTATACCGGGATAACGGGGTAAGTAAGGGAGCAGCAGTTATTTGTCTATCGTAAGAGTATAGTATTAATAACATTGTTTGAAAGATTATCAGTGGAACAAGTGTGAACCAAGGAACAATGGAACACGTGGTAAAGCTAACTCCGGTGAAAGGTATGATTTTCTCATGCCCCGTATGCTAACCGAGTTACGTTGATTTGTGTGCTGTATGCCGGCTAATTAAGACTAAAGCATGAAAACGGTTTATTGTCTTTCGTTGTATGTCTTGATGTATGTTGTGTGAGCTAACCCTTCTTGATTGATTGTGTGGCTTCATTTAGTGCGTAGTACGACTCATAGATGAGTCTTGTTGTGTAGTGACTCGTAGTAAGAGTCACGTTGTGAACTAATGGAAACGTAGCAGCGCACTAAATTAACGAATCAACGAACAATAACGCAACCCATTGAACTCACTAGAATGTGAGAGAACGTACGGGAGTAAGAACCTTCCGATAACGGTAGGAGAACCAAAATGAGTAAACCACAAACAGAAAGTAGTGGAAGTATATAAGTAACCTCTAATAGAGAAATTAATCTTGGTGCAAGACACGAACCATGAGAGTAGTAAAGAATGATGAGGGATCTCCAAACCCCTTTGCAATTAGTCGACCCATTATGAGAGGACCCGACTGATGTAGGTATGTCCCGATCATGAGAGTATTCGATACATTGGGGAAACCCTTAAATCTGAGGATACTAGACGGTGGTAATTCCCTAAGCTAGTGGAGGTTATCGAGAGAGATACTTCTAGGCTAATCCATGAGATTGTAATGCACTCTGAGAGAAGAGTGTTGGGAATTTGAGTAGTCCGGTAAAAACGGACATTTGAGTATTTGAGGAGCTAAGCGTATAGCCCTCGTATTGTAGGTCCGGTGGCGAGTCTTGTGTATGATTCCGCCCAGAGACCAAAGTAATGAGTAATGAGTATTACGTATGTATGAGTAAAGTAATGAGTACTGAGTAAGAAGTGAGTATGAGCACGTAATGAATATTGAGTATTGAGTACGTATGAGTAAGTATGGAGTATTGAGTGGCAAGTATACACAAGTATAGTAACGAGTACAGAGTAAGGATCATGTACGAGTGAGGTATTGAACATGGAGAGATGAGTATGCAAGAGTAAGGAGTGAGTATGAGTAGAGTAGCGAATATCGAACATAGTACGAACAGAGTAATGAGTAACACAACGAAAGAGTATTGAATAAGTAACTAATACGAACGGTTGACTATAGAATTGTCTTCCTTAGTAAGTATTGAACCCTATATGTGTATGTAGGTATTGTGATTGTATTGTTGTAGCATGAGTATGTATGTATGCATGTAAAATGAACTCCATGTATATCCGCCCCAAAGTAGTCGGCGTACCGCGGTTAGCACGCGGTATATGCGAATTTCATATGCAGCGTAAGCTGACCCCCTAGGGGGACCGTTTTTAGTGTGCAGGTACTCGAAGCTGACCACCGTTCGAGAGAGTAGGACGGGGACTGCTACGTAAGCATGGGTAGTTGTATAATAGGGATTGTACCTGTATTGTAATGCGAATTTGGAAGTCCAAACTGTGTCGGTAGTTTAAGGATTGTAATATACTCGGTATAGACTTGTATTGAAGTTGTAATTGAATTATGGTTGAGTATGCAAGGGAAAGTAATGCATTGTATAGAGTACTCGGTATGTTCAAATTCATCAGACCGATAGTATGTAGTATTGTAACTCGCCTTGTTAGTCACGTGGGTGACTAACGGCATTGTACACCCGCCGTTGTGTAGGTAATATCCGCTGCGAAGGTAAGTATCTGTACAATAATGACGGTATTAGCGGTAGGGGTGTTACAGCCGGTGTGGTCTAACATAGTGCATAGACCGACTCATAGTGAGTATTGATTGACTAGAAACCCGTAGAACGGGTAGTCTCATAAACAATAGAAATATGCAAACACACATGAACTAACGATTAAAGTATAACGAAAACGTAAACATATGAACTCCCTAGAATGTGAGGAGATGTACGGGTTGAGTAAATACCCGATAACGGTTAGAAAACCTTATTGAAACAATGCACGAAATAAATATGAGTGGAGAGATAAATGAACCTCCATCGAGAGGATTGAAGTTAGTCCAATAATGTGAACTTATAAGAAAGGTAAAGGAGACCTAGGGGACTATGTAACTCCCTTAAGACATGGTCAACCTCCTATATGAGGATCTTACCCGGTATAAGAAAATAACCGAAAGTATAAGTATATGAATGTAAGGGTAACCCTTAAACCTAAGATTGCCCGAATTTAAGTAGAGTTCCCAAAGTCATTAGAAACATCAAGAGTGGTGCTTCTAGACTATTATACAAAATATTATTATAACTCCGAGAGAGGAGTGTATGGGAATGTGAGTAGTCCGAGAGTAGTCGGACCTATGCAAAAGAGATAGGAACTAAGAGAGAGTTCCGGGAGCTAGTTGAACCTTCCCACCATGCTAGACCAAGTGAAGGGTCGAAACCGGGGAAGTAAGACTATGCTCGAGAGCCATGAGTTTGGCTTGTGAATGTAATAAGAGAAACAAGCGTGAAGATCGTAGGAGACCTGTAGTGCCTCGAGAACTACGTGAGCTTGAGTATGAGTAGCCCAAGAGTGTGGGTGAGACAATGAGTATAAATAACCCGAGAGAATAGGTGAGTATAGAATGAGTAGCCCAAGAGAATGGGCGTGTGTAAGAATGAGTAACCCGAGAGAGCGGGTGAGGTATCATATGAGTAACTAAGGCATTAGTGGGGTAGTAAACCTCCACGCCTAAGAGTAAACTGATACAACTAACAACCTTGTTATTTTAGTTAGGAATTGTGTTCCATGATTGGATGTAGATTCCTTGTGAAATATACATATATATTGTATTCCTATGATGCATGTTGTTTGATTAAAATGACCTCCATGTATATTCGACCCAAAGTTGTCGGCGTACCGCGGTTAGCACGCGGTATATGCGAATTTCATATGCAGCTTTAAGCTGAGCCCCTAGGGGCATCGTTTTTATTCGCAGGTACACCGAAGACGAAACCGTATGAGAGTAGGACGGGGTCGGTGGTAGCATGGGTAGTTAGATTGTAATTACTTATGCATTTGAATGAGGTGTAAGACCGAATATGTTATCGGCATCCGTATATTGTAGACTCGGTATAGTAAAGAAATGAATGGAGTGTTGTATTTGTATGGTGTACTCGGTTGTTCCAGTCCATCAGACCATGCTGTATGTGAGTTAGGCCTGGTTAGCCACAAGGGTGGCTAACGGCGTTGTATCACCATCTGATGACTGGAAATACCGAGCTTAGGAAATACCGAGTTAGGAATCAGAGACTTAGGGCTAAGGGTTGAGTGGTAGCGTGAGAGATGCGCTAGTTAGGAACTTCTAGTATGATTTGGAAACCTACAATACCAGACCCGCCCTCCACAACCCCCGTATTAAAGGCTCGGGAAAGAATGCCAGAGAGACGGGGAAACCTAATCTGGCAGTTAGTAAATATTTCTACATTAACCAGAACCTGTCATGCGGTAGATCCCGAGAACCGGAAATCCTGGAGACGGATCCCGCTGGAACGACAATAACCACACTTAATGGCGGGGGATCGAGACATCCTATTCAAAGGAGACCGAAATCTGTGGCAGCTTGGGGCGACATGCTTAGCAGTCGCGAGAACCCGGCTGACCGAGCAGCAGCAAGAAGGAAAGCATCCACCTTACAACGAGGCGGAATAGAAGAAGTAACGAAACCGGGACACAAGTCTACAGACTGCCACAGTAAATTATACCATCAATGGTATACTAACCGATTAAAGAACTAATCAAGAGTAGGCACATCCACCCAGCCACACCCGAAGAGGCCGCAATACCTAACGGGCATAACTTAGATAGCTACAACACATCTACAGGATACACCCGATAGGACTACTGAAGTAGTGCCTAAATGAGTTAAACCTCGGTAACCACAGTAAGACGTGGGAACGAGCAACGAGGTAGTGCGCAGAACCAAAGTAACTAAGAACTCGAGAGTGGAGAAGCACCTAAATGAATGACAGTCATGTCAAATGAATGAGAAACAACTCTAAGGAGTAGTTATCCAACTAAAGTATCAAGGAAGAGCCGACAAGGCTACCAAATATAATAGGGACAATATCGAAGTCGGTACGAGTTATCCCAAAACCGTCTGTACCGCGCACTTGCCACGGCAAGCGCAGTAAAAACGGACTATAAACGGACTATCAAAAAAGGAGCTTGACAAGCGACCAGTACTTAGCGAGTACCAAGAAGGCGAGAGAAGCCAATTTGGCAAGACAGCCCTAAGAATTTTGAAATGAACTTTGGAAAGGCCTAACGGCCTGACCACTATATAGAAGAGCATACCAGTCGGTGAGAAGCTAGATCTGTAAGAAGCAACCGGCATTGAAATGCCGTGAAGATTTTATTTTCAAAACTCAAACCTCAAACCTTCTTTCAAACCATTAAATTTTCCAAAAACCCCCAAATTTTAAAACCAAACCAGAGAACCATGGTATGTTATCGTAGGATGATATAAGAGATGTTGGCAACAGAATACTTCACTTAGGCGTGTGACCGACACTACAAGTGTACACAAACGAGAGATGGAACGACCGCACTCCGAAGGAGCTTGCGGGCCTGACAGACCAGTTGTTAGAGTTAGTCGGTAATGGCAACGTATCAATAAATATACTCCATGTATGTATACAAGTAGAGTACGGAACACGGGAAGTAGTCGACTCCATACTACGGACCATAAGATAAGTTCAAACCAAACAGTTGGACACCTCGAATGACCGAAGAACGCAGACAAGCTTATAAAGTGAAAGAAGTGAACCCCCATTACGAGAAAATGGGCTGATTATAGTGCGTAAAGCACAAAGTATTAAGTATGGGCATTGGATATGTCCCAAGAATCAAGGAGGAAATACCTATAACTGGAATGAATACCGCATAGCAATACGGCGAATGCCTAAAGTGAACACGTGAATATTTGATGATGGGATAGAATTCCCGTAGCATACCTCACCAAAGAGAATAATGACCTAACCAAGAAGGTAAGGAAAAAGAATCAATGGTCTAACCCAAGAACGGGAGACGTTATAACCCTATCGGGATAGTCAAAGTATATAACCGCTAGGCGGTAAGAAACTGAACATACCCAGAGTTCAAGCCGGATGTAAGGCGCAACTCAGTAACACCCAGGAGCAATACGTGAAGGGTGCCGGGGTCAACAGTAGTTGAACGCAACATCGTGTGGAGAACACAAGTGTCTAAGTGACTCGGGTAGAAACCCGAAGGGATCCCACATAACACGGAATACCCTGAATTGCCAGAGGCATGAATTAATATTAAAGATACTTAAAGAGACTTCCATGTACGGAAGCGTGAGGAAACAACCTTATCAAAACCTAGTAATACCTCCAAACCATTTAATGGTGTACGGAAAGAAGGAACTTGTATAAACAGCCGCATAGAGCATGGCTTGAGGCAAGGTGGCTTGTAAGCCAAAAAATTAACTACAAATTGTAGTTCTAAACGTTACAAACTTAAGCATAACGACATAAAAGGGAACAGTGGAGAATGAACCACTATTCTAGAGTGGGGGATACCACTAGTTTATTGTGGGGCCTAGGAGCGGCAATTGCGTGAATCCTCCAGAGAAAGGCTACCACCTAAGTATGTAATGTGAACCCGCTAGAGCGGTGTAGTGAACCCGAGCATGTGTATATTGCCAAGGTGTATATGAACACACATAGTATGTAGAAAGGCTTTGATAGCAAATGGAAGGAAACCGAGAGAGCAATCGGTTGAGAAGTAGACACTGTATGTGGGCAATATAAATTGCAGAGTAACGATGCGCAAGAAGCGCAGGGAGATTTAAAAGATTACGGTTTCATTAAGCCAAGTGAGTGGCAAGCCATAGCATAAATGGCAAGTGTTATACCCAAAATTTCAACCCCCCCGGAGTAGTCTCTAAGGTATACGTGTTACAAAGGGCAAAAGGGGTCAAAAAGCACCAAGGCGGGATTTTTCCAAGGACATTTTCGGGATTTTCTATTTTTCATATGACTTTCATAACCTTCAAACATTCCAAATATCATAGTCATTATGAAAGGTATTTCATCATTTTCAGATAATATTTATTCTGGAAATTAAGCTTTTAATTCATATTATGAGCTAATTTCTTTAATAATTAACACATGAATAACCTCAAATAGAAATAAAGGTTTCCAAAATTAAAATAAAATTGTCACATGGTTAGCATGACTACATACAATCATAAACCTGAATTATTTTATTTGGAACATTAACCCATAATTTAAAAAGAAATTCAATCATTTTTGCAATTTTCTCTCTCCTCTGGAAAATACCGAAATCAAAACAAAATGAGATGATATTTAACACAAGATAGAGATGATTATTAGAGACTAATGCCGTTGGAATTTCGTTATTTCGACTTTCCAATAATAAGTTATGAATTTTGGGAGATTCCAGATTGTGAGATTTTTATCTAATCGGTTATTTATCAAAATAACCTGATTCCAACTCTCAAAATTCTTAAAAATAATCCTTTATCTTCAGTTAAATTTCATATTTTTCTTGGCCTGCAATATATTTTAAAAAATCCGATTCCCTTGGAGCACAAAATCAGGGTTTTAGATAAAAATCTTGTTCTATCAACATGGCCTTGTGTCTTTCTATAAAAGGACCTTCCAAAAACGACCTAGGGCAGAGAAGAACCCCAAAGTCAGAGAACACAGCCACAAACCTTCTTCCCACGTTTTACACTTCCAAGCCTCAAATCAATACCGAAAACTGCAGAAATCACCCCCAAATCACCAAAAACTCATCCTTTCTTCTCCTATTGAACTTCCAAGCACCAAAACATTACAAAAACAGAAGCAACCGTCCTTAATCATACAAGGAGAAGAAATCAGAAACTCGGGTCGAAGCTGAACCGGATCGGCTACCAACGACGCGTTCGAAGTTTCCCGACGTGAAGAACAACCAAATCCCGAAGCCAAAACAGGTTAGAATTCGAATTCTTTAACTCCACTGATCACAATATGCTTCTGGTTGAAATTCCTATTCGAACTGACTTTTCTTTGCTTCTGAATTAAGGTTTGTTTACGTTTCTGTCCACTACTTGTTCAATAAGTTTCGTCCTTAATTCGTAGTAAATTGAAAACTTTTGATCACTAACATGTTTAGAATCTTTTAGGCTACGTACCCATAAATTTTGAGCCAAAAACACCACCGGGAACAGCCTTAACGCCACCGTCCGAGGTCGGTCCGCACCCACGGACGCAATGTCCGGGGTCCCGGATGCTCTGTCCGGGGTCCCGGACGCTCTGTCCGAAAGCCGGACGCCCCCGGACGGTGGCGGGATATTTTAATTTTCAAAAGTTAGGTTTTATAAAAACATGTCCGGGCCCACGGACGTCCTGTCCGTGGCCCCGGACTTTTCAAAATCTCGTTTCTCTGTTTAAATTTGACTTTTTGTGTATTAGGTAAACTGGGGTCCGTGGGTTCGGACATTAGGTCCGTGGCCACGGACGGAATAAAAATTTGACCTAATTCTGCCTCCAAACCCTAGTTTAGGTAACTTTCAATTTCACTTTAATTTTCTGTCAAAAAACGATAAAAAATAAAAAAAAACAGAAGCGCGCACCTAGGTTATAAACAACTTTGTAGAAAGCCGTAAACGAACCAAGTAGAGGAAAAACGACCTAGGAAGGGTAATGAAAGTAATTTGAACCCTAATTAAGTCGAATATCAAGCCCCCGAACCCGAACTCTCCTTCCCTAATTTGATTTAGGTTAAAATTAGGTGGCGACTCATAATAGGTTCCAGTGAGCTAGCTTAGGTTTTAATAATTATTATTATATGACATAGTTATTAATCTTAGGTTATAAGTGGACCTAAACCCGATTGGATCCTAATCAACTTTAATCAACATAGGATAGGGTTTAAAATCGAGGCTCACAGACTGGCGACTCTACTGGGGACAAGATTCTTAATATTAACTTGTTTAATTTTAAGAAAGAGGGCTTAACTTGAAAATGTTTATTTATGGCTTTATTACATTGTTTGTTTACTTTTGTGCGCAATTTAAATTTCTGTACTTTTGCATGATATGAGAGCGAGGGTCCCCATAACCGATTTCACCCCGGGACCCGTTTGAGGGTCCCCTGTCAGGGACTCACACCTTTTAGGTGATGTGAATAAGCGGGGGAAAAGAGGAGGGTGTCGTCTAACCACACCCCCTTAATACCTGGGCCTTAGCCCCTAGCGTTTCCTCCTGGCAGTGCCCTTACCTAGCCCTTTGTTTGGTCAGTCAAGACCCGACCGTAGACGCACACCTTCAGGTGATGTGAAAAGAGTGGGGAAGCCCAAAGAGAGTAGCGTGCAAGCCCTATTCCTTTGTGGTGACCTGGGCCCGCACCCCAAGCACCTCTCCGGATCGATCCATACCCGGTTTGATTTAAACGTCTAGTGAGGACATATTGAATTTGTGTGGGCCTTGTTTGCTTGTATGATCGGCCCTACCCAGCCTAGAGATTGATAGGAACTTCTCCTACATCAACCTAGCCCAACACGAATTGGCAGCTCTATTTGTTTGCGGCCCAGAGGCCCTGTTTGGTTTAACATGTGAGTCATTCGGGCTTCGGCCCAAAAGCCTAGACTTAGGTGATTTCTCTTCTGGCCCATTTTGAATTATTCAATTAGTTCTAGGCCCATAAAAAGGAAATCCACCTGAGCTTGAAATAACTCACAAGTCCTGAAAATAAAATCTTTTTCGGCTTAGCAACCATCTTCTCTGGCCCGAAGAAAGTTAGGCCTATTTGTGATTTAGGGACCATTCCAGCTCATGTGCTTTACTTCAGGCCCAAACACATTCCGGCCCAAGGGCTCATTCTAGTCTAGGTAGACTTCTTATCATGACCCTAACCCAAAACCTTAGATCTAGGTGTCATCTGTTAGGCCCAACCAAAATTACTCGGCCTAAATTCCAGTTCACATATAGAGCAATCATTCTGGCGGCCCAAGTACCACACTCATAACTCATTCCATTTGAGCCCATAGACCAATTCATAGTTTTGGCCCATGAGCTTCGCTCTCAATCCAGAATTTCGGCCCATAAAACATTTGAATCCAAGATAGTTTGCATAATTCGTTCATTCCAGTTTCCGGCTTCAAGGCCCAACAAGAGCATCAAACGAATCTAGACTTCAAGGCTTATCCCTTGGCCCAGTGGCCCATTCACGGTCCATGTGATTTCTTTCAGCTTGTTTGCTCAATTTCTAGATTCAGGCCTACATGTCCGTTCTAGTCTAGGAATCACTCTAATCTATGCACTTCACTCTCAGTTAGGCGAAGACTCAGGCCCAATTACTTCCTACATAACCCATGGGCATTCCTAGTTCGGACATTTTACAGGGCCTACTCGAAGCTTGGAAGGAAGACAATCATGGTCAATGGCGCCCCGACGGTCAACAGCTCCAGTCTCCAGTCTTCAACACGTTGGCATCAGACTGTTCAACATCACTATTTTAGAAGTTTTCTCGATTTAGCAGTTTCTTTTCTTAATCATTCTTATCTAACTTTTATGGTAGTTAGCTTCCTTTATCATTTTAGATTACAACTTTTGATGTTATCTTTCCATTCGTGAATAAGAGCATAGTTCGATTTTCGTAATTTTTTTTGCATTCATTCAACAAAACAAAAACACAAGAATTTGTTTTCTTTTTAAGGGATCACAGAGTAATCATTTCCCGACTATGGAATAAAATGACTTGTCTTTTGTTTCTAAAAGGGTGAACATGTCCGTCCTCACACCATAGACTATCCCATAATATCCACGAAGCATTCCAAAATCCGCATCTATTTAAGTGTTGTCATAAACCCCAGGTCAATACTAGGGGCAATCTGAGTTCAGGATCGTCATCTTTAATCTTTCGTTTAAGCGTGTGAACTAGTCTCTAAGTGAAATTCACGAGAGTGTCTTGAGCGGAAAAACCATGAGTGAACGAGCATGTCACTTTTACACGACTCCGGTGAGACCACATACAAAGGAAAATGTAAATGGCATAACTCCGATCGAAGGAGATAATTTGTAAATTTACTCTTAGACCTGCGAAAAGTAACAAAGAACGGATACACAAACTATCAGGAATGACGAAGCACCTAGGTACAGCACCACATAGCCAAAAGCTTGTAAACCCTGTCATTAAACCCTAGGCACCCCCGCTGAGCCTTTCATATATCCCTTTTCGATATTATGAACTCCACAGAATCACCCAGCCAATGATGAATTACCCCGACCCGGTGACCAAAGGAAGCGAGGAGCCCGACTCTCAGATAACAATCTAATCAGTCCAAAGAAGCGATGCCGCTATCAGCATGACGAAGTGATCCTTAAATGGTCCCAAAGTGGCACAGGATCCAAAGATCTCACAATCAAACCAGCTCTCATAACTCAAAACCGGGAAACACAAGAACCCCGAAGGCAAAGTCAATAAAGGATAAACAAAAAGGCAAACCCGAAGTGCCTCAAAGAAATCCAAAAAACGAAAAGAGAAATGGTGTAAAGGACAACTTCAAAAAGTCCAAGTCCAGAAGCTCGAAACAACGTCAACATGAGCAGCCAGATGACTTCAAGGCAAGGAAGATGAATCCGAGAGAAGACGCAAGTTGCAGCTTTGATCACCCATTTAAGCTCCACATACCTCAAATATCCCTACATGATCCCGTCGTCTTTCATCATCACACCCTATGGCCACGTTATAAGCTCTAAAGACTTCCAACTTGATAGTTGTGTGTCCAATCACGTGAAAGTAACAGATCAATGCGTAAATCCATCAAATATCGAATTCAATGGTCTAGAAGTTATGACCATGAGCGAGAAATGAGTGCAAACACCAACCACGTTGAGTGTAGGATAGGAAGCACCACATCAAAGCATAAGCCTCGACCCTGTGAGGATGAGACTTGTTCGCACGTTTAATCAATGAAAATACTGGGGGCAATTGATCGTTCCGATCAATTGCCATGAACTCTAGCTCAGATTGTCCTAAGGAAAAATACTGGGGGCATTGTTGGTTCCAACAATTGCCATGACAACACCAATTGAAACCTAAAGCTTGAGCACCACCATCCCACACCACAGGCATAAGCCCTTACATCCACATCAAACACCTCAGGCGCACATAAGCTCTAACCTCCACACACACACTCTCAAGCCCGTTATTAGCCTTACCCCCACAAAACCCCACAAAACCTCAGACCTTAACCCTGACCACCATCCAAAATCACAACCTAATCCTAGGTTTATCGTATATCCTGAACACCAGCAAAAGCCTTTAGCACCAAAAAAAAAAACACACCCCACCAGTGGCATGTTCATCTTCTAAGAAAGAAAATGCAAATATGAATTTCTTAGTCAGGAAGTGATTCTTTCACTTTCCTTTTTCAGTAGAGTTTTTCCCAAGCATTGCCATGTTTGGCCACCATTTTCCAGCAATTTTCTTGCTTTAAACAATTTTTAATTCTCATCATTGCCATGTTTGGCACATTTTTCAACAGTTTCTTGCTTTGAACAAATATCTTACATGCACTGTGATTGCATTTTACAAACTTTTGCGTACACCTCACCATCGCCAGTTTGGCCCTTTTACAATTGGTTTTCACCACATGCATTTGCACGAGACCATTATCTTTCTAGCCCATTTTTAGTGCGAGGCCCATCCTGCACATAACTCACTTTCACTAGATCCAATCCTTAGGCTCGTCATAAGACCTAGATCCATCCTTAGGCTCGTCATAAGACCTAGATCCATCCTTAGGCTCGTCATAAGACCTAGAACCATCCTTTAGGCTCGTTATAAGACCTAGATCCAATCTTTAGGCTCGTCATAAGACCTAGAACCATCCTTTAGGCTCGTCATAAGACCTAGATCCAATCTTTAGGCTCGTCATAAGACCTAGAACCATCCTTTAGGCTCGTCATAGGACCTAGTTGCATTCCTTTAGGCTCGTAATAAGACCCTTTAGCTTACCCACTCTCATTAAACACATTGCATTCATCTCATTCATATAGGCTCGTCATAAGACCTAGTTGCATTATCCAGGCGCGTCACAAGACCTGGCGACAGAAAAGTTGGTGAGGTGATGGCAATAAATCCTCCTGTGTTATGTCAACTTACTTTGGGATCAACGAATGGTGGGCAAAGGCAATAAGTCCCCAGGGTTTTTACCAGGAGTTATCCATGCACACCGGCTTGGGGGGCGATGGCAATAAGTCCACATTGGGTCCAGCCAGGAGCATCGGCATGGGTTTCGGTCCGTAGAAGCATCCGAGCATCATTAACATCATTAATATCATCAGCATCATCAGCATCAACATCAACATCATCAATCATCAGCATCATCACATCAACATCATCATCAGCATCATTAGCATCATTAGCATCGCTAGCATATCAGCATTCCTACATCACACATTTTATTTCATCATCTTCAGGTAGTCAACGCCTTAGAATAGCTTGACATCATTTCATTTTTAGGTAGTCAACGCCTTAGAATCGATTGACATTTACTTCATCAATTCATTTTTAGGTAGTCAATGCCTTAGAATCGCTTGACATTTATTTCATCATTTCGTTTTTAGGTAGTCAACACCTTAGAATCGCTTGACATCTTTTCATTTTCATTCTCACTCATAGGTAGTCAGCACCTTAGAATAGCTCGACACAATCTACATATAGGGTCTTTTGAGATCCAAAATTTTGGGGTATCACTCATGCATCAACTAGTCTTTTCATCTTCATTACAAAGCCTAGTTGACGGGGGGCAATCTGTTATACCCAAAATTTCAACCCCCCAGAGTAGTCTCTAAGGCATACGTGTTACAAAGGGCAAAAGGGGTCAAAAAGCACCAAGGCGGGATTTTCCAAGGACATTTTCGGGATTTTCTATTTTTCATATGACTTGTTCATAACCTTCAAACACTCCCAAATATCATAGTCATTATGAAAGGTATTTCATCATTTTTCATAGATAATATTTATTCTGGAAATTAAGCTTTTAATTCATATTATGAGCTAATATTCTTTAATAATTAACACATGAAATAACCACAAAATAGAAATAAAAGGTTTCCAAAATTAAAATAAAATTGTCACATGGTTAGCATGACTACATACAGTCATAAACCTGAAATTATTTTATTTGGAACCTTAACCCAAAATTTAAAAGAGAAATTCAATCATTTTTTGCAATTTTCTCTCTCCTCTGGAAAATACCGAAATCAAAAAAAATGTCATGATATTTTAACACACACGATAGATGATTATTAGAGACTAATGCCATTGGAATTTCGTTATTTCGACTTTCCAATAATAAGTTATGATTTTTGGGAAATTCCAGATTGTGAGATTTTTATCTAATCGGTTATTTATCAAAATAACCCGATTCCAACTCTCAAAATTCTTAAAAATAATCCTTTATCTTCAGTTAAAATTTCATAATTTTTCTCGGCATGGCATAATATTTTAACAAATCCGATTCCCTTGGAGCACAAAATCAGGTTTTAGATAAAAATCTTGTTCTATCAACATGGCTGATAAGTGTCCAAATGAGCATGATTTATAGGTGTATTTCATATATAATATTAGCACTTTTCTTGCTCATTTCTCCACTTCGGTTAGTTTTCCTCTAGTTTATGTTTTATTGTTTATCTCACAAATTTATTGGTTTAACATGAGGAAAACCAAGCTGGGAGTAAAGTAGATAAAGAGACGAACACATAGACGCAAACGGCTCAGAAAAGGACTTATAACGAAGAATGTAGAGCCGGTCAAAGAGAGGCACGCGAGAGTCACGTGCAACCGCCCCTAAGTGGCGGACGTCACACGGACAACCGCCAGGCGGACACGGCTGAGGCAACCGCCTCTTAAACGGCGGTTAAGGAGGCGGACGAGGCACAAGCAACCCACGCCTCGCGGTCAATACAGAGGCTACCGCCTCTTAACTCGCGGACAACACTGAGGCAACCGCCTCGCGTCACCATAGAGGCTAGGCTACTCCTCTTAAGGCCGCGGACAACAACACACGACGTTACCGCCACTTATTGGGCGGTACCAGCAGGCGGACACCAACAGACCGTGACTAATTATCAGTCGCGACCAGTATCTCCTTCGCGCCGTCGTCGTCTGCAACTCGCCCGACTCGCCCGCAACTTATCCATCTACTCTGCACACGCTCTGTCCCCTGCAATCAATGAAGGAAGCAATCAATGAAGCAATCAATGCTCTTCTTCATCTGCAATCAAACTCGTACGGATCCTAACCTCTATATAACCCACCACCTTAACTGCATAACACACCACGCACGACGGGAGTCTGAGAAGAAACCATTCACCACACTCACCCACTCGCTCCACTTATATTATATTTCCTCCCGTATCACCACATCATTCCACACTCACGCAGTAACAAAAGAATTAGAGAGCAGCAGTGAGAGCGAGAACAGACCAGTTCTCCTCTGAATTAATGTCAAAATCTATCTGTGTAATCTTCTTATCTCCGTTAATGTCTGAGTAATTTTCATTTGTATCCTAGGATGGGGGTTTGATTT
Source organism: Limonium bicolor (assembly GCA_023374045.1). Lineage (NCBI taxonomy): Eukaryota > Viridiplantae > Streptophyta > Magnoliopsida > Caryophyllales > Plumbaginaceae > Limonium > Limonium bicolor. Next base: position 29,366,926 of record CM041776.1, read on the forward strand.
CTAATATTACGTAATTAATATTTATCACCTGTCTCTCTTATTTTAACTTGTTTTAATTCCTTTTAACTAATATTGCTAAATGCTTTGCGCGACAAACGACTGCATTTATTTGGTAATTATCAACATATGATTTTGAGATAGTCTAGGTACCACAAAGGAATTAATCTTGATATTTACACTCCGGACTGAGCAGGAAAATATTAAGGCTTTTATTAAGAGTTTGTAACTGACAATTATTAACTCCAATAGGCAATAAATAATTGAAACAAGGTTATAAATATGGTTAAGTAATTTAGGAAATTCCCCCGCTATCCTAGGATACATTTTTCCATCCACATCACTTAATTCACCTTTTAACTGTTTTTATTATTTCTGTATTAATTTAACAACAAATCAAGCTTGCCTCCGGCTAAACCCCTTTTTACAGTTTTTAAGTAACTACCAAGACTAGGGTAAATTGAACAATCTCCCTGTGGATACGACACTCGTTATACTACTACGACCGGGAATCGTTTGCAGCCCGACGTTTATAATTTGAGTTTTTAATTTCTTTCTTTTATGTAAATTACACCTGTTTAAACCACTCAGAAATAACAACTCTGCAAATTGGCGCCGTTGCCGGGGAGATTGATTCCATCAATTTCCCTAGTTTCTGGTAGTTCACTCGCTATATATAGTAATAATCTGTTAATACTATTAAATTGTTAATCTTGGACATCTGAATTGGACATCGGACTTCTGACCTGACTTGGACATTTGACTTCGGACTCTGGACATCTAACTCCTAACCTCTATATAAACCCACCACCTTACTGCATAACACACCACGCACGACGGGAGTCTGAAGAAACCATTCACCACACTCACTCACCATTCGCTTCCACTTATATTTCCTCCGTATCACCACATCATTCCACACTCACGCAGTAACAAAAGAATAGAAGGGCAGCTGTGAGACCGAGAACAGACCAGTTCTTCCTCTGAATAATGTCAAAATCTATCTGTGTAATCTTCTTATCTCCGTTAATGTCTGAGTAATTTTCATTTGTATCCTAGGATGGGGGTTTGATTTCTAATATTACGTAATTAATATTTATCACCTGTCTCTCTTATTTTAACTTGTTTTAATTCCTTTTAACTAATATTGCTAAATGCTTTGCGCGACAAACGACTGCATTTATTTGGTAATTATCAACATATGATTTTGAGATAGTCTAGGTACCACAAAGGAATTAATCTTGATATTTACACTCCGGACTGAGCAGGAAAATATTAAGGCTTTTATTAAGAGTTCGTAACTGACAATTATTAACTCCAATAGGCAATAAATAATTGAAACAAGGTTATAAATATGGTTAAGTAATTTAGGAAATTCCCCCGCTATCCTAGGATACATTTTTCCATCCACATCACTTAATTCACCTTTTAACTGTTTTTATTATTTCTGTATTAATTTAACAACAAATCAAATCTTGCCTCCGGCTAAACCCCTTTTTACAGTTTTTAAGTAACTACCAAGACTAGGGTAAATTGAACAATCTCCCTGTGGATACGACACTCGTTATACTACTACGACCGGGAATTGTTTGCAAGCCCGACGTTTATAATTTGAGTTTTTAATTTCTTTCTTTTATGTAATTACACCTGTTCTAAACCACTCAAAATAACACTCTGCAATGGCCTTGTTCTTTCTATAAAAGGACCTTCCAAAAACGACCTAGGGCAGAGAAGCACCTCCAAAGTCAGAGAACACAGCCACAAACCTTTCTTCCCACGTTTTTACACTTCCAAGCCTCAAATCAATACCGAAACACTGCAGAAATCACCCCAAAATCACCAAAAACTCATCCTTTCTTCTTCTTCTATATGAACTTCGAAGCACCAAAACATCACAAAAACAGAAGCAAACCGTCCTTAATCATACAAGGAAGAAGAAATTTAATACCCCGGACCTGATAATGGTGATTTAGTTACTCTAATAAAATTTATTAAGGGCCTAATTGTGCCTAGAGAGTATTGGTAAAAAGAATAAAACCAAAAGAAAGGAGAAAATGTGTTAAACGCGAAAAACGCTAAAATGCGCATTAAATTTAAATAAGAGATATATGATCTCGTAAGGGTCCGAGATGGATTCCTAAGGCTTGGTTAGGCCTAATTAGTATACAGGGATGATTCCCGAAGAAAACGGATCCAAATAATGGATTAAAACGCTAACGGAGTTTTAAGCACGTTTTTCGAGGAAAACCCGAAAACGTGACTTTAAGTGGTCAAACGGACCCGTAAAAATTATAGTTGATTAAATATATAATTAAGTATTAATGGAAGCTTAGTAACCATTAAAATTAATTAAACGAGAAAATTCCGGAAAATGGACCCGGTAAGTGAATAGTGACGAAACCGGGAGTAGAAACGCGTTTAATTCGAAAAGACGAAAAATGACCCGGGCTACTAATTAATGTGGGCCGGTTTTAATTAATAAGTATACACCCAAAATAGCTTGCTAGCTATTAAGTAATAACAAGACAAATAAATAAATAAGTAAAGTAAATAGTGTAAAGCAAAAGTAAAATAAAGTACTCACCTCTCCTTCCTCATTCACATTCACGATTTGCCCTAGCGTTTGAAACTCTTCTTCCTCCTCTGTAAATCGCGAGACAAGCAGCACAACCCTCACCTTGTCCAACCTCCTCTTCTCTCTCATTTCTCAACCAAATCACACGAGATTTGTACCGTTGGACTCCTCTCGGTGAGAGCTTCGATCTTCACCCAACAAAGTTTCGATTCCTCCATTTCCATTTCCATTGACGTTGGAGCTTTTGAAGATTGAAGAGTGATTCCAACCCTTCTTCTCCTTCCTTAATGCCTTAAGGTATAAATAAGTAAGTATTTACACCATTTCAAGCTTATTCTACACATTTGTGAGACTTTTTCCTCACGTTGGAAATTCCCCTCATCATTCAGTCGAGACCGTGTGTTTCTGTGGGTGTTGGGAAACTTCTCCAATTGATTGCCTAGCCATCCATTTGGGTTCTCTAAGGTAAAATCTAGACTAAACTTTGGAAACTAGCTCTTAAAATATATATTAGGTTTTGTGGAGGAAAAGTGAATTGATTTTTGTATGTGTGTGATGGGCGGTGGTTGTAGTTGGCAACCCAAGCCCTTGTGTGGTGTGGAAAACAAGAGGAGAAAGAGGGAACAAGAGAAAGAGGAAGACGAGGAGTGAAAACTGAAAGTGAAACAAGGTAAAGAGCTTACCTTGTATTGGTTTTATTTCCTTGTGAAATTGATGTGGGTGTTGAATAAATAACTTTGAGCTTGTGTAGTCTTGGTACTACAATATTGATAGTTTAAAGGGGATGTATTAATGTACTTGAGTGTGAGAAAAATAAACTAGAAGCCAAGTTAGTGTATATGTGAAAACAAGAGGGAAATTTGGTGTATAGTTGTTGTGTTTGTGTTTCATCAAACAGGAATGAAGAAGTGTTTATGAGCTGATTTAAGTGTGGTGAATATGCTTAAGAAGTAGGCAAGTGCTGTCAAAATTTCCTAGGGATGTATGGACTTGAGTGTTTTATTCAAAGGAAGAAATTAGGTGTGTTTAAGAGGTTTAAGTGAGTGGTTAATGGTTTGGAAAACCAAACTTTGAAGGAGAGTGTGTTAGGAGTAAAAATAATGCCATGTGAGTGCTTGGAATGGCATCAGTAAGTGAGGTATGAATGGTTTAAAGAAGAAACCAAATCTGTTACAATCTGATATAAAACAAGAGAAAAACTAGGTTGTAAGTGTGTAAGAATCTAAGTAAAATTAACTAGATTGGTGGGTGTACATGGTGCTTGGTTTAAGGTGGTTTAGGTGGGTAATTAGATGCTAAAACATGTGGATTTTAGTTGGTGAAGGTAGGTTAATCAATGGGCTAAGTAATAACCTGTAATAGAGTTAGAAAATGTCAATTCTGCAAAATCTGTAGCAGGGTCCGGGACTTAGGTCCAGGACCAAGTCCCGGACCCCCCTATTTTTAACCCCCGAGAGTGCTCTGCTTGTTTGGTCCGGGTCCTAACCCCATGCCCAAGTCCCGGACCATATACATTTTTCAACCCGAGAGTTCCCTGCTTGTTTGGTCCGGGACCTAACTAACTCCATGCCAAGTCCCGGACCTATACAATTTATTAGCCGAGAGTTTGAACCAAGGTTGGTCCGGAACTTAAGTCCCATGTGAAGTCCCGGACCAGACCAGAAATGTAAAAATAAGAGTTTTAAGTGGGGTTTAAGCTAGGGAATGGCTTGTTAATGATATTATGAGATGTTGAGGCCTTGTTTGGTGACATGTAAAGGCCCTAGGAAGTGTGAGAAAATGTTAGAAGTGAGTGCGAAGTAAGAACTCAAATTAATTAAAGTAAACCAAGATAACGGGATAATGGGGTAATACGGGAATAACATTTAATTATGTTCCGTATGAGCTTAGTATTAATAATAATGTTTGAAACGTTATCAGAGGATCGTGTGTGACCCGAGCAAGGTGAGATGACACAGTAAAAGTAAAAACCCCGGTGAAAGGTATGATTTTCTCATACTCCGCGTGCTAACCGAGTTACGTTGATTTGTGTGTTTGTGTGCCGGCTTAATCAAGATTAAAGCATGAAAATAATCCCTTGTTTGATTATGTATGCCTTGTTGTATGTTGAATGAGCTAACATACTTGTATGCCGGTGTGGGCTAACATAGTGAATGGACCGACTCGTAGTGAGTAACGTTTGGCTAGAGACCCCTAGATCGGGTCGGTGCTTATGATAACGCAAACGTGCAAACACACAAACTATCCGTTAAAGTATAACGATAACGCAAACATATGAACTCCCTAGAATGTGAGGAGTTGTACGGGTTGAGTAAATACCCGATAATGGTTAGAAAACCACATTGAAACAATCCACGAAACAAATGAGAGTGGAAAGATAAGTGAACCTCCTTCAAGAGGATTTAAATAGTTCGAAGATGTGAACCAGTGAAGAAGGTAAAAGAGACCTGAGGGATTAGTAACTCCCTTGAGACATGGTCGACCTCCTATATGAGGATTTTACCTGGTATATGCAAGTAACCGAAAATGAGTAAAGTAAATGTATGGGTAACTCTTAAAACCTAAGATTAACCGAACTAAAGTAATGTTCCCAAGTCATTAGAAACATCGAGAGTGATGCTTCTAGACTAATATACATGATATTATTATAACTCCGAGAGAGGAGTGTATGGGAACGAGAGTAGTCCGAGAGTAGTCGGACCTAAGTAAAAGAGATAGGAACTGAGAGAGAGTTCCGTGAGCTAGTTGAACCTTCCCACCATGCTAGACCCAGAGTAGGGTCAAAACCGGGGAAGTAAGACTATGCTAGAGAGCCATGAGTTTTGGCCTAAGTATGTATTAAGAGTAACAAGCGTGACGTAGGAGACCTGTAGTGTCTCGAGAATCTACAAGAGCTTGAGTATAAATAACCCAAGAGTGTGGGTGAGATAATGAGTATAAATAACCCAGAGTGTGGGTGAGATAATGAGTGTAAATAACCCAAGAGTATGGGTGAGATAATGAGAATAAGTAACCCGAGAGTGTGGGTGAGTATAGTACGAGTAGCCCAAGAGAATGGGTGTGTATATGAATAAGTAACCCGAGAGTGTGGGTGAGTATAGTACGAGTAGCCCAAGAGAATGGGTGTGTATATGAATAAGTAACCCGAGAGTGTGGGTGAGTATAGTACGAGTAGCCCAAGAGAATGGTGTGTATATGAATAAGTAACCCGAGAGAGCGGGTGAGGTATTGAGTAAGTAAACAAGGCATAGTGAGGAATAACCCTCCAGGCCTAAGAGTAACCAGATACAACTAACAACCTTGTTATGTTAGTTAGGAATTGTGTTCCATGGTTGGATGTAAGTTCCTTGAGCATTACATGTACTTATTGTATTGCTATGATGCATGTTGTTTGACTAATGAACTCCATGTACATCCGACTAAGTGGTCGGCGTACCCTGGTTAGCGCTCGGGGTATGCGAATTTCATATGCAGCGTTAAGCTGAGCCCCTAGGGGCGATGTTTTTATTTTACAGGTACACCGAAGATGTTACCGTTCGAGAGTAGGACGGGGTCGGTGGGTTACATGGGTAGTAGTTTTAATTACTTATGTATTGAAAGAGGTGTAAGACCGAATGTGTTGTCAGCATCCATTTATTGTGGACTCGGTATAGTAAAGAAATGATTTGAGTATTGTATTTGTGTTTGTGTACTCGGTTGTTCCAGTTCATCAGACCGTTACGGTATGTAAGGAAGGCCTGGTTAGCCATATGGGTGGCTATTGGCGTTGTTTCACCCCTCGTAGTAATTAGAGTTCCGCTGCGTGAGTAAGAGTAATTGGTGACAATTTATGAGGTAATGACGAGCTTAACGGTTGGGGTGTTACAAAATGGTATCAGAGCGAAGTAATCGCTCTGATGACTGGAAATACCGAGCTTACGAAATACCGAGTTAGGAATTAGTGAATTAGGGCTAAGGGTTGAGTGGTAGCGTGAGAGATGCGCTAGTTAGGAACTTCAAGTATGATCTGGATACCTACAATACCAAACCCGCCCCACAACAACCCCCGTATAAAAGTTCGGGAAAGAACGCCAGAGAGTTGGGGAAACCCGATCTGGCAGTGGTTAAATATTTCATTCTGAACCAGAACCTGTCATGCGGTAGATCCCGAGAACCGGAAATCCCGGAGACGGATCCCGCTGAAATGACAATAACTGCATGCATTGATGGAAGGTCGAGACATCCTAATCCAAGGAGACCAGAATTTGTGGCAGCCTGGGGCGACATGCTTAGCAGTCGCGAGAACCCAGCTGGTCGAGCAGCAGTGAGAAGGATGCACCAATCGTGCGACCAGGTGGACTTATGAGAACTAACAAGAACCGGGACACATGTCTACGGACCGCCATAGTTAACTAATACCACCAATGGTATACGTATTGACTAAGAATCTAGTCAAAGGTAGATGCACCCAGCCTGCCACACCCAAAGAGAGTTGCAATACTTAACTGATACAGCTTAGACAGCTAGACAGAGCATAGCTACGGATATACCGAATAGGACTACAGAAGTAGTACCTAAATAAGTTAAACCTCGGTAACCACAGTAAAGACGTGGGAACGAGCAACGAGGTAAAGCATAGAATTAAAATAATTAAGGAACTCCGAGAGTGGAGGAGCACCTAAATGAACGACAGTTATGTCAAGAGGAATAAGAAGCAGCCCAAAAGAGCAGTTATCCAACCAAGGAGACGAAGGAAGAGCCGATAAGGCTACCAAATACAATATGAACGATACCGTGACCGGTATGAGTTAACCCAAAAACCGCCTGTACCGCGCACTTGCCACGGCAAGTGCAGTATTAACGGGACTTTTAAGAAGAGCTTGACAAGCGACCAGTACTTAGCAAGTACCAAGACGGCTAAAGAAGCCGATATAGCACCACAAACCCTTGAAATTGTGAAATGAAACCTTGAAAAGGGCTTAACGGCCTAATCATTGTATAAAGAACATACCGGCCAGCAAGAAGCTGGACGGGTAAGAATCAGCCGGCATTGAAATGCCATGAAGAGCTTACTTTTAAAACTCGAATTTTCTTTCAAACATAAAATTTTCCAAAAACCCCCGAATTTTTTAAAACCAAACCAGAGAACACGGTAAGTTATCATAGGATGATATAAGAGGAGTTGGCAACAGAATACTTCACTTAGGCGTATGACCGACACTACGGTTACTAAACGAGACATGGAACGACCACACTCCAAAGGAGCTTGCGGGCCTGACAGACCAATTATGAGTTAGTCGGGTAAGTGGCAACGTATCAATAAGATACTCCATGTATGTATACAAGTAGAGTACAGAACACGGGAAGTAGCCCACTCCATACTACGGACGAAAGAGCCAATCCAAACCAAGACAGTAGACACCTCGACTGATCGAAGAACACAAGGAAGCTTACCGAGTTAAGGGAGTCAAGAATCCAGTAAGATGACGGATCTAAGAATATAGCATGGAGAAGTGCGAGAAGCACAGAGCATTAGGTATAGACATTGGATATGCCTTAGGAAATACCTAATAACTGGAATGGATACCAGTGTAAGCAATAAGATGAATGCCTTAATTGATCATATCAATGTTTGATAAACGGGATAGAATTCCCACAGTATATCTCACTAAGAGAATAACGACCCAATTAAGTAGGTAAAGGAAAAGTACTAATACTCTACCCAATAACGGGAGACATTACAACCCTAAACGGGATAGTTCGAGTTATACATAGCCGCAAGGCGATGTCGCAACTGAACATAACCATAAGTACAAGCCAGATGTAATGGCATTACTCAGCAACACCCAGGAGCAATCTGAGAAGGGTGCCGGAGTCAACAGTAGTTGAACGAAACATCGTGTTGAGAACACAAGTGTTTAAGCAAACACTCGGGTAGAACCCGAAGGGATCCCCTCGTAACACGGGATAACCTAAATTGCCAGAGGGCATGAATTAATATTAAATACGAAAGGGCCTTCCATGTCTGGAAGTGTGATGAGACAACCATATCAAAGAGCCCAGAAATACCTCCTAACCATTTAATGGCATACGGAGAAGAGAACCTATATAACCAAGCCGCATGGAGCATGACTCGAGGCAAGGTGGCTTGTAAGCCGATAAAACCAACTACCATACGTAGATCCAAACGTTGTAAAACATATGCATAAAGGCACAAGAGTTATTGTGGAGCATGAACCACTACCTTAGAGTGGGGACACCACTTGTTATTGTGGAAGCCTACGGAGCGGTAATTGCGTGAATCCTCCAGAGAAAGGCTACCACCTATGTATGTAATGTGAAACCATTAAAGCGGTGTAATAAAACCTGAGCATGTGTATATTGCCAAGGAGTATTTGAAATCAAATAGTTTGTAGAAAGGCTTGATAGCAATGGAAGGAAACCGAGAGAGTAATCGGTTGAGTAGTAAACACAGTATGTGTGCAGTATGAATTGCTGAGTAAACGATGCGCAGTAAGCGTAAAGAATTGGAGTAATATATTTTTTATGAGCCAAGTGAATGGCAAGCCATAGTATATATGGCGGGAGCACTTGAGCGGAAGCTAAAGTAGTAGCGGATGCCATATAAGCGAATGTTGTAATGAGTAGAGCATGATACACAGTAACAGGTAATGATACGAGCTGATGAGAAATGTGGTAAAGGAGACTAATCATTCCTATCTCATGAGAGATTTACCGTCAAGGGTTTACGCTTCTGCACTCTGTATGACTAAGTGTTTTGGTATTGCACTTGTGCGGTAATGATCGAGTGGGAGAGCCAGGAATTGAGAAATGTCAACGAAGCCTGTTGAGTTTGAATCTAGAGAAAAAAACAGTGCAGCCTTTGGCCAAAGATGCACGAAGAATGTGGGCTGTAACCCACAGGTCCCAGGACCGATGAATGGTTAATGCAGAGTAGTATGAGGGGGAATTCTTGTACATAAACAAGTAAACAAACGTAATTCAGAAGCAACTGTTAATCGAGGAAGCACTACATATTAAGTAGTAGCTTGACCTCAACCAACAATAAGTCGGAAAAGGTAGTGAATAACCACGAGAGTATACAGAGTTATACAAAATGGATTTCCAGTGAGCTGGAGAGAAAATCTATAACTCATCGAATTCGCATACGGTAAGAGATACCAAGCGACGATTGAGAAACCTTATTTCCCATCACAAAAAGGGGATAGAAAGGAAGTGAGTAATACATTGAGAATATTGAAAGGGCGAGTTAAGCTCTAGTTATCAGACCACACAGCAAAAACTAGTGGACCGTAATTCAAAGTTAAGTGTACATGGCAAACATGAGTAGATGGCTCATCGTAAACGCCTTGAAACCTTAGAGGCTAAAACCGAACCTGGTTATGAGTTAATTAGCCGTATTGAAGTTAAAACACTTCATGATACTTGAATTAATGAACCAATGTTTAGTAATAACATGTGTTAGTTACGCGGGCGTAACCCCTTTTAAGGGGGGGTAGGGCGAGAAACCGCTTAGAGTACGTTTTACGTTTAGTGCGTAAACTACTATGTGCATAGCACAAAAGAAATTGTGTTGATGATTGGAACTTATGTTACATAAACATATGTACCCATTCATTGTGTATAATGATTATTGTGCATGAGTGATGCAAGTAACGAGTATGTAATATTTATGAAAAGAGGAGTAGAGAGACTCCTAGGGAATGAGAATCCCTATAGTATATGTCTAGTGAGATTAGACATGAGACATAATGAGTACGAAGTGGTATGAAACCGATGTGTAACCTAAGAGGGAGTGAGTTCCCTAGGTGATTTTATTTGAGAATGATTGATGGAGTGAGTTCCATCCTTTGGAGTTGCATGTTGTGTGTTTTAAGTTGAGTAATAATTTGACTAATGAGGCCACAAGTATGGAATGCCTAGGCAAGGTAAGAGAAACAAATAGAGAATAATGGATGACTTAAGTTCCATGATAAAGATAAATTGAAACAGATTGGTTTATGAATATGACTAGAAAGAGTAAAGATAGAAAACGAAAATGTTTGACTATCTGATTGTTTGAAACTGACGTGGGAGGTGGAACTTGGTCTGCTAGCGATCAAGGGAAACCGAACACAAATTGGGGTGGAAGGATAGTTCAACACTGATGCTGATCACATCAGGGTTGGATGATTCTTGAAGCTCCCTATAAGTGGTCACAAGTAATCACGCTAAGAAAAGATACAGCTACCATAAATTTGATTTGGAGTTGTGTGATGTCTTTAAAAGAATTTTCAAACAAAATTTGAAAAGGAATTTCTTCAAGTATGAAGATGGAAATGAAAACTGGTTTTAAACTGCTATCACCCGCCGATGGATGTGGCCTTAAGTCTTGATGACCGGTAGAACGGTGGGCGTGTATTAGTTTTGAAACCATTACACCGTACGTGCGGCGGTCCTAAGTGACCGGTTGGGGCGGTGTCAGTGTGTGATTTTTCCAAAGGCAGTGGGACGGGGTGAGTACCCTGAGATGTTCCTGTGTTGAGTGAGTCAACCAGTGTGCCTGAGGATATGTATATGTCTAACGTTTTGATCAGAACCGAAGGGACCGTGGGCCAGAGAGAGTAAGTGCCCATTTGTCATGAAGCGGCCGTGAACCAGAAAGAGTAAGTGTTCAACGTGACCGGTACCTGAGGGATCAGTAGTATATTACTCAATATGGATTTGAGGACTGTAGTGCCTTCTTGTCTTCGGACCGATTCCATGGAGAGAAGACAAAGAGTATTTTTGATTGCTATACATGCTGTGATATATGTGTGGTATGTGTAGTGTGAAATGAGACGGACTAGTGGAGTCTGTAAGGTTATACATGTATTGTAACCTCGGCATAGAATGCCATGAGACCAACCATATTAGATTCGCCAACTTTGAGGGCAAAGTTCCTTAAGGGGGTAGATTTTAATACCCCGGACCTGATAATGGTGATTTAGTTACTCTAATAAAATTTATTAAGGGCCTAATTATGCCTAGAGAGTATTGGTAAAAAGAATAAAACCAAAAGAAAAGAGAAAATGTGTTAAACGCGAAAAACGCTAAAATGCGCATTAAATTTAAATAAGAGATATATGATCTCGTAAGGGTCCGAGATGGATTCCTAAGGCTTGGTTAGGCCTAATTAGTATACAGGGATGATTCCCGAAGAAAACGGATCCAAATAATGGATTAAAACGCTAACGGAGTTTTAAGCACGTTTTTCGAGGAAAACCCGAAAACGTGACTTTAAGTGGTCAAACGGACCCGTAAAAATTATAGTTGATTAAATAACTATAATTAAGTATTAATGGAAGCTTAGTAACCATTAAAATTAATTAAACGAGAAAATTCCGGAAAACGGACCCGGTAAGTGAATAGTGACGAAACCGGGAGTAGAAACGCGTTAATATTCGAAAAGACGAAAAAACGACCCGGGCTACTAATTAATGTGGGCCGGTTTTAATTAATAAGTATACACCCATAAATAGCTTGCTAGCTATTAAGTAATAACAAGACAAATAAATAAATAAGTAAAGTAAATAGTGTAAAGCAAAAGTAAAATAAAGTACTCACCTTCTCCTTCCTCATTCACGATTTGCCCCAGCGTTTGAAACTCTTCTTCCTCCTCTGTAAATCGTGAGACAAGCAGCACTACCCTCACCTTGTCCAACCTCCTTCTTGCTCATTTCTCAACCAAATCACACGAGATTTGTACCGTTGGACTCCTCTCGGTGAGAGCTTCGATCTTCACCCAACAAAGTTTCGATTCCTCCATTTCAATTTCCATTGATGTTGGAGCTTTTGAAGATTGAAGAGTGATTCCAACCCTTCTTCTCCTTCCTTAGTGCCTTAAGGTATAAATAAGTAAGTATTTACACCATTTCAAGCTTTCTTCTACCATTTGTGAGACTTTTTCCCTCACGTTGGAAATTCCCCTCATTTCAGTCGAGACTGTGTGTTTCTGTGGGTGTTGGGAAACTTCTCCAATTTATTGCCTAGCCATCCATTTGGGTTCTCTAAGGTAAAATCTAGACTAAACTTTGGAAACTAGCTCTTAAAATATATATTAGGTTTTGTGGAGGAAAAGTGAATTGATTTTTGTATGTGTGTGATGGGCGGTGGTTGTAGTTGGCAACCCAAAGCCCTTGTGTGGTGTGGAAAACAGAGGAGAAAGAGGGAACAAGAGAAAGAGGAAGAAGAGGAGTGAAAACTGAAAGTGAAACAAGGTAAAGAGCTTACCTTGTATTGGTTTTATTTCCTTGTGAAATTGTTGTGGGTGTTGAATAAATAACTTTGAGCTTGTGTAGTCTTGGTACTACAATATTGATAGTTTAAAGGGGATGTATTAATGTGCTTGAGTGTGAGAAAAATAAACTAGAAGCCAAGTTAGTGTATATGTGAAAACAAGGGGAAATTTGGTGTATTGTAGTTATTGTGTTTCATCAAACAGGAATGAAGAAGTGTTTATGAGCTGATTTAAGTGTGGTGAATATGCTTAAGAAGTAGGCAGAAGTGTTCTGTCAAAATTTCCTAGGGATGTATGGACTTGAGTGTTTTATTCAAAGGAAGAAATTAGGTGTGTTTAAGAGGTTTAAGTGAGTGGTTAATGGTTTGGAAAACCAAACTTTGAAGGAGAGTGTGTTAGGAGTAAAAATAATGCCATGTGAGTGCTTGGAATGGCATCAGTAAGTGAGGTTGAATGGTTTAAAGAAGAAACCAAATCTGTTACAATCTGATATAAAACAAAGAGAAAAACTAGGTTGTAAGTGTGTAAGAATCTAAGTAAAATTAACTAGATTGGTGGGTGTACATGGTGCTTGGTTTAAGGTGGTTTAGGTGGGTAATTAGATGCTAAAACATGTGGATTTAGTTGGTGAAGGTAGGTTAATCAATGGGCTAAGTAATAACCTGTAACAGAGTTAGAAAATGTCAATTCTGCAAAATCTGTAGCAGGGTCCGGGACTTAGGTCCAGGACCAAGTCCCAGACCACCCCTATTTTTACCCCCGAGAGTGCTCTGCTTGTTTGGTCCGGGTCCTAACCCCATGCCTAAGTCCCGGACCATATACATTTTTCAACCAGAGAGTTCCCTGCTTGTTTGGTCCGGGACCTAACTCCATGCCCAAGTCCCGAACCATATACAATTTATTAGCCGAGAGTTTGAACCAAGGTTGGTCCGGGACTTAAGTCCCATGTGAAGTCCCGGACCAGACCAAAAATGTAAAAATAAGAGTTTTAAGTGGGGTTTAAGCTAGGGAATGGCTTGTTTATGATATTATGAGATGTTGAGGCCTTGTTTGGTGACATGTAAAGGCCCTAGGAAGTGTGAGAAAATGTTAGAAGTGAGTGCGAAGTAAGAACTCAAATTAATTAAAGTAAAATCGAGATAACGGGATAACGGGGGTAATACGGGAATAACATTTAATTATGTTCCGTATGAGCTTAGTATTAATAATAATGTTTGAAACGTTATCAGAGGATCGTGTGTGACCCGAGCAAGGTGAGATGACACAGTAAAAGTAAAAACCCGGTGAAAGGTATGATTTTCTCATACTCCGCGTGCTAACCGAGTTACGTTGATTTGTGTGTTTGTGTGCCGGCTTAATCAAGATTAAAGCATGAAAATAATCCCTTGTTTGATTATGTATGCCTTGTTGTATGTTGAATGAGCTAACATACTTGTATGCCGGTGTGGTCTAACATAGTGAATGGACCGACTCGTAGTGAGTAACGTTTGGCTAGAGACCCCTAGATCGGGTCGGTGCTTATGATAACGCAAACGTGCAAACACACAAACTATCCGTTAAAGTATAACGATAACGCAAACATATGAACTCCCTAGAATGTGAGGAGTTGTACGGGTTGAGTAAATACCCGATAATGGTTAGAAAACCACATTGAATCAATCCACTAAACAAATGAGAGTGGAAAGATAAGTGAACCTCCTTCAAGAGGATTTAAAATAGTTCGAAGATGTGAACCAGTGAAGAAGGTAAAAGAGACCTGAGGGATTAGTAACTCCCTTGAGACATGGTCGACCTCCTATATGAGGATTTTACCTGGTATATGACAAGTAACCGAAAGTATGAGTAAAGTAAATGTATGGGTAACTCTTAAAACCTAAGATTAACCGAACTAAAGTAATGTTCCCAAGTCATTAGAAACATCGAGAGTGATGCTTCTAGACTAATATACATGATATTATTATAACTCCGAGAGAGGAGTGTGTGGAACGAGAGTAGTCCGAGAGTAGTCGGACCTAAGTAAAAGAGATAGGAACTGAGAGAGAGTTCCGTGAGCTAGTTGAACCTTCCCACCATGCTAGACCCAGAGTAGGGTCGAAACCGGGGAAGTAAGACTATGCTAGAGAGCCATGAGTTTTGGCCTTAGTATGTATTAAGAGTAACAAGCGTGACGTAGGAGACCTGTAGTGTCTCGAGAATCTACAAGAGCTTGAGTATAAATAACCCAAGAGTGTGGGTGAGATAATGAGTATAAATAACCCAAGAGTGTGGGTGAGATAATGAGTGTAAATAACCCAAGAGTATGGGTGAGATAATGAGAATAAGTAACCCGAGAGTGTGGGTGAGTATAGTACGAGTAGCCCAAGAGAATGGGTGTGTATATGAATAAGTAACCCGAGAGTGTGGGTGAGTATAGTACGAGTAGCCCAAGAGAATGGGTGTGTATATGAATAAGTACCCGAGAGAGCGGGTGAGGTATTGAATAAGTAAACAAGGCATAGTGAGGAATAACCCTCAAGGCCTAAGAGTAACCAGATACAACTAACAACCTTGTTATGTTAGTTAGGAATTGTGTTCCATGGTTGGATGTAAATTCCTTGAGCATTACATGTACTTATTGTATTGCTATGATGCATGTTGTTTGACTAATGAACTCCATGTACATCCGACTAAGTGGTCGGCGTACCCCGGTTAGCGCTCGGGGTATGCGAATTTCATATATGCAGCGTTAAGCTGAGCCCCTAGGGGCGATGTTTTTATTTTACAGGTACACCGAAGATGTTACCGTTCGAGAGTAGGACGGGGTCGGTGGGTTACATGGGTAGTAGTTTTAATTACTTATGTATTGAAAGAGGTGTAAGACCGAATGTGTTGTCGGCATCCATTTATTGTAGACTCGGTATAGTAAAGAAATGATTTGAGTATTGTATTTGTGTTGTGTACTCGGTTGTTCCAGTTCATCAGACCGTTACGGTATGTAAGGAAGGCCTGGTTAGCCATATGGGTGGCTATTGGCGTTGTTTCACCCCTCGTTGTAATTAGAGTTCCGCTGCGTGAGTAAGAGTAATTGGTGACAATTTATGAGGTAATGACGAGCTTAACGGTTGGGGTGTTACAAGAAATCAGAAACTCGGGTCGAAGCTGAACCGGATCGGCTACCAACGACGCGTTCGAAGTTTCCCGACGTGAAGGAACAACCAAATCCCGAAGCCAAAACAGGTTTGAATTCGAATTCTTTAACTCCACTGATCACAATACGCTTCTGGTTGAAATTCCTATTCGAACTGACTTTTCTTTGCTTCTGAATTAAGGTTTGTTTGCGTTTCTGTCCACTAACTTGTTCAATAAGTTTCGTCCTTAATTCGTAGTCAAATTGAAAACTTTTGATCACTAACATGTTTAGAATCTTTCAGGCTACGTACCCATAAATTTTGAGCCAAAAACACCACCGGGAACAGCCTTAACACCGCCGTCCGAGGTCGGTCCGCACCCACGGACGCTATGTCCGGGGTCCCGGACGCTCTGTCCGAAAGCCGGACGGTGGCGGGATATTTTTATTTTCAAAAGTTAGGGTTTTATAAAACATGTCCGGGCCCATGGACGTCCTGTCTGTGGCCCCGAACTTTTCAAAATCTCGTTTTTGTTTAAATTTGACTTTTTGTGTAATTAGGTTAACTGGGGTCCGTGGGTTCGGACATTAGGTCCGTGGCCACGGACGGAATAAAATTTGACCTATTTCTGCCTCTGAAACCCTAGTTTAGGTAACTTTCAATTTCACTTTAATTTTCTGTCAAAACACGTTAAAAAATAAAAAAACAGAAGCGCGCACCTAGTTTAAAAACATTTGTAGAAAGCCGTAAACGAACCAAGTAGAGGAAAACGACCTAGGAAGGGTAATGAAAGTAATTTGAACCCTAATTAAGTCGAATATCAAGCCCCCGAACCCGAACTCTCCTTTCCTAATTTGATCTAGGTTAAAATTAGGTGGCGACTCATAATAGGTTCCAGTGAGCTAGCTTAGGTTTTAATAATTATTATTATATGACATAGTTATTAATCTTAGGTTATAAGTGGACCTAAAACCCGATTGGATCCTAATCAACTTTAATCAACATAGGATAGGGTTTAAAATCGAGGCTCACAGCGAGAGTGCATGAGCGGAAGCTAAACTAGTAGCGGATGCCATTGTGTAAGCGAATGCTGTAATGAGTAAGAACATGGTACGCAGTAAGCGACCATTGTAAGAGTAAAATAAGATAATGATATGAAGCTGATGAGAAAATGTGGCAAAGGAGACATGTTCATTCCTATCTCATGAGAGAATTACTACTGCCAAGTGTTTACGCTTCTGCACTCTGTATGACTGAGTGTTTTGGTATTGCACTTGTGCGGTAATGATCGAGTGGGAGAGCCAGGAATTGAGAAATGTCAATGAAGCCTGTTGAGTGAGAATCTAGAGAAAATAACCGTGCGGCCATTGGCCAAAAATGCACGAAGAACGTGGGCAGTAACCCACGGGTCCCAGGACCGATGGATGATGAATATGAAGTAGAATGGATGAAGAATTCTTGTGCAGATACAAGCAAACAAACATAATTGAGAAGCACTATTAGACGAGGAAGCACTACAAAAATGAGTAGTAGCTTGAGCTCAACCGACAATAAGTCAGGAATAGTAAGTGAATAACCACGAAGGTATACAGTGCTATACGGAATAGATTTCCAGAGAGCTGGAGAGAAAATCTATAACTCATCGAATTCACATACGGTAAGAGATACCTAGCGACGATTGACAAACCTTTATTTCCAAGTAAAAAGGGATAGAAAGGGAGTGGATTAATACATTGAGTATACCAAAGAGCGAATTAAGCTCTAATTACCAGGTCACACAGCAAAAGCTTGTGGACCGTAATTCAAAGTTAAGTATATGAGTAGATGGCTCATCATAAACGCTTTGAAGCCTTAGAGGCTAGAACCGAACCCGTTATGAGTTAAAATACTTCATGATACCCGAATTAGTGAACCAATGTTCAGTAATAACATATGGTCTGTTACGCGGGCGTAACCCCTTTTAAGGGGGGTAGGGCGAGAAACCGCTTAGAGTATATTTTACGTATAGATGCGTAAACTACTATGTGCATAGCACAAAAAGAATTATTTTGATGATTGGTCCACATGTTACATAAACATGTGTATCCATTCATCGTGTAAGTATGAGTATCGTGCATGAGAGATACGAGTAATGTGTATATAGTATGTATGAAAAGAGGAGTAGAGAGACTCTGGGGAAAGAGAATCCCTATAGTATATGTCTATTGAGATTAGACATGAGATATTATGAGTATAAATAGGTATGAAACCAGTGTATAACCTAGTAGGAAGTGAGTTTCCCTAGGTGATTTTAATTGAGAATGATTTATGGAGTGAGTTCCATCCTTTGGAGTTGTATGAGGAATGTTTTAAATTTTGCAACAATTTGACGTGACTAATGAGCCCATAAGTTGCTTAGGTAAGTAAACGAAGTAAGTTGAGAATGGCGAATGACCTAAGTTCTAGGAATTAGAGATAAATTGAATGAATTGTTTTGTGATTATGATTAGAAAGAGTAAAAGATAGAAAACGAAAATGTTGACTATCTGATTGTTTGAAACTGACGTGGGAGGTGGAACTTGGTCTGCTAGCAATCAAGGGAAGCCGAACACAAATTGGGGTGGAAGGATAGTTCAACACTGATGCTGATCACATCAGGGTTGGATGATTCTTGAAGCTCCCTATAGTGGTCCAAGTTAATCACGTTAAGAAAAGGGGCAGCCTACCACAAATTGGATTTGGGAGTTGTGTGATGTTTTAAAAAG
The DNA here is from genome assembly GCA_023374045.1 of Limonium bicolor. NCBI lineage: Eukaryota > Viridiplantae > Streptophyta > Magnoliopsida > Caryophyllales > Plumbaginaceae > Limonium > Limonium bicolor. The sequence continues at coordinate 29,385,607 of CM041776.1, forward strand.
AATTTTCAAACAGGATTTGAAAAAGGTTTTTCTTCAAGTATGAAGATGGAAATGAAAACTGGTTTTCAAACCGCTATCACCCACCGATGGCTACGGCCTTAAGTCTTGATGACCAGTAGAACGGTCGGCGTGTATTAGTTTTGAAACCATTGCACCGTACGTGCGGCGGTCCTAAGTAACCGGTTGGGGCGGTGCAAACGATTCTTTTGGTATATTAAAAGCCTAGAAATAATCCTAGAATTCAATAATTTAATAGATCGTCAGGTTGCAAAAATCCCGGTCGAATAGTATAGCAATTCAATGAAGCGACCTGGGTGTCAATCCACGGGACTTGATAAGTAAGTCTAGCCTTAGGTAAAGGTTAACTCAAAAAGGGGGGTTTTGTTTTGGTTTTGGGTTTTAAAAAGATAACAAGAAAGTAAATAGCAGATAAATTAAAGTGATAGTCTTGGGAGTGTGAACGGTACTCTAGGTTCAGGGAGTTGTTTCACTAGCTAAGTTCTGCATATTTTACTACTTAAGTGGAGACTTGGATTGGCTTATAATTCTCAATTATCTATTCTGTATTAAGTCTTAATTCCAGATAGCTCATCTAGACAGGGCATGTAGTTCTAATCTAGACCTAGCAAGTATATCTAGATGGTTTTATTGTACAGAATTATTAGTCTGGTTTTAATCCGGACTAAAGCTCCTAGTGACTAAAGTAACCTATCCGATTACAAATATCACAAGTAACAGGTTAATAGGACCGTCAATGCTAATCACCTTATCTGTTCATAACATGATTCGAGGGCTTATAATAAATTCATGACGTTTATTAAAAGCACGTATACGCATTAACCTGAACAATCCAAAATAGTCTCAACAAGCAGTAAAATAATGCAAAGTTTAGCTAGTTACAACATCCCTTCCCCAGAGTAAATCCCCTTAGCTAGACATAGTAATTAATAACGTAAAAGAGAGAGAGTTTGAAGAAATCATCTGGTGTGAAGATTCGTCGTGCTCTCCAGCCCTCCGTTCAGTGCTATGTCGACTCAGAGGTTGGACTTGGTGACAACGGGTTGAAAGTGGATTCTCTGGTGGTGTGATCGTGGAGCGGTTCTGGAGATGAGTGAAAGTGAGTACGTGGTTTTATTTTGGGAAGTGGAAGTGTGGAAGTGTAGTGGTGTCGGGTGAATTTGGAGAAGATGGATGAAGTGAGTGAGTGATAGATGAGTGATTCAGGGTGATGAACGAGTGAGGGATGATTAATGGACGAGTGATGGACGACTTGAGCAGAGTGATTTGCAGCTCTATTTATAGATACGTGGAGCGGGATGCAGACAAGGAGATGAGCGGTGCAGTATTCAAGGACGGTGAAGTTGGTACGCAGATCCGGGAAAATTGCAGTCAGAGATTTCATTCATCATCGGGCAGCAGCAATTGATTGTAGAGCCAGCGTCACGCGTGCACAAATTAAGGTGGGCGCCGTCTGTAATAAATGAAGTAGCAGTTCGAGTGCGGCGCCGCGAAAAGGAAGAAGAAGACGCCGCGAAGAACGGAGAAATTTCTCCGCGTCGAATTTGAGCCTCGTCCGCTTCTTCCGTCCGCCTATTAACCAGGCGGTTGCCTGTGTCCGCCTCCAAGACCGCCCAACAACAGGCGGTTGCCTAAGTTGAGTCCGCCTCCCTGACCGCCCAACAACAGGCGGTTGCCTAAGTGGAGTCCGCCTCCCTGACCGCCCAACAACAGGCGGTTGCGCCCCTCTCTTGTCCGCCAGTTTTGAAGATGTACAAGCTGTATTATATATGTATATGTATACGAGTGTACTCCAATCTTGAATCGGCTCCAGATTCTTCGTTATAAGTCCGTTTTACTCGCCGTTTGTTGCGTTGGAAAGCTCGTGAGGAGAACTATGCATTTCCATCATCAATTCCTGATTTTATCATATAAATTGGTTTTAGTTCTTACCCAAAGTAAGAGTTATGAAAAACATAGGATAAGTGTGAGAAGGTGCGTAAAAAATTACATAAATTAATGATCAAGCACCTATAAAACTATATAAATTTCACACTTATCAAATCACCCCACACTTAGCCTTTTGCTTGTCCTCAAGCAAAACTCTCAAACAAAGGTTCAAACCGAACATATGAAACTTAACTCAAAAGGAAGAGCACAGAAGTAGGATTACTAGTTCTACTGATAAAGGGGTATTATTATTTTCTTTTTCATAAAACAAGAAGTTATTCAAGGCTAATAATAGAGAAACAAAACCATAAGAACCTCGCCTTTAGCAATGAGCCAATCCTACCTTTTTCATTCACAAACCATTAGAACGACAAGGGGCATGAAGTAAGATCTTATTCCATCATACCTTTCAATGCCACATACTCTTGATCCATGAAGAGAATTAAATTTTTATTCAGCTCAGCGATTGCACATTTTTTAAAGCGCTTTTAATTTCTTTCACCACAGACTTTTCTCTCCACCTATGTAACGGCTTTGGGTCAACTATCCTAGATCACAAGGACCTTAGGTAGCTAGGTGATGAGGCACCCCAAAGGACTTAATAACCAAGTGGACGAGGCCCGACTTTGGATCAGAATTAAAATTAAGCATGCTTAGGATCAGCGGAGTACCTTGCCTTGTTCTTTTTCCAACCATTTCAATCCAGACATTCCAAGGCTCAAGGCTAAAAACAGGGTTCAGATGGTGAGTATTCTCAATCATTATAGCTTTCACAAAACATAGACTTCATTTTAATCAATTAAAACCAGAAAAATTTAAAATTTTTGCACCCCATTATCAGCTAACCAATTATACCTCCTCTATGGCTTTCTTCCAAGTTGAGCAACACAGCAGGATTTAAACATTTGCTAGAGAACAAGCTCAAAGATACACAAAAGATAAGCTACGAAGGAGGTTACCCCACCCCACACTGAGAGTGAAGCAATGTCCTCATTGCTTGGGAAGTATTAACAATGTGCAAGTAATCCAACGGGAACAAAAGTAAAACCTATAGCAGTTCAGAGGGGAGTATGTGTAACATTTAAGAGTTAAAGGATTTAGAATACTCCCCAGAGTCCGTTCACGGTGTGTTGCACGGTCCACCCCACACTTGAGTTCAGCTGTCGAATCGCGTAAAATGTACCTGTTAAGAAGATTCTATACAGCCAGAAGAACTCAAGTTATTACTATCGCATGTGCTGCCACTCTTTATCAATATTTTGTTATTTTGTTTTTTTATATTAAATTAAAACCATTGATCTAACACACCTTAAAAATGGAACATTACCACAAAGAATTTAAATAAAAAAACAAAACACACGAAATGTAGAAATTAAATAGCAAGAGTGTTTAAGGACTCCCTGATCCGATGGGTTGCCTCCCACCAAGCCGCCCGGAGTTAAAGTCTCTGGCTAGACTTTACAGATAAGGTCAAGGAGGGCCGCCACCACAGCAGCTAGCAACAGCTCTCTTCAGTCTGAAGTACCATTGCAGGCGCGGCTTTTTGGATGTTTTTGGAGAGGGAGCTGTAGTACAGATAGCAGAAATAGAATTTATGGAACTGGAACTTTCAATTAAGGATATACCTGGTGCAGGAGGCTGAGAAAAGGTGTCGCCTAAGTACTTCTTCAGTCGAGCACCATTCACTTTGAATACTTCTCCTGTCTTGTTCTCTAGCTCGTATGCACCATAAGTAGTGATCCCCACAACTTGGAATGGACCTGCCCAATGTGATTTCAACTTACCGGGGAAGAGACGCAGCCTGGAATTATAGAGCAACACTCGATCACCTATTTTGAATTCTCTCTTATGGATCATCTGATCATGAATTCTCTTTGTTCGCTCCTTATAAATTCTGGAACTGTCATAGGCTTGCGCTCTAAGTTCCTCGAGTTCAGATAGTTGAAATTTTCTTTTCTCTCCAGCGGTGTGCAGATCAAAATTCAGGGCTTTCAATGCCCAGTAAGCTTTGTGCTCTAATTCGACTGGAAGATGACAAACTTTTCCATACACAAGTTTAAAAGGAGACATCCCTATAGGAGTCTTGAAAGCAGTCCGATATGCCCATAAAGCATCATCTAGTTTAACTGACCAGTCCTTCCTTGATGCATTTACAGTCTTCTGTAGGATCCATTTTAGCTCCCGATTAGTCACTTCTGCCAGACCATTAGTTTGAGGGTGGTAAGGTAGTGCTACCTTGTGGGTCACCCCATATTTACTCATTAAGGAGTCAAAGGCTCGGTTGCAGAAGTGGGAGCCACCATCACTGATAATTGCCCTGGGCACCCCGAATCTGGTGAATATGTGTTTCTTCAGGAATTTCACCACCGTCTTGGAATCAGCATTGTGGCATGGGATAGCTTCTACCCACTTTGAGACATAATCCACAGCTACTAGGATGTATTGGTTTCCATGAGATGAGGGAAAAGGGCCTGTGAAATCTATGCCCCAAACATCAAAAAGTTCTACCTCTAGAATGCCTTTCTGTGGCATTTCATGCTTTCTGGAGATGTTTCCCATCCTTTGACAGGAGTGACAATGGGAACAGAAACGGTGGACATCTTTATGTAGAGTAGGCCAGTAGAAACCACACTCTAGTATCTTTGCAGCTGTTCTTGTATAACCATGATGGCCACCTGCCTCTTTAGCATGACAGAATTCAATTACACTCCGGATCTCCTTATCTGGAAGACATCGCCTTATCAAACCATCAGCACAGATCCTAAATAGATAGGGATCCTCCCAGATATAGTGGCGGGTCTCTGACAAGAATTTCTTCCTCTGGTTATAGCTGTAGTCATGAGGAATTAAACCAGTAGCCAGATAATTGACTAAGTCAGCGTACCATGGTTCATCTACTTTTCCAATTTTGAACACCGTCTCATCCGGGAAGAATTCGTTGATCGGGATTCCATCATCAGGGATATCAAGTCGAGATAGGTGATCAGCAACTCCGTTCAGCTTCCCCTTTTTATCCACAACTTCTAAATTAAATTCTTGGAGAAGTAAGATCCACCTCAGAAGTCTTGGTTTCGATTCATTCTTCTGAAAAAGATATTTGAGGGCTGAATGATCGGTGTGGACTATCACCTTGCTTCCAAGTAGATATGGTCGAAACTTGTCCAAGGCAAACACCACAGCTAGCAACTCCTTCTCTGTAGTAGTGTAATTTTTCTGTGCGTCAATCAAGGTCTTGCTAGCATAGGTGATTACCCTCAGCATCTTGTCTTTCTTCTGACATAGTGCGGCGCCCACAGCATAGTCGCTCGCATCCGTCAGGATCTCAAATGGTTCAGACCAATCCGGTGGGACCACAATTGGTGCTGAGCAAAGCTTTTCTTTGATGGTCTGAAATGCTGTCAAGCACTCCTCTATGAACTGAAACTTGATATCCTTCTGAAGCAGGTCTGACAGGGGTTTAGCAATTTTTGAGAAGTCCTGTATAAACCTCCTGTAAAACCCTGCATGACCAAGGAAAGATCTTACATCTTTAACTGAAGTTGGTGGGGGCAGTTTTTCTATTACCTCTATCTTGGCCTTGTCCACCTGGAGGCCTTCTCTTGACACTTTATGCCCAAGAACAATTCCTTCTTGTACCATGAAATGGCACTTCTCCCAATTCAGCACAAGGTTCGTGTCCTCACAGCGAGCCAAGATCTGATCTAATTGCTCCAGACAAACATCGAAGCTTTGTCCATAGACAGAGAAGTCGTCCATGAAAACTTCGATGCTTTTCTCAATAAAATCATTAAAAATCGCCATCATACATCGCTGAAATGTGGCTGGAGCATTGCAGAGACCAAAGGGCATCCTCCTGTATGCAAAAGTACCATAAGGATAGGTGAAGGTAGTCTTCTCCTGATCTTCTGGCGCAATGGGAATCTGGAAATAACCACTGTACCCATCAAGGAAGCAGTAGAACTCTTTCCCAGCTAACCGCTCCAACATTTGATCAATGAATGGTAGTGGAAAATGGTCCTTCCTTGTGGCTTCATTCAAGCGCCGGTAATCGATGCACATCCTCCAACCTGTGGTTTGCCTCTGGGGTACCAATTCACCTTTCTCATTTGGCACTGCAACTATCCCCCCTTTCTTTGGAACAACCTGGACTGGAGACACCCACTGGCTGTCAGAAATAGGGTAGATAATACCTGCGTCAAGAAGCTTTAGTACTTCGGCCTTGACCACCTCCTTTAGATTTGGATTCAACCTTCTCTGGGGCTGCCTCACTGCCTTGTAATTTTCTTCCATATGAATCCGGTGTGTGCAGAAACCTGGATTGATCCCCTTGATGTCAGCAACTGTCCAACCCATAGCACTTTTATGTTTCTTTAGCACCTCCAGAAGTCTAGTTTCCTGCGACATAGACAAAGATGCAGAGATAATAACAGGCAGGGTGTTACCCTCTGCCAGGAAAACATATTTAAGATGGGAAGGGAGAGATTTAAGTTCCAAGGTAGGAGGCTTCTCTATTGAAGGTATGGGTCTTTGGATGGATCGTTCCAACTTTTCTACAGGAGGAAAGGAGGAACGAAAGTATGATTTCCCTTGATTTAGCTGCTGGACGACCGAGGCCATCTCAAAGCTGTTTTTGTCATCCTCAATGGATCGACTTATTACCTGCTCTAAGATATCAGAAAACTTAAACAAAGAATTAAAAGAATCAATACTCCTATAGGTGTAGTCATCATCAAGATCATAAGAATTATCAATTAAATCAGCAGAGAAAACAGCTTGAGAAGAAGTGTTTTTCTGCATCATCTTATTTATATCAAAGCTTAATTCTTCATCATGAAATTTCAAGGTGATCTTCCCCTTGTCAACATCAATAACAGTCTTTGCAGTTCTGAGGAAAGGTCTACCGAGAATCAGAGGTACCTCAACATCTTCATCCATGTCAAGGATCACAAAATCAGCGGGGAAGAAAAATTTTCCCACACTAACAACTACATTTTCAACCATACCTCTTGGTGTGATCGATGATCTATCAGCTAACTGGAGTCTGAAATGAATGGGAACGAGCTCACCTGCATGAAGCTTTTTGAACATGGTGTATGGCATCAGGTTGATGCTCGCTCCTAGATCGCAGAGACCGTATCCGCAATCCATGTCTCCAATTGAACAGGGGATGATGGGCTGACCAGGATCACCACGCTTTGGAGGCAGCATCTGTCGGAGAGCTGCTGAACAAGTTTCGGTCAGCTGGATGGTGTCCTTCTCTTTATATTTCCTCTTATTCGAAATCAGATCCTTCACAAATTTAGCATAATTTGGCATCTGCTTAATCGCATCAATAAGAGGGATATTGATAGTCAGCTTTCTAAAAACATCTAAAAATCTTCCAAATTGCTCATCGAGCTCTCGCTCTTTGAGACGGTTTGGAAATGGAAGTTCCTCTGCAGATATTTTTCCCTTTTTATTTTTAACAGCAGTAGAAAGAGAGGAAGAAGGAATAGGAGCCTGGGTCTCCTCAGAAACTACCTCAGGAGGGGCGGGATGCCCTGATGGTGCACCGGCGGTGTTAGAAAGAGGCTCGGTCTCTTCATCAGTACGGTTTCCTGCCACTTTATCTGTGTTTAAGTTCCTCCCACTTCTCAGGGTAACAGCTGTTGCTTCTTCAGAATCCTCACAGTCTTCATCTGAGACCGACACTGCCTTTAACTGCTCCTTTGGATTGGTTTCTGGTTGGGAAGGCAATGATCCAGACGGTCTCTGCTGTAAGAGGAATTGAGTCAACTGACTCATTGTTCCTTGCATGTCAACCATAGCCTTCTCTAGTTTTTGTTGACCGGTTGATAGATTCTGGTTGATAACAGATTGTTGTTCCTGGGAGGTGACCAATTTTTCTACCATCTCTTGGAGTCTGGCATTGTTTGAATTTAGGGACGGTTGCTGGAACTGTGTCTGTTGTGGCCTTGGTTGATTGTACTGAGGCCTAAAACCTGGTGGGGCTCCTTGGACAGCTTGCTGAGGTTGCATTTGATGAGAATTTAGTGCATTGTTGGGGTTCCCATATCTTAAGTTGGGATGCTGATTCTGCATCCATGGCTGCTTATAGTTTTGACCAACAAAATTCGCTTCCTCCATTTGCCTCATCTCCGAAACCGTAGGGCAGTCTTCGTAATCATGAGCTCCCCGCACTGAGAACAAATGTCGTTTGAGCTAGTAGTTACTGTCTTCATGGTTTGAACCGGAGTTCGTCCTAGAGTAAGCTGCTCGAGCATTTTTGCCATGCTACCCATGGTGGTGTTTAAATGAGCTTGTTCGGCCATGAGCTGCTCTATCATGGGGTCTGGAGCTCGTGAAGGACTGGGACCCACAGAGAAGACTCTTCTTCCACTGGTGCTCCATTGATGAAGCTCCTCGCAGTATGATTCCATAGCAGCCATAAACTCTTCCCCACTCTTGGTTAATAAGTTTCCACCAAGGGCTGCTCGTACTTCTCCTCTATTTTCCTCTTTTAGCCCTTGGAAGAATCCTTGTGCTAGAGAGGTCGTATTTTGTCCATGATGAGGGCATTGGCGAAGCAATTCTTTGAACCTATCCCATGCTTCACAGACAGTTTCACTACCTAATTGCTTAAAAGCTGTTAAGTCGGCTATCATTTGACGGGTCCTCGAGATGGGAATATATTTTTCATAGAATATGTCCGTCATCTGCTCCCAGGTTGTGATAATACCGGGGGGCAGACGATGGAACCATTTGGATGCTTCACCTGATAAACTATGCTGAAAAAGATAAAGACGAGCATATTCCTCTAAACCTTGCGATAAACCGAGAGAGTCTAGATGTACCAGAAATCTGTGAATGTGATCGAGTGCATCAGCAGGATCTGCTCCTGAGAAGGTTCCCGCAGGATGATTCCGAACGGCGTTGGTTTGATGGCTTGGCTTGAGCTTCTGCCATTCTGATATGAGTTCTGCCGTCAGTTGTGGTAGAATCACTGGGCCTCTCCTAGGAGCTGATGGTGGCCTGTTAATTCTCCCCATTGTGACTTGTGGATTTGTAGAGGGCCTACATCGTTTCCAGCCATGTTGAAGTTCAGTTGCCTTCTTGCTCGAAGAGCCTGGAGAAAGACTCTTTCGATTTCAGGATCGAAGTCCGTTCCGGGTGGACCAGAAGATCGCATTCTACGCATTCACCAGGAAAGGTAGAATTAACAACAAGTTGTAATAAAGATAAAATGATAAGGGACTGAATTATGAAGTAAACAAACAAGAGATTATAATACAGCAATGAGTTGACCTAGGCGTAGGGACTAGACAAAGTCAAGTCCCCGGCAACGGCGCCATTTTGCAAACGATTCTTTTGGTATATTAAAAGCCTAGAAATAATCCTAGAATTCAATAATTTAATAGATCATCAGGTTGCAAAAATCCCGGTCGAATAGTATAGCAATTCAATGAAACGACCTGGGTGTCAATCCACGGGACTTGATAAGTAAGTCTAGCCTTAGGTAAAGGTTAACTCAAAAAGGGGGGTTTTGTTTTGGTTTTGGGTTTTAAAAAGATAACAAGAAAGTAAATAGCAGATAAATTAAAGTGATAGTCTTGGGAGTGTGAACGGTACTCTAGGTTCAGGAGTTGTTTCACTAGCTAAGTTCTGCATATTTTACTACTTAAGTGGAGACTTGGATTGGCTTATAATTCTCAATTATCTATTCTGTATTAAGTCTTAATTCCAGATAGCTCATCTAGACAGGCATGTAGTTCTAATCTAGACCTAGCAAGTATATCTAGATGGTTTTATTGTACAGAATTATTAGTCTGGTTTTAATCCGGACTAAAGCTCCTAGTGACTAAAGTAACCTATCCGATTACAAATATCACAAGTAACAGGTTAATAGGACCGTCAATGCTAATCACCTTATCTGTTCATAACATGATTCGAGGGCTTATAATAAATTCATGACGTTTATTAAAAGCACGTATACGCATTAACCTGAACAATCCAAAATAGTCTCAACAAGCAGTAAAATAATGCAAAGTTTAGCTAGTTACAACATCCCTTCCCCAGAGTAAATCCCCTTAGCTAGACATAGTAATTAATAACGTAAAAGAGAGAGAGTTTGAAGAAATCATCTGGTGTGAAGATTCGTCGTGCTCTCCAGCCCTCCGTTCAGTGCTATGTCGACTCAGAGGTTGGACTTGGTGACAACGGGTTGAAAGTGGATTCTCTGGTGGTGTGATCGTGGAGCGGTTCTGGAGATGAGTGAAAGTGAGTACGTGGTTTTATTTTGGGAAGTGGAAGTGTAGTGGTGTCGGGTGAATTTGGAGAAGATGGATGAAGTGAGTGAGTGATAGATGAGTGATTCAGGGTGATGAACGAGTGAGGGATGATTAATGGACGAGTGATGGACGACTTGAGCAGAGTGATTTGCAGCTCTATTTATAGATACGTGGAGCGGGATGCAGACAAGGAGATGCAGTGTGTCAGTAGTCAAGGACGGTGAAGTTGGTACGCAGATCCGGGAAAATTGCAGTCAGAGATTTCATTCATCATCGGGCAGCAGCATTGATTGTAGAGCCAGCGTCACGCGTGCACAAATTAAGGTGGGCGCCGTCTGTAATAAATGAAGTAGCAGTTCGAGTGCGGCGCCGCGAAGAAGGAAGAAGAAGACGCCGTGAAACGGAGAAAATTTCTCCGCGTCGAATTTGAGCCTCGTCCGCTTCTTCCGTCCGCCTATTAACCAGGCGGTTGCCTAAGTTGAGTCCGCCTCCCTGACCGCCCAACAACAGGCGGTTGCCTAAGTGGAGTCCGCCTCCCTGACCGCCCAACAACAGGCGGTTGCACCCCTCTCTTGTCCGCCAGTTTTGAAGATGTACAAGCTGTATTATATATGTATATGTATACGAGTGTACTCCAATCTTGAATCGGCTCCAGATTCTTCGTTATAAGTCCGTTTTACTCGCCGTTTATCATATAAATTGGTTTTAGTTCTTACCCAAAGTAAGAGTTATGAAAAACATAGGATAAGTGTGAGAAGGTGCGTAAAAAATTACATAAATTAATGATCAAGCACCTATAAAACTATATAAATTTCACACTTATCAGGCGGTGACAGTGAGTGATTTTTCCAAAGGCAGCGGGACGGGGAGAGTACCCTGAGACGATCCTGTGTTGAGTGAGTCAACCAGAGTGCCTGAGGATATTTATATGTGAAACGTTTTGATCAGAACCGAAGGGACCGTGGGCCAGAGAGAGTAAGTGCCCATTTGTCATGAAACGGCCGTGGACCAGAGAACGTAAGTGTCCAACGTGACCGGTACCTGAGGGATCAGTAGCATATACTCGATATGGATTCGAGGACTGTAGTGCCTTCTTGTCTTCGGACCGATTCCATGGAGAGAGTACAAAGAGTATTTTGATTGAAATACATGCTATGATATATGTGTGGTATGTGTACTGTGAAATGAGACTGACATGTGAAGTCTGTAAGGTTATACATGTATTATAACCTTGGCATAGCGTGCCCATGAGAGTAACGATATTAGATTCACCAACTTTGAGGACAAAGTTTTTAAGGGGGGTAGATTTTAATACCCCGAATCTAAAAATGGTGATTAAATTACTCTAATACGATTTATAGAGGCCTAATGGTGCCTTGAGAGTATTGGTAAAGAGAATAAAACCAAAAGAAAAGAGAAAACGCTTGAAAAGCGAAAAACGCTAAAACGCGCATTAAATGAGTGTAAGAGATATAAGATCTCATGAGGGTCCGAGATGGATTCCTAAGGCTTAGTTAGGCCTAATTAGTGTACGGGAGTGATTCCCGAAGAAAACGGATCCAAATAATGGATTAAAACGCTAACGGAGTTTTAAAGCACGTTTTTCGAGAAAACCCGAAAACGTGACTTTAAGTGGTCAAACGGACCCGTAAAAATTATAGTTGATTAAATAACTATGAATAAGTATTAATGGAAGCTTAATAACCATTAAAATAAAGAAACGAGAAAAATCCGAAAAACAGGCCCGGTTAGTGAATAGTGCCAAACCGGTTAAAATTACAAGCGTTTTCTGTCAGAAACCGAAAAACGCTCCAGCCCACTAATTGAAATACCCCAAACCTAATTATTCTAAGTAAACATCAAATTATGATGTAGTAAGGCTAGAATATGCCTTAGAAAGATTGGTAGACAATTTAAACCAAAGAAAACACAAAAGTGCCTTAAGGGCAATTAGGGCAAAAATGTGCTCTAAGCTTGGAGAGACTTGGGTGAGTACCCAAATATCATGATAAGACCTTAGTAATATTCTAATGGTCATTTTAAACCAATTACCAAAGAAAACTAAGCTTGAAAACAAGTTAAAACACAAAATGTGCTTTAAGAAGTCTTAAAGCACATTTTTGAGAAATTGTCTTAGAATTGAGTTTTGAGAGGCTAAATGCCCATGATTACATCTTAATCAACATGTGTACTAATTAGTATCACATTAGGAAGTAAATCAATGGGAAACCAAAAATTTCACGAATATGTGCACTAATTAGTGAATAGTGCCAAATAGTGACTAGTTTAGTCTTTAATCACTTAAGTCTAATTAGTTGGTCAAACAAGACCATGACTTGCCTTAATTAGGGGGCCGGTTTTCTAAGGGAGGATGAGTCACCATGACTAGTAAAATAATGTTATAAAGAAGAGGATAAAGTAAGAAGTTACTATTTGCTTTAAAAAACAAAATATCTCTTATAAGCTACCTTTTCTTCTTCTCTCTCTTCATTTCTCTTCTTCCCACGGTTTCACTATCTTCTTCCTCCCTTCATTCACGTAGGAGCAGCACCCATGGCACCACCACCTTGCTTTGGCAACAACTTACTCATTTTAGCTCCAAATCAAAAACTAAACACATATTTCTCTTAGTTAGGCCAAGACCTATCTTTCCATCTTTTCAAATCCTTCAAACTCCATTTTGGTGCCAAGAGGAAACT